>CM077560.1:49211756-49813885 GCA_039657345.1 Stephania japonica | reverse complement strand
TAACTTTAAAAAATATAAAAACAAAAAAATAGAAAAAAATGGTGAATAGTAAAACATTTGGTGAATAAAGCCCCACCAAAAGTGCCACGTGCTATTCACAAAATGCCATCCCACAACCATCCCTGTGGGATGGCATTTGTGTTATGGCGCTCCATTGGAGCACCATAACTTCATTACTGTAGCTTCACCAGCGCCATTTCTGGTTGGAGTTGGTCTAATGAACCACTCGGACCAACTAATTTTTTAGTAGGTACGAACAATTTTATAGTGCTACGATAACATAATCTTAGTTTCAAATTAACTAGGGTTTGCTAAATTTATAGGTGCAACATGATTATATATTTTTTTAAAGAAAAAATAGAAATTATATCAAGAAACTTCACTCCTTTGTATATATTTTTCAAAACCAATAGGAAATTGCCCTAGGGTATTGGTCAGTGATAAGTTTGTTCTCCAACACGCTAACCAAGACAAACGTATTGATTTCGAAACTTACACCCTTCTTTCTCCTTTCCATTTCTTTCTCGGGTTTCCTAGTAGAGGACAACTAAAGACTCATAAGGGATTAGTCAAGTCCATCATCAATCCGATGTCAACAATGGTGGCTCAAATAGGCTCACGGTATGGGTGCACACGAATTGTGCTAATCCGCGGATCCGCTCCAATCCGGTTCAATTATCACTAATTGAATCAATTTTTAATCCCATGAATTGGATAGGATCGAACAATTACTAATCCAATTGGACTGGATTAGATTACAGATCCTTCATTAAAAAATCGCGGATCCAATCTGATCGAGTTCATTTAGTACATCAACACATATAGATATCTGATCATATGTACTATATAAAGTATCTCAAAGAGTACCAACACAAATTATCAACTATAAATTATAATGCCTTAGAGACTATGCTTGTTCTTAAATATTTTATTACTCTTTCAACCTTTTTTGTGGGTTGTATTGCAATGTACACCTTTTTTGTGCTTTTGTGAGGGTGTATGGTGTAGATTTGTGGATGACATTTTAATTATATAGAAACTTGCATTTTTAAAGTTATTGTGATGAAAAATTTGTGAGAAATATGCTATATATAGATTTGTAGGATGTATGTTGTAAATTTGTCATTTATGAAATATATGATTTTTGTGATTCATTTGATTAAGTTTAATTTCTTGAATCTTTGGCTAAAAAATGTCAATCCATGAACTTAATCCAATTTGGTTCGCATTTTACAAATTTGATTAAGTTTAATTTCTTAAATCTTTGGCTAGAAAAATGTCAATCCATGAACTTGATCCAATCCGGTTCGCATTTTACAAATTGAATTGAGTTGAATAGATGAATTATTTAGACTAGATTAAACTGCAATAATTAGATTGAATTGAGATTGATCTTAATTGGACTAGATCTAATATGTGTACAGCCCTATGCTCACTTTTGAAAAAAGAAAAGAAAAAGAGAACAATAGAAAAGTATGCCGGGAAGCTTTACCCCTCAAGTGATTTCAAAAGGCCCATCTAAACTACTTGAAGCAGTTAGCCATAGATGCTCAAATGGACAGCACCACAAAAAGAGACATCCTACCTTATCCACTTAATAGCATTTTTTTTAAAATGAATAGTACCCTTCAAATCATATCCATTTATTGCTTGAGCAAAATTAGTCTCTTCAGTGAGGTTTATGTCGGTGCAGCGTACATAGATGAGTTTCATTGTCATCACTAATGCTTTTCACTTTAAGAACTTCCACATTATAAGACGAAAGATATCAAACGCGTACCTCATGCCAATTGCAGTATGAATTCTGGTGCATTCATTAAGTTCAAATCTTAATTCTTAGACCCGCGTTCACATGTTGCTTTCTTCCACTTTTAAAGCGGCGTGGGCTTGCGACTCGTTGACTCCGTTGAAACAGTAATCCAGGCAGGACCTATTCAAGGAAGAATATTAGCCAAAGATAAGAGGAGCGCGTATTGGGCCCGTCTAAGAATTTCACAAATATCCGATCAACTTTATTAGCAGCAAATGCACTTCAGAGAGAACGATGTGTCTACAAATAATAGAGGGTGATGTCATAGAACTTTTTAGACAAAAAATGATCGCAACCAAGAAAACACAAGCTAAGAACATCAACTATAAAATTATTGTGTTTTTAAACAAATAATTCAATCGACGAAAGCTTCTTTTACCAACTTTAATGAAAATTGTGCAGATCAATATATTACTACTTTATAGTTTCTAACTATCAAACAATATGTATATTCCAAAATTTGGCCTCACTTGATCTTCTCTACTTTCTTTATTAAACAGTTAACAGTTGGGAGCTGTAGCCATCAGATACCGTGGACTCTTCTCATCTGTCTTCTTTCCTCAATCTCGTTCATCCAATCGGAGAGCCAGAAGAGGCCCTTATAACAGTAAAATGCTGCTATGATTATAAAAAGAACAATTGATAGGAAAATAGTCCATCTCCTAACAGCTGTAATGATGATCTGCGCAAATAGGAAAAAACCCAATGAGCAAGAGCAAAAAGGGAAATAAGAAGAAAAGTGGAAATGGGCATTTTTTAACATGAACCTGGAGCTTTGATGCTTGCGTAGGCTCTTGTACTCTTTCACGCCTTTTTTTCCGTCTCGACACATTTTTGTCTGCTTCAACCTCTTTAGTCTTTGGAAAAAAAGTTAAATTCTATCAGAATCTACCTACTATCAAACAAGTAATGTAAAGACAAGATATTGGTTCAGTATTTGTCATTCACTAACTGTCCCATACAAAGCACTCTCTCCTAAATTCCTAATCCAATCTTGTGCTGATAATACAGTGTAGTTTATAATTCGACAGAATCAGTAAGTAAATAATTTCAAGTAAAGCAGATCATGCCAATCAGGTTTTCAATCATTAGACCAGTTGGATTTATTACCATAACTCTCAAGGAGTCAGTCATTGACTATTAAAATATGTTTCTGTAACGTTGGTTTTGCCACTATAAACTAAGTGCCTTCAACAACAAATGGTTACATTGCAAATCAAAATGTGATTACCTCATAAGCTTTAGTTTTACGCAACTGTAACTCTGAATCTGCAGCCTTTGGTTTTCTAGAACACGATGAATTGCATGGAAGTAGACCAATCCCAAATTGATTCTTTGATATATCTTTAGGATCACGACCAGTGTTACGATACGCTGCTTGAACATTTGACACAGCCACTCTTTTTTTAGGCTTTGACATTCACAACGAACATTAACCTAATGAGACAACGTAAAAACCACATTAATCAAATAATCAACGTCAGATATGTTTTAAGAAAGTGCATATGACGTAACGTACCATACCATTCCATAATGGCAGTCACAATGAACCAACTTCAATAAAAATGTCAATACACTCCACTCCAATCAAATTGTTGAACATGGAATTAACGTACGTCAAGTTTAAAATTCTAGCCCTAGCTTCTAGATCCAAGCATGAGAATGCACTAAATAGATCCAGCTCAGAAGTGAAACATGATAATTATGGAAGCACTTTAATATAGCATTAAGCTCAATAAATAGGCAAATCGACACGGGAGCAAAGAGTAATGGGAGATTTTTATTTATTTATTTATTTATTTTTTATAGGATACAAATATCTAATCTATTATACGACAGAAAATACAAAGGGCAAAAAAAAAAAAAAAAAATAAGTCCTCAACTTGCAAGGTAGTTAACAAAATCACTAAAAGAAACCCTCCCCTTGTAAAAAAAAAGAGTCCAGCTATACACACACCACATTTCCATAAGGGCACCCTTTGAGTGCACCTCAAATTCAAATTTTAATTTATGAGGGCACCCAACATTTTTACCAAAATACTCCATCTCAACTGAAGCAACCAACTCCAAAACCTTGGTCAAAATATCTATTTTAGGTTCGGCGGCACATGACCTAGGTTAGGTGTTGTCCAACCGAAATGGAGAAATTTAGTTGACAACTGCCGACCTAAAGGTTTGATTGGTTCTGACTGGCTCTCCACTTAAAGGTTTGGCGAGATCTACCTGACTCTCCAACTAGAAGTTCGGTGAGCTTTAACCGACTCTCCAACTAGAGGTTCAAACTTGCAAAATTGAGCCACTCGATGATGCCCTACAAATCACAAGAAGAAATTGCATAGAGTGAAAATGGTGGGGTGCAAACGAGGAAAAGGATGGTAGGGTCCACTAATCACAATGAGGAGCATAACGGTCATTTTGCGGTGGAATTGACGTTTTTTAGAGCTTGACTTTTTCGCAGGGATGCCCTTATGGAAATGTGGGGTGCGTATAGCAGGGCTAAAAAAAAGACAAATAAATACTAACAACCTGCTGCCAAAACAATAGTAAAAACAACTCAAAATTATTCATGATCTACACATGGCATTGTTCAAACTAACTATAGTTCACTCAAATGTGCCCCTGAATATACAACATTCATTTCAAGACTTCATAGGCTGATATTACACAGTGAAGGTCAAATTCATTGCAAGTTGCGGGAAACTTTCAATTAATTGGCTGCTTGACTCAGTTTGTAGGTATTAGTTTGATGTCTATTAATAATGCTCTCTTTGTGCAACATACAGGTGTGAAACAATTCAGGCAAGGTGGTTGTGTGAGCACAAGTTGGGTAATGATGAGATCTTTATTTGACCTCCTCTAGCTCTAATCGCAATGTCAACTCAGGTTGCTAAGCAACAAAAGAGAGGAGACTTTTAGGGGAGTTTAGAAACAAATGTGATTGAATAAGTCTGAACAAACATTCAAAGCAGAGAACAACAGTGTTCAAGGCTTTTAAAAACTGTGACCATACTACATACGTGGATACATATTATGGAAAGGGTTAGTACATTTGAGTTAGTGATTGGTTCTACAATTCTACTTTCTATTATAAGAATTCTTTTTTTTCTGTTGATCACCAAAAGTTACTCTTGTAGAAGTAGACAATCAACATTAGTTTGTCAATAAACATGTTTCTTATGGTCTGTTGAGATCCAGGTTTTTGCACAACAACTACATAGCCTCAGTCCCAAATTAATTGGGGTCAGCTATATGGATCAAACTCTTTCATTGTGCTCGGTTTAATGCATATCCAGGTTTCTGCACCTCCGCCAAAAATTAACTGCAAGTGGTTTACAGTGCCCTGTTGAGTCATTGCAAATACCTCCATGGGGAACTGAAAGATGAATTTCTTATCCTAATCACTAATTGTATTGCAGTTGAAATATTAGCTGCACAAATTTTTACCATAACAGATGTTCAACATTCGTATTAAATTACCTTTTTAGAGCATTTGTTGGGTAATGGACATGGACCAGGATGGCATATCTCAGGACAAAGATGTGAGCAGTTTGGTAACTTTCTGCACACGACAAAGAAAAAAAAAAAACTCATTACTCTAACATAAATTAACGAAAAACATAATAATTAATATCATGAAGACCACAATGGGAAACAAAGCCTGGATCATACATTTCTGAATCCAGAATAAAAATTAAGAAAAGAAAGAGCCCAACTCTCATTTCAGACTCCATTACATTGAACAGGTTTCTCACCAGAGGAATTCCAACACATTAAAAGAATCACTAGTAGCATCACAAGCTAGGAAATGTCTTACTAGAAGATGATGCAACGTATACTAAGAAGCCATTAATTTTATTCCGATGCAAATAAAATATGCTCTATCCTTGCAAAGGTTGAGCACAAGGTATCATTTCCGATAGAGAACTAACCATACAATGTCTGTTTTGTTTTGTATCTTGATCTATCCCAAACTTCAAGTCTTTCGGAAAATAAATACCAATTTTCCATTTGATAAAACCAAATCCAGCACACATTTCCCCCTTCACTTAAAAAAATATATACTCCCTCCAGTCATAATTATATGACGTTTTAAAAATTTTTTTATTTCAATTAATATAAACGTTTTACAATTTCAAGGCAACTTTTACCAATCCTACCCTTAAGCATTTAATACTAATTTGATCTCAATAGCTTAATTAAAACATTCTTTCTTTTTTCTATCAGGGGTAATATAGTAATCTCAACATGTAATTAAAGCCTTCCTTAAAACTGTGTTTTGCCCAAAACGTCATATAATTATGACTAGAGAGAGTATCTTTGAACTGCAGAAATCCCGAAAACAATATAATTGTGTTTCAATCTTTCCAAACATGAAAACAAAATATGTCCATATGTATTTTGCCAATTTGGAATATGAATTTGTTCGAGTAGTTTTACTTAGTTTACAAAACTATTCTCATTATAACACCCAGACTAGTTCACCTAGAAATAAATAAGTCACATCCTTCCACAGAGGCAAATGGGAGCCTGACATATCTAACAGTAGTAGGCCAACATGATCAAGAGGCTGGATTTAGCAGTAGCTGCTGCAACTGTCATTTAAGAGACAGTTTTCCAGACAAAAGAGGCAAGACTAACGCAATAAAATAAAGCTGCTTCTAGAGTTAATTTATTATCACAGCCCCAGAGCAGTATTAGAATAAACTTCCAAAATAGTTATTAGGTCAAATATGTTATGCAGCCTTGCCATCAAATTATACATAGCTTAATACATATGGTTAAGCTGGTCCAATAGTAGTGATTGTGCACTTCTCTGTTGCTTGAGTAACAAGAGATAAATAAGATTGCTATTTACCTATGGCAAGGTCCACTGCATGAACGAACAGAAAGTTGCTCCTTTTCAGGCAAACTGGTGAAGTATGCACAATCAAATACATGGATCATTGATCCACAGTGGCACGACCTTTTAATGAGAACTTTGCATGGGGGGCAATCTCCTGGATGACATGGTAGTGGGCATGGATGTGGGCATGCAACCTTCCTCTCCTAGAAGTACAAATGCAAGTGGTTAGAATTATTAAAAAAATTGAATAATAATAATAATAATAATAATAATAATAATAATAATAATAATAATAATAATTAATTAATTAATTATGATGATGATGATTTAATCATTTGAGAAGTTAAACAAACTAATAATGATTAATGCATATTATTTAAGTCCATTCCTCACTTGCCGCTTAGTTAACCAATATGCATATGTGGAACATGTAGATTGGATAGACTCAATCACTAATACTTTTTCCAGAATTGTCCATCTCAGAAACCTTAAAATTTGATTTATTTATTTTAACACGTGAAGCAAAGTTACGAGTTTGTACACCATATACAAAAAAATGTATGGAATGCAATGCATTAAGCTAACATCACTCCATGCTGAGAAATTATATCATATGTAAGGAATGCAATGCAGTAAGCTAGTAGGTTTTGACAACATCATCAAATTTTAATTTTTTTTTTTTTTTTCAACTACAACAATTACTTCAAGGTTCCAAGTATTTTATAATAATAATAGTATAAAAACTAAAATATTATATACATGAAATCATTATTGAAATTTTAAAGGTATTTTAGGTAAAGACCTCTATAAAAGGCAATTAGATCATGACCATATGGGGGTTTAAAAGTGACACCCTTAATTATCATGTTCGGTTTAAGGCTTCATATGTGACCTGGCTTGGATTTAAGAGCACCTTGCATACAGATTGCACGATCCATTGAATGCTAATTCCAAATCACCAAGGTTGTTCGATTCCTCACCTCAAGGTCTTAAAGAAAATAAACCTTGAGCTTTTTTCACCACTTATTTGAATGAAATGAATTACAATCATGTGATGAAAATGAAGCCAAAATAACACGAATAATAAAGATATCACAATGGATCATATAATGAAATTAACTCGAGAGAATGATAATACCAATTGGCATGGAAGATGACACTCTTCACAAGATTCACTTCTTACAAGCAGACCAGATATCATTGTCTCACTCTTCAAAGCATGGCAAGGTTTTGTGCAGTAATGATTAGAACAATGAAGAAGATTTCCACATAAATTTTCACAAGAAAATGAGGTTCTATTAGAGCACAGCATCTGCAAGTAACCATAAAAGGTATTTAGGAATGACCTCAAAACTTCTAAGAGAAACAGACCAATCAGCAAAGAAAATCATTAAGGGATATTCATTATTATAAGTTTATAACAAAGATATTTCGGTTTGACTTACTACTTGTTCTGCACCAACATGCTGGCCAAGGCATGGCCTCCAAACAAGCTCTTGACAAGGAGGACACAGTGAACCGAGAGTAGATTCAAGCTGCCGGTTTAACTTTCTTTTCGTTGGTTTTAACATGAACTCCAGTTTTGCAGCAGGTTTAGGACCATGACACCTGAAAAGGAAAATAAATAATATTCAATCATTCAATAAAAGCAATAGCATAGAGATGAGTTCTAGGCCTTAGCCCTTTCAAACCGTTTTCAACTAAAATCTTAAAAACAAAACATTGACCTTAATTTACACTTGTGCCCACATGAAAATTCTTCCTCGCAAGGTAACCGGCATGAGGGGCAAGCTCCATAATGGCATTTGTGTGGCTAGAGAAAAATCCAAAAGGCAAGCGTTAGTAGAGGACATGAAGTATCAGTTTGGGAAACAATCTTCAAAGTTACAAATTAAGGCCAAGGAACTATGTCCAATCAAAAGGTATTCACATTCCACATAAACCAGAAAGCTATTTTCACACCCAAAAGGTGTCATCATCCAAAAGAAAGACGACTTACACCATGCAGAACTTTCAACAGAACATACCAAGCATGTCATAGTAAAACACGCGGAAGCATCGAGAGAGTCTCAAACTTTTAGCCCAATATTTAAGTCAAGATTTCAACTGGTTTAAATCAAGTGAAGTGGCAAGGTTCGAAACTTTGACTTCGTCTTGTAATTCACCCACTTAATACTCAGAAATAATATGGGGAAGTTTAACTCGACAAGGGGGAGTTGTGCAAAAATTTGTTGGCGTATGCAAGTACATGGAATTTCATGAAAACTCAAATTTCTCTTTGAAAGTGCAAAAAGAGGCAAAGTTATATAATTGTAAATTGTAAGGCATAATTATGTCAAGAAGATAGCATGGTTTAACTAGTGTTTTTGTCCCATGCAATTTTTTGCTCGGGTTTCTTTGTCTTAGCTTGAATTTTTGTGTTCCATCGAAAATTGGGTTAAGGCGATGTGCAGTAAAGCTGGTGCTATGTTATGTGTGTTCAATCTATCAATGTGGAGTCGGCATCACAAGTCGAAGCAACGGAAGCAAAGGCCATCATATGAGCCTTTGAACTAACGGGATATTGATGTTTAGATTAGCGGTTTCCTCTGACGGGGAGACCAAAGTGATAGAAGGTTCTAGTGCATTTCAATAAATACCCTCGTTGTGTATTTTCTATAGCCTCTATTTTGTTGGATTTATGTGTTAAGTGTTTTAGCAAGAATTTTCATGTTCATTTGAATGATGACCAATTTGTGGTTGGAAGTTGGAATTATTGATGTAACATTTTCTTTAGGGAGTGGCTAAAAGGACCCCGATTTTTGCTAAACATACCCCGTTTACTTGCCATACCCCAATTTTGAATTTTTATTGCTAAATGTACCCATTTTTTTACTAAAATCCCTAAAATACCCTTGCTAAATGCACATCACTTTTTGTTGAATATATCCCATTACTCAAAACATACCTTTTGTCTCCTTTGGCCTATGGGTTTTGGCCATATAAGACCGAGACCTATAAAGAAATCTCGGTGGGAACCGACCGAGACCTCTAAAGAGGTTTGGCCTGTGTGTCCACAACTAGTGGGCGACAAGAACTCACAATAAAAATTTTAAAACTTCAAACAATACATTAAAACTAGGGTATGTTTAGTAAAAACTTGAGTTCGTTTAGCAAAAAACCCTTTTATATGGAGGACAGTTGGGGTCATTTTACATTTTGTCAAAAAAGTGGGGTATGTTTAGCAAAAACTGGGATCCGTTTAGCCGCTCCCTTTCTTTACGGAATATATAGCTTGAAGTTTTGTGACAAGAAAGAAAACATGCAATTTGACAACTAATTCCACTTTAAGGTGTTAAAATTTCATTTTAGATTGGTTTTGGTACATTATGCGAAGCTTCCATGACCTTCCCTAAAACTTCCGCGTAGGGGTTAATTTCATGGATGGTCACTCAAGTTTAAAGTTTGCAACACTTTGGTAACTAAAGTTACGTTTGTACCAAATAAATCACCTGATTTTGTCAATTATTTCACTAAAGTCACTTTAGGCCTCAATTTGGTAATTAATTTAACTATTGACAAATTTGCCCTTTGTATTGTGAGAGAAGAAAAAAAAAGGTAGGTTTGATGGAATCGGTGTGGGGTGGCAGAGTAGGAGAGGAGGGAGGAGAAGAGGCGGTGCTTGAAGGTCAGAGAAGGAAGCAAGATGCGGAGGCGGAGAAGAACCGCCGCGTTACTCGAACCTTTTACTCTAACCCAAAGTACCCATGTCGGACACTTGAAACGAGTCTGACACTTTAAAAGACATGGATACTCCATTTGTAGAGCTCTTTGTATAAAAAGATTTAAAATGTAAGAGAACAAAAAAAAAAAAAAACAAAAACTTTCTAGTGTAGAATAAGAAATGAAAAATGAGAAAAAAATATAAGTGTATAAGCTATTATATATATATGTAATATATGTTATTACATATATATAAGCATATGTGATATGTCACTCAAGTTTTAGACACTTTTTACCGAGTCCCCGTCTCCTTAAATTAGAGAATAGTTGGATCCAACCTTTAGACTCATACCCACACCCAACACCCGCACCCGAGTCCAGGTAACATAGGTTGCCGCTGTCGGAAGAAGACTTAGTACATCTACATTTATGTAATTCAGTTGTTGAATTTGTGATGGATTTCGATTTGATTGTGTTTGAAGCTGGGTTTTGGTGTTGTTGAATTGGATCATTCATCAAGGTCGAAAGTTCAGAAACAAATCGTTTTGGATGGTCCTATGAATTGTGGGAAGAGTACTACACTTGCTATGCTTGTTCACTGAGGCTCGCAACGAGGGTTGGCTAGTGTTTTATGTGTCGAATGGGAAGGAGTGGAGTTATGGGGGATTCTCTTACAGGCATCCCTATATGGGTCTTTGACCTTCTCCTGCTCCTTCTCCATCTTTGACCTTCAAGCATCGCCCCTCCTCCGCCACCCCATACGAATTCCATCAAACCAAACTTTTTTTTTCTCTCATAATTCATAGGGAAAATTTGTCCATAGTTGAATTAATTACCAAATTGAAACCTAAAGTGACTTTAGTTAAATAATTAACAAAGTAGAGTGATTTATTTGGTACAAATGTAACTTTAGTTACCAAAGTGTTACAAACTTTAAACTCGAGTGACCATAGTCATGGAAGTTTTGCAATTATTGTCACTGTCTGGTAGGACTTCCCTGAACTAAGTCAAACTTCGCGAATTATGTCAAGTTTCTCGAGGAAATGCGACATTTTTTCATGCACATGGATTCTGTTTCCCCTCTTTTGAAAGTAGAAAAATTCACCGAAATTCAAGGAATTTGGTCAATTTTAGAAACCATGCAGAGTGGAAGCATTTGATCCCTAGAGCATGTAATCTCTATTAATTTGGGATTGTTGCTTTGTTGTTGTTAGCCACCAAAATCCTCACTGCCTACAACATCTAGGTAGTATCATCACTGTGTAGGTTGGGACTAGTTCAATTAATCTCTCTTCTCTACCTATTTTACGTTGAATTGTTCAAACACTAGAGTATAAATGCATAATCAACTAATTAAAAAAAGCTCAATGGGTTGGCATGTGCACGCAATAAATGAGATTCCCCAATCCAAAAAAAAAAAAACTGAAAAAATTGATAGAATTGGCATATCGTATGATATTCTGCGCACAAATCTTATTAACAGAGTAAAGATAAGTATATTAAGAAGCACCAAGTACAGTACCTTGGAAATTAATTTGTGCTTGCATAATTGAGAAATATCGCATGGTTTGGGACACTTAGGAGGCTTTTTGTCTACTTCAGTTCCACAAGGAACCTGTCACAAGTTGCATGCTTTCTGAGCAGTTGCATAAAATCACAAACAAAAACGATCTTACATTGACAAATAAATGAAACAAAAAAATTGTTAGAAACAAAGCAAATGCATAAAAGCTACATATATCAAGGTCATATTAACCTACTCCGATCAACTTTGGAAATTAGTATAAAGTATATACTGATATAGTTTTATCTAGAACTTCATTCATTAGATATTCTGGATTCAACCAGAGACACCTCTTGAGAAATATTACCACATTCAATTTTAAACTGGGAACAAGCCTCAATTTTTTATCATTGTTGAGTAGGACTAGTAAATTGATTTAAACACAATTTTTAGTACATACCAAATCAACACGTTCTGTGATTATGAATATAACCTAATCAAATATGGTATATCTTCTACATATTGGAACTTGAATCAATAATCACGCATGATTTGTGATTTGAATTCTGATTAGAATTGAAATCTCTCCGATCATAAATCACTACTGAATTTGAACCATAATGGTGAAAAAGAGCTAGGAATTAGTCTAGGCTCCAGCTGCCACTTTCAAATGGCATCAGTGACAGCCATACAGTTTTGTCTTAGATGGGCATGTTATCTTGACTCGTCTATGGAACTGAATGCTATCAAAGCGCAGGTGATAGAAATTGATAGAAGTACGATATGCTACACAGGCATTGACATTCTAATGCTATAACAACACAAGTGGGAATTGTACGCAAGTCCAACCTTGTCCTTGCATTGCCAAACACTTGATCATCTTCTCTAAGGTTGTTCCACTCAAGTAATTTAACTTGGCTCCCGCATCGATTTCTATCTCGAGTAGACATCTTAATAGGATGCTCCACCAAACACATGTTTGGAGCTTTGTCCCATTTAATTGTTTTTGAGAAGCTTAAACCAAAACTATTTCAACCCTAGGTCCCTAATGCTCAGAAAGAAACAATAGATAAGAGTAATACCACTGAAGATATAACGTTTCTTTTTAATTTTGACAAACAATTGATAATTTTTGCAATCATATATAAACAAGACACATAATTTATCAAAGATAAAGAAAATGAAAGATGCTAAAATTTCAAGTATTATAGCAAACAGATCACATACAGAACATAATAAAAAAATTATTTCATTCAATTTCACAAAGAGAGGTAGCTACAACCAACCAATAAGCATGAAAGTTGATAAATCTAGTAGGCACTCACCTCAAAACTGGTCTCTCCACACGAGCAAGAAATAGTCACCATCAATGGACAGGGTGCACATGGGCCTCTGCAAGAAGGTAGGGATCAAATAAAGTTTAGCATTTTATTTAGGTTTATGTTGAGGAGGAATGGAGGATTGAGATAGGACATATGCATTGTGAGTGCGAATAGTAGAGATCAAGATAATGGAGTAGTGCAATTAGGAGAACTAGAAATTCCAAAGGTGAACAACTTTAGACATTCAAGATCAATCATACAAAACGATTGGCATATTGAGGACGAGATTACTTATATAATTCAATGGATGGAAGAAGTGCAATACAAAAGGTGTGCCATGTGATCGGATTATCCATGTTAATATATGACTACAACTAGCCAACTGTGTTGTATGGGAGTAAACGTTGAGCAGTAAACAACAACAACAACAACAACAACAACAACATCAAAGCCTCAGTTCCAAATTAATTGGAGTCGGCTATATGGATTAAACTCTTCCATTGTGCTCGGTTTAATGCAATTGATGGTGAGGTTTCCAAACAATTCAAATCCCTCCTAATCAATGCATCCCAATTTAGCTTCGATCTACCCCTACCTCATCAAATTTCTTCAGTTTCTATTAAGTCAAGTTTTCTAGTGGGGGCTATGTTACCTGAACTTGGGTGCGGGTGCGGGTGCGGGTGTCAGGTGCGGGTATGAGTCTAAAGGTCGGACCCACCTATTCTCTAATTTAAGGACACGGGGACTCGGCAAAAAGTGTCTAAAACTTGAGTGGCACATCACATATGCTTATATATATGTAATAACATATATTACATATATATAATAGCTTATACACCTATATTTTTTTTCTCATTTTTCATTTCTTACTCTACACTAGAAAGTTCTTGTTAATCTTTTTTTCTTTGTTTTCTTACATTTTAAATCTTTTATACAAAGAGCTCTACAAATGGAGTATCCATGTATTTAACATAGAGTGAGGGTATCTGTACGCCGTCTTTGCAAGTGACCAAACCAACGCAACCGCCATTCCTACTTGTCAATTGGTGCTACTCCTAGTTGTCTTTGAGTCAATTGGTGCTATTCCTACTTGCAGGGGACCAAACCAACGCAACACAACCGTCTTTGAGTCAATTGGTGGTACTCCTACTTGTCTTTGGATTTCTATATTTCTTATTCTATCTTTATGAGTTTTACCACACATCCACCTAAGCATCCTCATTTCTGCTACGTTCATTTTATGTAATTGTTGTTGTTTTACCGCCCAACATTCACTTCCATAGAGCATAGCTGGCCTAATTGCGGTCTTATAAAATTTTCCTTTTAACTTGGTAGACATTTTTATCACAGATCACACCAGTTGCACTTCTCCATTTCTTCCATCCAGCTTGAATTCTATGTGTGATTCTCATTATTGCCATCATTTTGTATGATTGATCCTAGATTTCTAAAGTGTTTCATCTTTAGAACTTCCACTACGCCTAATTTTACCACTCTTTCATCTTTATATCTCGTATTTCTAAACTTACAATGCTTGTATTCGATCTTCGTCTTACTCAACTTAAAGCCTTTAGATTCTAAGGTATATCCTCTTGAATATGCCTAGTTAGTTTATCCATAACTAGCGTAAAGAGATATGGGCTTAAAGCCGATCCTTGATGCAGCCCTACCGTAATGGAAAATTCTTTTGTAGTTCCTCCGAATGTCTTTATACTAGTTACTACTCTCACATACATATCCTTAATCGTGTCTATGTATCTAGCATGCACCCATTTTCTTTCTAGAACCCACTAAAAAACATTTCTAGGACTACTAGCATATGAAGATCATTTTTTCTTTCTCTATATTTGTCCATCAATCTTCGTACAAGGAAAATTGCCTCCATAGTTGACCTTCCAGGAATGAAGCCAAATTGATTATTTGATATTGTTGTTTCTCTTCTTAACCTATTGTCAATTATCCTTTCCCAAAGTTTCATAGTATGACTCATAAGTTTAATTCCCCGTAGTTTAAACAACTTTAAATGTCTCCTTTGTTTTTGAAGATTGATACAAGTGTGCTTTTTCTCCAATCCATTGACATCCACTTTAATTTTAAAATTTTGTTGAAAAGTTTTGTTAACCAAGTCAATTCAATTTCTCCTAAACATTTCCAAACCTTTATGGATATTTCATTTGCGCCACATGGTTTCCCTATTTTCATCTTTTTCAATGCCTCTTTTACTTCAAAAATGCTAATATTGCGTGTATAGTTTACATTTCTTTCTTGGTGTGGGTTTTCATCTACTATGATATCAACTTAACCATCATTAAATAAACTATTAAAGTAGCTTCTCCTTCTTTCCTTACTATCATCTTCGCTTGTTAAAACATTTTGATTTTCATCCTGAATACATCTTACTTGGCTTAGGTCTTGTTTCTTTTTATCTCATTTGGCTAGCATAGAAATATATTTTTCGCCATCTCTATTACCTAACTTTGTATATAGAACTTTCATGAAGTTTGTTTTAGCTTGACCAACTACTTTTTTAGCTTGTTTTCAGATTCTCTATATTGATTGTACAATTTTCATCTTGACACCTAGGTATATCTTCCTATACATCTCTCTTTTAGTCTTAATTACTTTTTGGACATCCTCTTTCCACCACCATGTTGCCTTCTTTGGTGGTCCCAAGCCTTTAGATACACCAAACATGTTTGACGCTACTCTCCTAATGCAAATACTCATTTCTAGCCACATTGTATTAACATCTAAATCAAGATTCCAAACATTTTTTTTTATAGTTTTTCTCTAAACTCTACTTGTTTACTATTTTTAGGTTCCACCACTTTATTCTAGGGTCCTTGACTCTTTTATTCTTATTAAGTCGTCGTTTTTGCTTAATATCAAGCACTACTAACTTATATTGGGTAGTAAGCGCTTCAATAGGTATTACTTTGCGTTTCTACATATTTTTCTATCTATTTTTCTTGTTAGAATAAAATCTATTTGACACTTGTTATGACCACTACTAAAAGTAATGATGTGCAACTCCCTTTTCCTAAAACTAGTATTTGCTACGCTGAAGCAGATTATAAGATTGATACCCTTCATTTCTAGTACCATAACCAAAACCTCCATGAACTCTCTCGAACCCATCATTACTTGCCACCACATACCCATTTAAATCTCCTCCAATAAAAACTTTTCATCTAATGATATACCTTGCATAAATCCATCTATATCATCCCAAAATTTGCGATTGATGCTCTCGTTTAATCCTATTTGTGGTGCATAGGCGCTAACTATGTTAATTTTTTCGGCTCTCGTTTAATCCTATTTGTGGTGCATAGGCGCTAACTATGTTAATTTTTTCGTCTCCAATAATTAATTTAACTAGGATCAATCTATCTCCCATTTTCTTAACCTCTATGAACTTATCCTTATAATCATTATCCACAAGAATTCCTACTCCATAACATTTTCTATCTATACCAGTGTACCACAACTTAAACCTAGTGTTTCCTATTTCTTTTCTCTTTTCCCCTACCCATTTGGTCTCTTGAAGGCAAACAATATTGATTCTTCTTCTAATCATAGCATCAACTAATTCCATTGACATCCCTGTAAGTGTTCCTATGTTTCATGTCCCTACACGAATTTTTTCTTCCTTTTGTGTTTGTTTTCCTTTTCTATTTCTATTTCTATTTTTTCTAAACAATCTAGTCTCATTATCTATGGTTTTGTCTTTGTTTTCGTGTTCGTGTTGAACAAGCTTCTTTATCCACACCCGTCCTCTATGTGGGAACCCTTGCTCATTTATCTTCACATCCGGATGGTGATGTGAAGGGACTAGCTTCTTTACCCACACACGTCTAATGTGTGGGAACCCTTGCTCATTCATCTTCACACCCAGGTGGCGATGAACACACCCTTGCTAATTTTTCACTACACTCGGGCTTCGATGCAGTGCGTCACTATGTGGGAATGCCCCAACGTTATATTTGTTTGATCCATTTCCTGAAGAATGACAAAAGTTTTACACTGGCTATGAACCTATAGGTTTGGGGTCTCCATCCTCCATTTTTCTGGTATGAAAAAATGAGTTTGGGACCTCCTTTACCCATTGGGTGTCGAAGTCCTTTATCCGGACTTGGGACCGGCTATGCAGAGCACAAAGTGTACTACATAGGTGGAGTTTGAGCAATAAACAAACAACACATAAATAAATGAGAGTAGCAGAGACGTGGATGCTTTTGTAGACGTGGAAAAGATCGTAAAGATAGAATAAGAAAATGGATATTAAAAGAAAATTAGGGATAGCATAGCACCAATAGATACAAAAAATAGGGAAAGAAAATTGAAGGAATTCAACAGCATAAAGGTATACCTAATACGCCCATTTGCACAGTGTCACTCGCTCATAGGTAAGCATGTACACATTAGTTTTATAGTTCGTCCATATATATATATTCCCACTTCAACTATTAAACCGAAACAAAACAGTGTCGCCTTTTAAAAAAAAAATACATTTTTTATTACTATATTGTCACATGAAGTAGATCTGCCATTAAGTTCACTCCTGGAAGAGGGAGTGCATAGACTTTACTCTAGTCTGGAGTGTCAAAGTTTCATACCCTTTTAATGACAAAAGGAATATGGAGAATTGCCACAAATTAAAATAGTTTACCTGTGGCATGGAGAGGGACATTTATGGTTATTGCACCGAAGCTTCCTGCCACAAATCTGGTATTTTGAAAATTCAGAATATTGCAAAGGTTTCCTCATGGTTAAAAGCCAATAGAGAAAGAAACAAGAACCAAGGATGGACAGTAACATACACCTCTGAGCAAGGTGGGCAGTCCCCATCACAGCAGCGGCGTCTACAGGCATGCCGGCCACAATCTCTCATCCGTTGACACTTTCTTTCACAGGTCAAAGCTTGAAAACAGGGAACCTATGCTAGATTTAGTTCAAACTCCATAATATATCAATGATTGCTCCTCCATACGACATACAAACATCACGTTAAGGTAAAATCAAAGAGCGAGCTTAAAAGCGAAACAAATACCTCCTTCTTCAAGGCTCCACATCTGCAGGACTTCACGACAACAGTTCTACAAGTCTCAATGCAAGCCCCGCGGTGGCACCGCTCCGGACATCTGTGTATATCACAACTCAACATCTTACCACAAGTCGCGCCGCAAGTTGGCACCACAACATCACAAGCTACACCTTCATAACTCCTCTTCCCACATGGACACGACCTCTTCCCCTGAAGAGGGCAAGCGCCACACGAATCCGAATGACAACCTCGATCGCAAACATGCTTCCCACATCCAAGCAACCTCTCACATGAACCCTCACACCTAAATTCCCTATCAAAACACTCCCTTTCCACCTCAACTCCCCCACATTGGCATCGATAAACGCCTTTCGCCCGACAAGGCGGACAACCCCCCTCATGACACACCTCCAAACAACAATGCACCCCACAATCCAACACTTTTGAGCAAACACCATTGCAAGAGAAATTCTTAAACCCACAACGCCTCACATCCTCAACGGCTCCACAAAAACACAAACTTTTCACCAGTTTCGGACACGCCGGGCACGGCCCCGGATGACACAACAACAAACACTCATGCCCGCAATTGTACTTCAAATCCCTACCACAGACCTCCCCGCACGAATGCGGGAGCACCCACGGATCGCTCACCGGATCCTCGACTTTCCCACAGAAGCAAAAGTAGGTTTTGGGGATTAGGGTTTTGGGGTACTCAACTCGGCATTTGGGGCAATTCCAGCAGGTGCTGTCGAAGGATTGGGCGCCGCGGGCGGCGGCGCGGGCGGCAGCGAGGGCGGAGGCTTGGCGGGCCCAGGACTGGATGCAGAGGAGGTGGAAGAGGGCGTGGCAGCTGACGTGGCAGGACCAGGTGGGGTCGGAAGGGCGGATGCGGGCGAGGCAGATTAGGCAGGAGAGGGCGCCGGATTTGGAGGAGGTGAGGAAGGATTGGATCTTGGAGAGGTCCGGAGAGGAGTGGCGGCCTGTGATCTGGATGTAGGGTTTGAAGATCGTGGTTTCGAAGTGTGAGTGGTTGGAAGGGTTGGGTTCGTCGGGATCGGTGCCGGAGTCTGATGAGGAGTGGGAGATGTGGAGATCTGTGGACGCCATTGGAGGGGTCGAGCGAGGAGTGATTCTGTGAATTGTTCGATTGATGATTATTACGATTTCATCGTCAAGAACTAAAATGAGGATTGAACTCTACAAGGAGTGAACAGTGGTCTACTAACAATATAGGATAAAATGATCCACTTCTATGCATTGGGCGCATGTATTTATCTTTTAGTTATTTATGATTTTATTTTTTTATCTTTTAGTCATTTATAACTTTTTTTTTATCTCCTCATGTGTGAACCCCATATCCAATAAAATACAAGTTAAAAAATAAGAATGTGCATCCAAAGTGTGCTTTAAAAGAAGGTATTAAATTATCATTTTTCTAACACTATATCTAACAATGATCCACAAGATACACAACTTTTTTTTTCTTCCTTTATTATGGTGCAATTTAGATAAGACATCATTTGCAAAATTCAAAGTTTAAAAAAGTCGTGGATTGGACTACTATTGAAATCAAAAAAAAAATGTGGGGTGCTACTAATTCATGGTTGACACTTTTGCCATAAGATATGGCTAACTTAAACTCCTATCTCAGTTTGCTTTATTTCACATGATTCAAATCTACCATTTCTCTCAATTAATGATGCTTCGTCATTCTCACCACTGTAATCCATATTTACAAGCATCTTGAGGCAGGTATAGATGGATCGTATCGTCCAACGTACGTTCTGGCGTGCCTTCTTGACGTCTATTTAGCAGGTTCCTTTTTGAAATCAAGGAATCAAAGAAACAAACCTGAAACAAATTAAATAGAAGCGTAAATTGAAACTTAAAAGCTCAGCCGACCATCTCAACGATAGTTACTGAACTGAAAGGCTTGCTCGGATTTGATTTTATTCAGGATCACACAGTACAGTCAAATTTAGATTACAATGCGTCTTCAGCATGATGTCAACATAAGCGTTGAAAGCCGCCCAAACACAAATGAAATTATAGAACAACAAATCATATACAAGTAGTACAGCACAAACACCATTGCAGTCTCAAGGAAACCAACCTTCTATACAGAATGAATTTAATGAATTTTGTTTTCAATATTTAGAACCTCGAAGCGCATCAGTAGCCTCACATTATCGTACTTATCACCCTTCTGGTCGTGAAGTGGCACTGATCGAATTCCTGATCTCAATTCTGAAACTGGGAAGCAAGTTTGGCCACCAAAGTCATCCTTCTCAGACATGTCGTACTCATGAACTTCAATGCGTACCAAAGCCAGTTCTGGAACCGACAGTGGGAACTCAAATTCCTCACCCCAAGATGGGATCCAGCTATCCTCGATCGCCTTGGTCTTTTTCATCATTGAATCAGCAGGCACTCCAGCTATTCCAAGCTGCAAAAAAATTTACTAATCATCGTTAAGGCCAATCAAAATATTTCATGTTTGCATTGAAAGGTGCTCGGATACATGAGAACTTCAAGCTAAATCACATCATCCTATCAGTATAACCCAACAAGTTTTTACATAGGTCAATAAGAGGCGGGTGCTGCACTACGGATTAACATACAACAGCGCTTGCAAATTTTCACTTTCATGCCATACCATAATCACAGCTCAGTTGAGAAAGCATGGCGAAGGACATGCAGACAACAATAACGCTACGCATGTATGAAACAAATATATACAATGGGATCAAACTTATGAGGAACAGAAAGCAGTATTGTAGTTTCAAGCAGAAACTGATCTAGCCATCTTACCCGCACATAGAAGTCTGGTGGGGAGTACATGTCGAAGTGTGTGTTCTTGAAATCCAAGTGCCATCCTTCCCCCGAAAATACTTTCACCTATTAACAGTAGTACCCAGAAATTGATTATGATTTGAGAGCACAAAGGAAGACTTACAAATGAAAGCTTGTTAGACAGGCATTTAGCATTTTCAACTTCACCTTTAAGACATGCTTCACCGGCAAGCTCGCTTAGGATCAAAGACCACGTTCTGTGAACTGTCCTTAAGTAAGAACTCAGGTTTCTTGATGTATCCACAACCCCCATTGGCTCTGAACATACCATGCATCAACCACAGAGATCTGCCACGTCCCTGCCACAATGAATTTAAGTGTTGAAACCCATGAAAAGAAGTTTCTCCGAATTGAATTCTGCAAAATTATTCATCTGTTATGAGCAACACGTAAACAAACTATTATGAGCCTCCCACGAGTAATCTCAGTGGGCTTAATTGGTCCTGTGTATGCAGCTATAGACAGAAGACAAGACAACCATTTAGTCCTTCCTTAAGGATCATCATTTCATATATTTAAACTGCTAACACATGAAACTATTACTCAATGGAATGATGTCCAGTAAACCCGACAAAAGAGTTTTATTAACTTCATCATAAACAATACAACAACATAGCCTCAGTCCCAAATTAATTGGGGTTGGCTACATGAATCAAACTCTTCCATTGTGCTCGATTTGGTGAAATTCATCATAAACAATGTACTCGTAAATTTGATACTGAAAATTAAAGAGAAGAAGTTGTTGACACTGATGGCTTGGAAAATGGAAAAAGATAATAACGATAGACTGTTACAAAAGTAGATTAATATATTACAGACGAAGAGCAAAATACATAAAGCACCTCAACTGTCAAACCTGCATGTTAAATGCAACCATCTGGGCGCCATGCATCCACCCAATCAATGGATTATAGTTTGATGAATCAAAGCGGGTACCTTTGGGGTACACTCTCAGTATGTTCCTTTGGGTGAACCTGTAAAAATGGAACATGTAAAAGAAAAATACAGAAAGGTAAGATATGCATAAAACCAAGAAATCTGATTGTTGCAGCCTACATATCAATAATCCCACAGGCTTGTATTTTATTTGTCATTTAAAACAAGATTGCAACTAATAAAAGTAAATAACATCTCTAAAATAGAAGAAGCTTCTTTAAGCACCATCTTCATCAATCAAAGAACTACCGCGTGAATGATTTCAGTTGTTACACAAACAAGAAGACTTGACACGGTAAGAGGCAGATTCCATGGATTTTCGATGCTGGCATGGCATTCAAATTCTGTACTCAGCAATGTAATTTGAAAACATGGAACTGGTACAACATATAAGTTTCCAATAATTTTAAAACCGAAAAACTAAATGTACTCTACATTTAGGCCAAGAGCAAAACTGCATTGCATTCACTTCAGATAAAAAAGAAAGGAGATGTTCAGAAAGACAAAAATATGCAGAAGAATCCTTTCCATTCAGAAACATAGTTACTTTTGCTTTGAATTATAATGGTTAGACCATAATAATCGCTAACTAAATTGTATAGATGAATACCTTGGACGCTTTTCACCTTCCTACACATCCACCTTACGTGTACTATTCCCTCACTTTTTTTCCTTGAATGATCACTAACATATCACATACCTTTTAAAGGAATAGAGTGAGCAGATGAAAAAACTTTTGGACACATTAAAGCATTTATTGCGGACACATCCATGGCTAGACATACATAATTCTCTCAAAATTAATTAGACTTCAGATTTTGCCTAAGATTTAGCATCAAAGTGTAGATAGGAATACCTCACAATTTGGGTTCCATGAGTTCGTGCAGCCTTCTCTAGTTGTGGCTCACTCATGCTAAGGCGTCTTACTTTTTCAGAATCAACTTTTAGAGCTTCATCCAATCCACCTTTCGGTTTACCAGCATGAATGGCAATTAATCGTTTGTATTCAGGCGCTTCAATCTTCTGTGACGCACGATCTCCAGCATCTAAATCTTCCTCATCTTGACTGTTTTCTCCCCCATCAGGATCATTTTGCTAGAGGTAACAAAAAAAAAGCAATTAAGAATTGTCATATCAGTAAAAAATCAATATGCTGCAATTCTAAACTGCTCTCCCCACCTTATTGTTTGCTTCAAGTTCGGGTTTAAAATCTGGGACTTCCTTCCCCCAGGCCTCATCCTCAGCAGCATTTCCCTTCTGCCCATCATTCTCTTTGCCTTTGACACTCTTAGACTCAAGGTATTCTTTTGGGGGTTTTGTTGAAATTATAATCCGATGCTTCAATGATTCTGGAGATGGGAACTCTTTTAAGGCTTCTGATCCCGGCGTAAATAGGATATCTCCAAATGTATCAGTGATCATCTAGGGATCAATTAGATTGCAATCAAGAAACAGAAAATTCAGTTAGGAAGTGAATTCTCTGAAGGCGACTTACCTCTGCTACTTTAGCTTGAAGATCTGATGTAAGGTGGTCTTCGAGTGTCACAACAACAGGATATGGAGATGCAAAAAATGCATGCTCCTTAATAGACCTCAAACACTTGATGAGCTCCACTGGAGTTGTTAGAGTTCTATTACATTAAGAAAAGGCCAAATTACATCAAGAAAAGAAAAGGAAAAAAAAAGAGTGTAACAAAGAAAAAATGCAGAAGCTAGTTATCAAGATGATCACAATGCATTATGCATGGAGGAATTTAAAAAGATAATGGATTTCAGGAATGAGAAATTAAAAAAAGTTAAAAAAAAAAAAAAAGGCAAAAAGGGTTGAGGGCCATAAAAGAGGTAGAAAAATCGATCAGATTGTTATGGTCCATGGATCTAAAAGGGCTTATTTGCAAGGAGTGCAAGGAGTGCAAGGCGCTAAAGCGATCCAGAGGCACTTTCTTTAGCATAGGCGACCAAAAAATATTTGTTTAGAGGTCCCTGAATTATTTTTATTTATTTATAGGTCCTTAAGTAACACTAATTTCCTATTAGTTACTATAAATTATATTCGATATATACTTTAAGAATATTAATAAACTTTTAGGTCTTTATGGAACATTAATTATGTTAAGATTTTGTTGTTGAGTGTCCATATTACCAAACTTAAATGAAGTTCCAACAATTCTACAGGTACCATTTGGTTAAATCAAATAGAAAACATAAGAAATTAGTTAAATATGTAAAGGAAGAAAGTTGCAGTAACATGGAACTCCAGTTGCATACCTCCCGTGAAGAACATTCACATTATCTTTTGCGGAATTTGGCCACATATCTAGCTCAATCACTCGCACACCTCTTTTCAGGGCGTTCATGATTGGAACCTCACTGCAATCACTGCTAAGTTGATTTCCAGTTAAATAGGAATTGTGTCCAGTGTATATGAAATAATGGGACAACGGAGCAGTCATATCTTGGTGCACCTGATGTGAAAGGGATAATTAGGTTCAGTTAAATGCATGGTAGTAGTAATTATTGAAAAAGGAGATAGATTTCTAAGAAAAAATTGCCATGGAGAAATGACAAAGAAGACAAGTATTTCAATTAGCAGGCCGAGGCGAAGAAAATAACACAATGGGAACATGAAGAATCCATGCAAACAGCACTAAATAAAATCGGTAAATCCAAAGATTAACATTAATACAAAGATTAACATTAATCCAATTAAGTATATCAAATTCGAGTAGCATTTCCCCATCTTTTTAGATGCATGATTCATACAGGTCAATGCCTTATTCATCAAAACTTCTAGCAATTACCCAAGAACCAAATCAGTCTAAAACACACTAAAACTCAGCTATTTGAACATAATCATGACTAGAATTAAGCACGTTAGATCTTAAAAACATTCTACATCATCAACCTCGACAACTCGTCATACTCACATTAGAGCTCCCTAAACACCACATTCCACTCATCCAAAAATCCCATCTTTTGCCTGCGAAATTAACCAATCCTAGAACTAATGATCCATTCAAAATCAGAGTAATTCACCAATAAACCACTCCACTAGCCTACAAATGACCTAAAAACCGTTCTACTTAATCAACCATGACGGTCCTACTCACATTACAGAGTAAAAAAAACCATCTTTTGCCACCGAAATCAATCAGCCCTAACCCTAGAACTCATGATCCAATAAATCAATCAATCAATCAGAACTCAAACCAATCAAAATCAGAACAAAACACACTAATCGACCCCACAACATTATAGCCTCAGTCCCAAATTAATTGGAGTCAACTGCATGGATCAAACTCTTCCATTGTGCTCTTGATTTAGTGCAATTAATGGCGAGCTTTCCAAACTATTTAAATCCCTCCTAATTAATGCATCCCAAGTTAACTTCAGTCTACCCCTACCTCGTCGAATTTCATCTATTTCTATTGAGTCAAGTTTTCTAGCGAAGACATTTATACGTCGTCTTTACAGGTGTCCACACCACCACAACTACCCTTTTCTAATTTTTAAAAAGCAATACACACTAATGATCCACCATCCAGCTGGGGAGTCAGAGTGGCGCAAGTGCCGTATGGGGGTCTCTTCAATGGAAGGGTCTCGTGTTCGAGTCCTGGCGTCTACATTGATTCCATTTCTTTGCTGGTTTCCCTGGTCAATGGGTTTAGTAGGACCGAATTGGCCGTATGAGATTAGTAGTACCCCAAATAGTGCTGATACTCATATAGACATAAAAAAAAAAAAAAAAAAAAAAAAAATTAAAAAAAAAATCCCTAAAACGAAAACCAAAATAATCAATCAAATCATCAAATAATCAATCGTTAAGAAGAAGAGATCATTATCATTATTATTGTTACCCCGAGACTGGGCGAGAGGGGGGAGTTGCAATCACCGAACAGATACCGGAAGAAGGCGTCGAGATTGAGGCCCTTGTTGTGCTGGAAGAAGTTGATGTGCTTGAACTTGTCTACGATGGCGTGGGCGTCCTCCAGGGACGCCTTGGTCTCTCCTTGGCACTCCACCAGGAACCTCTGCAGCTGATCGGCGCTCATGGTTCCATTCTCCGAGTACCTCTCGAACAACGCCTTGATCTCTCCAGGCACCTCCGACGACGCCTGCTTGAACTTCCTGTGAAAGCAGAAGCACACTCTGTATGTCTGCTTCGACATGATCTCGCCTGATCCGATGATGTTCGAACGATTCTGGAAGAAGATGAGTTGGTGATGATGATGATGGAGAAGAACACTTCGTTTAGTAGAGCTCAAGTATAAGCCACTTGTCACTTGTCACTTGTGACGCCTACATTTGACACAGATCCCGATACACAGATCTCGATGCGGTTTTCAAAGGAGTTTAACGGATGTGACTCATGTGAGTGGTTAAAGTAAGTGACAAAATCAGTGCGAATAAGGGTTTCTTGAGAGAGCTAGTAGGGTGACCTATCATACCAGCAAAGGACCGATACGAATGCGACGTGGGCTGATCTGGTTGGATGGTGTATAATGATTGGTATTTGGTAGGGCCGCATGTTGGGAACGAAAGTGGCGATGCTCAATGTAGTGGGGACACGTGGTGGAGTTTTGGTGGACTTTGATTGCTTTGGTTGAATAAAGGTCTGATGGAGACCGCGTGTAATGAGTGTCTATTTTTATACTCACTTGGTATGGGATATCGTGGTCGGCACCTTATCCACACGGATAAAACGCGGACTTCGATTTTATTTTTTCCTTGTCTTCTTCTATTTTTTTGTAAAAATATCCTATTATCCTAAGTCGCGCACCTTACAAATAAAAAGCTCTTTACATTTGGTATCCTATTATCCTAAGTCACTAGTTAAAGAAGAACAATTTACTTTTTATTGTACTAACCAATTATTAATTTTGCTTTGTCTTCTTTGTGCTCTCAAAAAATTCACTTTAAATTTATAATATTTTTTTTAAATGTTAAATATTTAAAAATATTAGATTATAGTAATTGACAGACCAACCACAAGAGTCAGGTGAACATTCCATTCTTTTGAAGAAAAATAGAGATTTTATAATCATTAATAGCATGATACATAACCACTCCTGAAATCAAAATATTTGAAATCCGATGATAAAATTTGATCGTACAATCTTATAATCACCAAACACATATACTAATAACTTTACTCAGCCCGCCAATTCTATTAAGGGCGAAAAGATTGAATACTAATTTCTGATATGTAGATTTGCTAGAGAGTTGTCCTAGGCAGCTTGATTATGGATCAACTGCATGCACGCCTATCTTGATGTGTATATATCAAAAGTACAATCATTCAATGACATGTTCATTCAGTAACTTCTCACCATATCTCTACTTAATACATACAACAATTAATATAAGTCGAAGTAAAACATGGACATATATGCACAATCATTTCTGAACATAATTAAATTATATCCTAATTGTAGTATGTCGCTTTTGTTGTTGAATGAAATAATGAATGAATATATAGGAGTATGTAGTTATGTACAAATGTATAATCCCTCTGCACTTGTGTGAGTTGAGGAAGAAAAAAGAACTGAACAAAGCAACTTCAATGTCAATGCCGAAGCTAAAGCTTGATCACAATCTTATCAGCCCGGTAAAGAATCCCCGTGCATTACAGTCACGAATCTCAAACGAATTGGAATTGAACAAGAAGCCTTACTGATTCGAACTTTTCGCCCTTGTGACTGTACAGAGGGACTGCCCGAATTCCTGGTTTCAACTCCCAAACTGGCAAACATGTTTGACCGCCAAAATCATCCTTCTCCGATACGTCATACTCAAATACTTCTATCCGAAGCAGAGCCAGCTCTGGAACTGTCAAGGGAAACCAAAACTCCGCATCCCATACAGGCGTCCACTCGTCATCCTTTGTTTCTGTTTTACGCATTTTTGAATCTGCTGGCACTCCTGCAATCCCAACCTGCAAGCTAAATCCATTAGTTGGCTACTACCTATATACATACCTCATTTTGTTTAATGGGGCTTTAATCTTGAGAGCATGCAATGTAGGATTTATCTCAGCAGCTTGCATAAATTAATGAAAGAAGGGAATTGCTTCTTTAAACTAACTTCAAGACTCTAAATAATGGTTTTGATTTTTTGTTAAATAAAATGGATGAGTTCGATACCGCATGACAACCAAACGTTGGGCTATTGGTTGTCTCTTTTCGCAATCCCATTGCCCATGAGACTAGTCCCATGGTTAATAAATAAAATAAAATGGATGAGTACAGTCTTTTCTAACAGGTTTCTAAAGACGACGTTAGTCTCCCTCTATTGCATTTTTGTTGTCAAATAATGTCGAACTTATGTCAACAACGAAACGTTATCTGTATCATGCACCATGTCATCCATAGTGAAGCTAATGGAAGGTTTCCTAGAACGAAAATAACAAGTAAACGTTACTTTTCCGAGTGAGCATGCGTCACATGAAAAACTAGTACATAAAAATCTTAATAACATCTGGGCATTTAGACTTCAGATTCAGTGATTTACTAAATTTGTTCTTGGTGGTAATTACATCCTACTTCCATCCCAATCAAAAATGAAAAAGAAAAAAGCAGTTCCATTTCGTGACTTGTAATCATAATACATAATAACATTGATTATGATACCTTGCAATAGAAGTCTGGCGGTGAGTAGGCGTCAAAGTATGTGCGATTGAAATCCAAATTCCATCCGTCCCCCATGTATATACTAACCTGATAAAGATGAGCAAAGTTCGGAATTGGTTGCTCAATAATTCAATCAGACTCGAGGGAGTAAGAAATTTGCACACCTTCAAGGTCTTCTTTACAGGGAACATCATTTTAGGAGCGAACACTTGATTATGTGGCCATCTCTCTAACAAAATGTCAGGTTTTTTCACATAACCACAACCTCCATTTGATCGGAACATTCCCTGCATCAACCAGAGTGACCTGCCATAGCCCTGATGTAGGACTCTTGAGTGTTAGCACAAACATTCACAAAGTTGGAACTCAAACTCAAACTCAACAATGAAATGAAAAGACCAAAACTCGAGGATATGAAATGTTAAGCGTTTATCATGAACGCTATGGATCCCAGGGGCACGTTTCTAGATTTATGACATAACTGAGTATCAATCCTTCTGCCTTTGCATTGTTATGCAATTACTTGCAGTATTTCGATCAAGTAATTTGTCAAATTTAAAATAACCTGATTCTCGTATCTCTTGTAACCAAAGTCTTATTTCCTTCAAACTGTTAATAAAAATATAAACAGTTCTTTCTTCAAAAATAAAAAATAAAAATAAACAGCTCTGTGTTTTTTTATTTTGAGAATAGGAGACGTGTTCCTGTTACATTATCAAAAGTGTAAATACGGAGGGGATGTGTACCCTCCAAGCCATGAACAGCTCTGTATTTTTTTACGAGTATCGTATAGACATAGTCACATGGTAAGCTCATTCTACATCTGGAGCAGCATAAAGGATGCCATGAATGTTTCTTTCAATTAAAAATAGTTTTACGAGGTTAAAAAAGATCCATGTAGCCCTTGATTTGGATATAAATTTTGAATTAAAACAATAATCAGACAGCAGCTGCCAAGTTTTCTATAACCGAAAATCAAACATCAATAACATTATCGTTTTATTTTTACCCAAACATGATAGGAAGGAAGTTAACCTGCATATTAAACGCAACCATCTGGGCTCCATGTGTCCACCCAATAAGTGGACTGTAATTTGAGGAGTTGAATCTTGTACCTTTTGGGTAAACTCTAAGAAGATTTCTCTGGGTGAACCTAAGAATACGGCATTAACCATCAGCATCAAAAACACAGTTTAACAAAATTGCAGACACGAGTTAACATGAAAAATGACTAGAAAAATAACAATACAAAAAAGAAGAAAAGCTATTTGTAGCATCTTATTGCTTTAGAAGTGGAATTACCGAACAAGATCAGTTCCATGACGTTTGGCAGCCTTTGCAAGGGATTGTTCACTCAAACTAAGACGTCCGACCTTTTTAGGATCCTCTATGAGCGATGCTCTCACTCCCCCCTTCCTTTTTCTAGCATGAATTGCAATTAAAGATTTGTATTCAGGAGCCCGAACCTGGTGCAAATTGTGATCGAAGTCATTAACATCTTCATCATCGTGACTGTATTCGCTCCAATCGCTCTCGCTCTACAAGTCAACAATGCAAGATTTTAATCTTGTGAGCAATCATTAAATCAAAAGTAAAAAGAACCTCAGTGTAAGTTCTAGTTCTCTGTACACCTTATCATCTGATCCAATGTCTAGAAAGTCCTTTTCCCATCCATCTTCCTCATATAACAACTTATCCTTCTCCTCAACACCCTTATTAGCTTCGAGGTATTCCTTTGGGGGCTTGCTTGAGATAATGATTTTATATTTTAATGCTTCCGGTGAAGGGAATTCCTCTAAAGATTCTGTTTGTGTACAAAACAGCATTTCTCCAAACGTTTGGGTGGCCATCTAGAAACAGAAAACCGTGCAGAGTCACAAAAAGGAACTAAGAACAAGTGAGGAAACCCATCAAACAAAAAATCACCTTAGCCACTTTGGCCTGAAGATCAGGAGTAAGGTGGTCTTCTAGTGTGATTACAACTGGGTAAGGTGAAGAACAAAAAGCGTACTCCTTAATGGACTTCAAGCATTTGATAAGTGCCACAGGAGTTGTCAGAGTCCTGCAATTTATCAATAAAAAACAGGAACCCTTGAAAACTCCTAAAAAATCAAGAAATTACAGGAAAAATCATCTAAGCCAGGTCTACACTAAAATTTGCAAAATTAACTCATGACATGTCAATATCTTTGCTTATAAGCAAGGTTGTATCAAGTTTTAACAGTTTCTATTTTGTAGAGTTGTTTAACAGTTTCTATTTCGTAGAGTTGTTTAACAGTTTCTATTTCGTAGAGTTGTCTAACTGGGGCATTTGCAGCACATCTTTGAATGTGCATAAACCACCCGAATGCCCTTCCACAATTTTTGTATTGGTTGGCACTGCTGCTACATTTCTTTATATCTTCATATTTTCTTATTCTACCTCTATTGAGTTTAACCACACATCCACCTAAGCATCCTCATTTATGCTTAAGTTGTTTTATGTTGTGTTGTTTCTTTGTCACTCGACATTCACTCCCATATACAATATGCTTATTCTAAAAAAAAGCATCCCTACAAGAAAATGTAATCAAAGATACTTGATGCGGAAGATAATGATGCATTTCTGGATTCAAATGATCGTAAGCTATATATCGTACCCTCCATGAAGAACAAGCACCTCGTCTTTGGTGCTATTAGGCCATAAATCCAGCTCAATGACTCTCACACCTCTCTTCAATGCCTTGATGATCGGAACGTCACTGCAGTCACTACTTAGTTGGTTCCCGGTCAGATAGGAATTATGCCCAGTAAATATGAAGTAATGGGATAGTGGAGCACCCATGTCCTGGTGAACCTGAAAAGGAGAGCATATATGATCACTGTGCTTATTGTTAACTGAAAAATGAAGGGCACGCATGCTAAGGGAATTTATGGCTGACAACTTGATTCAATTATTATTCATTTCACCTGAAAAATAACTGTAAGGCGAAGCACACATTTAAGCAAAAAAATTATATTAGGCCAAGTCGTCTACACCATTCTCTAGTGATCTGGCCACGAGTACTCCATCGCAAACTACTGGGCTCATTTGTGCAAACCGCCACTATTGGTAGAAGTTTTTTTTTTTTTTTTTGATCGAAAGAGATGTCATCATTCAAGAAAATAGGATGGGGCTTTTTGTCCCGCATACTGTATACAAAAAATTACAATATATCTATGTTAAATATATACATCCAAGGTCACTATTGGTAGAAGTAAAGCCAAGTGTATGCAAAAAGGATGTATAATTGTATTTCTAATGCTTTTTGTTAAGGAATATTGTTCTCATTTATTGCCGCCTGCACACTCTACTAATTCAGTTCACAAACTCAACTTGGTTTTTAAGTTTCAACACTATGCATCTTAATCAATGGTGAAATTGACAACAACAACATAGATCAGTCCCAAATTAATTGGGGTCGGCTACATGAATCAATGGCGAAATTGACATGCGTTATAATTGCCAAGGCGCATAAAATCGAAACGAGCGATAAATAGCTTTAAACAAAATGAAAAATGAAGCAAGAGAGAGAGAGGCAAGAAATATGCATACCCAAGTTCTGATGGGAGAATTCAGTTCATCACAAAAGAGAAAATGGTGAAAATCATCGAGACTGAGTGCGTGCCCCGCGAACTGCTCAATGTGATGTCTTCGCTGCATAGTTCGCTGGATAATCCGCTCGGCATCCGAAATTCTGGCCTCCCCTTCACCCTGAAACTCAATCAAGAACCTCAGCAGCTGATCGGCAGTCATCAGAGAGCCATCACCAGTAAACCTCGCAAATGCGGCCTTCACCCCCATCGGAATCTGAACTTCATTGATCTTAAACTTCCTCGTAAAACACATACAAACCCTATAATTCTCCATCTCTATTTCCTCATCAAATCTACATATATCTCCGAGAAATTAACACTAGTACGGATGAGCTTGGAATTGTGCAGGTTAGGCGCATGGTCCCAAGTTAGCCCGATTAGCACCAGGGCTGCGTGGGATTAGTCAGACTCAATCAATCAATATCGGAGATAAGAAAATTGTAAATATATCGGAGAAACACAAAAAGTAATTCCACAACGAAATTAATCAATCTCGGCGGCGACACAACGATCAATTCAAACAACTGAATTACTGGACAATTCATTCCCCCAATCGTTCCGTCTCATTTCGATCCATCGTGTCCCTTCACATTCCATCTTCTCGGTCGTCTTTGTTCTTGGCATCGATGGATGGATCGGAGGGTATGAGAGCGAGATGAAATGATCGAAGAACAGTGGGGATTTGGGGATTGGGAAAATGTGAATTCGGTGCCCTAATTTGTTGTTCTTGAAGGATAGGATCTGTTTGGTGCGATTGGGGGTCGGTGGTTTCTTCCATTTTTGGCGCCTATTTGCGGAATCTGATTTGTAACGGTTTATTATAGTTGTCGTTTGACAGCTATATGTGTCGGTTAATTCTATTGCCCGCCACGTGGTTTGTTATGGGCTCGTTTTAGCCCAAAAGGCCTGTTTGGATTCTCGTATTCATTCCGTCCGTTGGATCGACCTCGAAAACATTTCCATAAGATTCAACGTAGAGGTAGCTCTCACAAGATTATTATGTACTATATTTACAATATTCGAAGCGATTAAGCGACAATTTATTAGTGGTGTAGAGCATGGTTGACCTCTAAACGGCAAAGGACTTGATTCCTTTATATGAGGTCTCAAATTCTTCTCCTGAATAGAAAAAAATTAATTTTGAAGTGCTACTACCTATATAGGACTTGACAGTGCACAAGCATGGTTAGTTGATTAGATTAGTTGGTGTTGTTCGCGCTGAACACCACTAAGAAAATCAAAAAAAAAAAAAAGCATAATTCATTTTCTTACTCTCGTGTTGTGGCAAACCAAATTTTGTTTCTATTATGTTGCACTTGCAATATAGTTAACTATTTTAACTAAGAAACACTTGGAAGGGCTCTCAAGTTTATTATTCATAACAAAAAATAGGGAAGGTTGCGATAGATTACAACTCACATCTCAAGGTGTAATCTATGGTGAAGTAGCAGCAATTTAATGAGTTCAGTGCACCATAATAACATCAGCAGAACAGAAAGTCATGAATACAATAAACAAGGGCATATTGCATGCGCAAAGAACTGAAAAGAGCTGCAGTTTCTTTCAATTAAATTCACGAGTGATCACGGATTAAACAACAAAAACAACAACAAAACCTCCATTTGAAGCGGCTACATGGATCACAGATTGAAACAAAATAACAAAATGCATCTTTACATAAATTTTGTAATCCATCCAGACCTGATGAAACCAATCACAAACACGTCAATCTTCAATATAAAAGATAAATGACAATTTAAATTGTTGCCAGAAGGCCCAGAACATATTACAAGTAGGACACAATTAAAATGAACAAACCATACAAATTATACCAAAGCTAAAACACAATAGATAGGCATCTAGGTTTAATGGATCTGTATGTGTCAGAGACTCAGAATGTCGAACAAAGAACATAATATACATTAGTTTTCCAGTCCAATTATAAACTAATAATCAAAACAATAATTTTATGAGAGAATTAATCATTCTAAAACCTCATAATTGAACAAAACTCAACTCAGTGAAATGGACATAAATAAAATATGAGCTTCTAGGAAAACAGAAACACCATGACATCAGATCTTTTTCATGTGTTTATAGTTTTGTAGGGAAAAACCTGCAAGCACTACAATCTTCTCCTAAATAAAAAATTTTAAGTCTATTTGGTTTCATTCCCATTGCTTCCAAGAGCCTTGAAAACAGTGAAAAAGACAACAAATTATCTCATGCAAATCCCTTCAACTTCAAGTGCTGCTATTGCATAGAGAATGTTAAAACAATTGACACGAAGTTAGACATGAAAAGGCAAGGAATGAGATAACTAAATTGATACGAAGAACAAAGCAAATAATCCGATGAGACGATAACAATTAAAAGAAACACAGGATATGCTCTTCTTTTTTTTTTTTTTTTTTTTTTTTTTTTTTTTTTTTTGATAAGATGACTCCAACATGAGTTGAAACCAGGACCTCGTGGACCTTGCTTTTTTAGCAAGTGACGCCTCATCCATCTTACCGAAGATGCTTGGCAAACACATAGGAAATGTTGAATATCAACATAAATGCATGCATTGAAAAGGCAAGGCAAGAAATAGCTGTCACATTATTTAATCAAGTTCTAAGAAAGACATGATCCATTGTTTAAAACAATCAAACAAAGAAAGAGATAAACCATTTACACAAATGGAGGCAGCAAACATTTAAAACGATGTTCTCCTGCCGTGGATATTTGAATTGGAAAAGACCAAAACACATGATTCAGAATAGCACAAAAAAATGGAAATGTGATGGCCTGCTTGAGCACAAAAAAGAAATAAAGATTTAGAATGATCAATTATTGTACCCGAAAAACCTAAATTACATGAATAGCATGTTCAAACCTTAAAGAAAGTTGTATGGTGTCTTTGCACTGGTTTCCAACCCTAATCATAAAGACACAAATCAAAAGAACGCACTCTAGCTACTTAACACGGCCAGAGACGCACCAATACGGCTATACACAAGATGATTGCTAGAATCACTTCGTAAAATTATAAATTGATACGAAGAACAAAGCAAATAATCCGATGAGACGATAACAATTAAAAGAAACACAGGATATGCTCTTCTTTTTTTTTTTTTTTTTTTTTTTTTTTGATAAGATGACTCCAACATGAGTTGAAACCAGGACCTCGTGGACCTTGCTTTTTTAGCAAGTGACGCCTCATCCATCTTACCGAAGATGCTTGGCAAACACATAGGAAATGTTGAATATCAACATAAATGCATGCATTAAAAGGCAAGGCCAGAAATAGCTGTCACATTATTTAATCAAGTTCTAAGAAAGACATGATCCATTGTTTAAAACAATCAAACAAAGAAAGAGCATAAACCATTTACACAAATGGAGGCAGCAAACATTTAAAACGATGTTCTCCTGCCGTGGATATTTGAATTGGAAAAGACCAAAACACATGATTCAGAATAGCACAAAAAAATGGAAATGTGATGGCCTGCTTGAGCACAAAAAAGAAATAAAGATTTAGAATGATCAATTATTGTACCCGAAAAACCTAAATTACATGAATAGCATGTTCAAACCTTAAAGAAAGTTGTATGGTGTCTTTGCACTGGTTTCCAACCCTAATCATAAAGACACAAATCAAAAGAACGCACTCTAGCTACTTAACACGGCCAGAGACGCACCAATACGGCTATACACAAGATGATTGCTAGAATCACTTCGTAAAATTATAAGTCAATTCAAAGAGTGTCTCAAAGGTGCCATGTAAATACTGAATCCAATAGAAATGAAAGAAAAACTTCCTAAACAACACTGCAAGACATGTACTTGATTTCGACATTATGGCCCGTAAAAGAACAACAATGCAGAGATATGCTACAAGCTAGTTACAAAATATGTTAGTAGAATAATTCTTCTATTTCAAAGAGTGCATCAAAAGTGCCATGTGAATATTGAATCCAATAGAAATTGAAAGAATTTCTTGACAACATTGTAAGACCTCTAATAGATTTTCAACATTTCAAGCCGCAAGAGAACAGCAATGATAGAGATATAGCTACATGCTAATTACAAAACAATTCTTGAGTTCCAAAGAAGCAATTCTACAATCTAGGATGAAAAAATTCTACAATCTACAAAGCAGATAGGAAACAACTAATTCTAGTAATCCACAAACTTCAAAGAGTTAAAATCTCAAAAAAAGCACAAATTTCATGCAATCAACATCAATTCCAAAGTTCACCTTCAATTAAAACCAGTAGATGAACCAATTCACCATTCCTCAACCAACCTCACTCCGTCCGGTCCGCGAACCTCACGCCCCCTTCATCCTCAAGATCCAACCCCGACATTGCCTCCCCAAGTCCATAACTCAAATCAGCCAGACCACCAGGATCAGTGTACCGCGTCGCGGCCCTAACCATCGCCCTGGCGCACCGAACCGGATCGCCACTCTTAAACACTCCAGAACCTATAAACACCCCATCACACCCCAATTGCATCATGAGCGCCACATCCGCCGGCGTCGAGATCCCGCCGCCCGCAAAATTAAGCACGGGGAGCCTCCCAATCTCCTTAGTCTTCCACACCACATCATAAGGCGCGGAAATCCTCTTCGCAAATTCAAACACCTCGTCCTCGTCCATGTTGCTCAAAACCCTAATCTCCCCCATCACAGCCCTCAAATGCCTCACCGTGTCCACCACATTCCCCGTCCCCACCTCGCCTTCCGTCCGGACCATCGCCGCGCCTTCCCCGACCGCCGCAGCGCCTCGCCGAGGCTTTTGCAGCTGCAGACGAACGGAACCCTAAAATTGTGCTTGTTAATGTGATGGTCCTGATCGGCCACGGTGAGGACCTCGGATTCGTCAACGAAGCTGACCCCGATTGACTCCAGAATCTGGGCCTCCACGAAGTGGCCGATCCGGGCCTTGGCGAAGACGGGGATGCGAACGGCGGTCCGGATTTGCTGGACGAGTTGGGGGTCGCACATGCGGAACACTTCGCCGCGGCGGGATCGGATGTCGGAGGGGAGGTGTTCGGTTGCGGTGACTGCGCAAGCCCCGGCTACTTCAGCGATGCGGGCTTGCTCTGCATTAGTGACTTCCATGATTACGCCGCCGCAGAGGGTCTTGGCGAAGGCGGTCTTCTTTGCGAACGCTGCGAGGTTTTTGGTTGATGTTGATGAGGTGGTTTCGGTGATGGGGCCCGCGCCTTTGTACACGGTGACGGTGACGGTGCCGGTGTGGGTGTGGGTGTGATCTGATGACGACATGATGGGTCTCGGAGTCTGTGCAGATGGAGATTGAAGAGAGGATGATCAAATCGGGTGTGGGAGGCCTAGATTTGGAGGAAATAAGAAATGGGGGGAGAGGAGGTGAATTGTTCAGAGAGGAACACGCAGTTTAGGCGCCGCGTCAGTAGAATATGATTTCTGTTGAACAGTTATTAGGAACAGAATTGGTCTTAATTAAATGGAAATGCTTGGCGTACCTACATATCCTCGAGATGCTGTTCCGATTCTACATTAGGAAGCAGTCTATTCTCACTTAATTAGTAATTATAAAAGTCTTAAAAAAAAAAAATTCTACGTTAAAAGCAGCCTATTGTCACTTAACTGGTAATTGAATTGAGTAGTTAAATAAAAATATATCCCCTTTAAAAAAAAAAATAAAAAATTGAACAATTTGAAATATTAGTTATTAAGAAGTGCTAAAATGATTATAGTACCTCATACCGCAAGACATATTGACTTTCTAGTTTAAGTGTCACATATGGCAGGAGAACCACAAAGTTTGTGTAGCATTTTCTATTTAATATTTTCTCTTTCTAGAAAATCATTTTCTTAGAAAAAAAAACTTGGTAATGTTATTCTATCAAAAGTTTTGGGTTCACCAATTTCAATTAAAAAATATATATATAAAATAAATATACTGCTTATAAGTTTAGTGAGACTCTAACTTATCTTATATTTTGAAGTAACCACAAAATCTTGAATTAAAGCCACATATAGCACTAATTTTTCTATACTCTCAAGACTTGGAGTGGACCTTAACAAAATTTTACTTCAACATTTGTTTGATTAGAAGGATTAAAACTTAAGAAATTCTTAATATCTATTATCTTAATTACAACATTTTGAATAAAGTCTCAATTCCAATTAACTTGGGTTGTCTATTTAAATTTCTATGATTATTTCAAAAAATATTTCTTTTCGTCCGACCCAAATTAATTTGCAATTGAGTCATAGTTGTTATTAGGGTGCACATGGATTGGATCTAGTCCAATTATGGTCAATTCGTAATTCAATTCAATTATTGCGGATTGAAAAATTGTAGTCCAGTCCAGTTCAAATAATTCATCAATTCAACTCAATCCAATGCGAACCTGTGACGGCCCCAATTTCCCCATGCAATTGGGTACGCCTGGCCTAAACTCGTGCAGGCACCGAGTCATCACTCGGCAACCTGACGAGCCTAGTCAGCCTTCGGTTTAATCAATTCAGTGATTTATGAAAGGGTTATTGCATTAATACAGAGCGAAAAACTAAAACAATTATAACAAAGGGAAATAACTCAATCAAAGGGAAATTAGGAATTCTATAAGTGTGAAAAACCCCGGGTATTCATGTACAATTCGATAGGCATATATACATGATACCAGTCTCACAAAAGAAATACCAAGTTCAATGATCCCAACAATATAAGTATAAAACGATATACACATCAACAAACAAAATATAAACACCTACTATAGAGTCTCTCAGATGTCGATGCAAATCCTCACAGTAGATCACCTAGGCAGGGCCCCTTGCCCTTGCTGCTCTCCATCCTATCTGCGCCCACCGTCACAAATTAGACGGTGAGTAACTGAATAAAATTGCTAGTAATACCAGAAGAATGTAACAGTAATTTATGATTATAACAAGAAAAACAGTCTAAGTATCATGCAGAAATGAAATAACTGGAAAGTAAATAAATCAAATGCATGATAAAGAGACCGATAGATAAACAATCGATATTTTGCATGTTCTAAGATTCAAAAGAGGCCCATGAGTGGTCTATTTCACAGCAATACGGCAAAAATCTCACAAGATCTCCCCGGGCAATGTCGCAACACTAGCGCAGCGTGAAATCGAGAGGCATCGCAACACCTCTCGAATCCAGTACCCAGTACACACATCACTAAGGGTGGTCAGTTACCCCTGCAGAGGACACCCTCGTTGTCCCAACTAGTGCGAGACCACATGATACCTTCGAGACACACACTCATGCCAATAACATACAACCAAGGAAAACGGAATGGAATATCAAGCAAAGGATCAATGCAACAATAGCAATAAATAGAGGATGTATAAATTACATGTTATTTTCTTGCTGGTCTACTAACGTACACACATACGAGGCATGCATGTACTCACCTGATCTAGCGTGACCCGGTACTCACTCCGAGACTTTAACGCGTTTCCCGTGTTTCTCGACTACCTGACAACGAATCAAAACCCCGAATGTCGTTTTAGAGTTCGTGTTTAGTTTTAGGGTGATTCCCATAAACTTTGTTTCAAATGGTTAGTTAGAGTGACTTAAACAATTGTGAAAAAGTTCTCCAATTGAGTTGTATTCAAGTTACGCCGTGAGCCTGTGGCCCCGCAGCGTAACTGTGGCGTTTTATACTTAAAACCCACGTACACCACACCTATGAATCCATATATTCGCTCCAAAGTCACACAATCACACTTACGACACCCGAGTAATATAAACACAACAAAGGTACTTATGCACATACCCCGCCATTCTAAATTAACTCATACATATGATGGGTCTTATACAACCACTATGCATTTTCAAGATAAGTTGCATGTATAGTGGGCTTTAGTTGAAGTAAAGAAGGTTATTGGGCCTCATTTGGGCCTACACTAGTAAGGATTCATTTACAAACACTTCTTTTTTTTTTTACACACACACACACACAACTGTTGTGTACACCCCACTGGTGTGCACGCTCACACTTTACACACCTCGTTGTTTTGTGCACACAACACCCCGCTGTTGTGTGCACCCCACTGTGATTTACCATGTTCACATGCATTAGTACATCACTTTATTACTTAAAACTACATTATATACACATTTTCACCATGCACACCATATACAACTGTTGTGTACACCCCACTGTGGTGTACACACAGTGAAATGTACACCCCATGCACTTACACACCCACACCAAAATCACAAACACTACACACCACCAAACCGTCCGTACAACTCCCACCCAAACAGTTACACATACACACATCAAAGACCAACCGTCACACACAAACTTCCCATGAAAACAGTCCCAAATGGTACCCCACACCCCAACCGGGGTGTGCACGTACACGACCACACACCCATACATATAGAGCAGCCACCCCACACACACACACTCACCAAATCCGTCACCCACACACACACAAAAACAGTCCACATACACTTCAAACAACCACACCTACACACTCCAACACAACCACACATGGGGTCACCTTCGGCCAGCAAAGTCGCCGGAGGTTGACCTCCGGTCGAGACCCCCCCAAAACAGTGGTGAAACACGTCCATAACAATCCCACAATTCATTCAAAAAAATAACGTGAAAATAGTGAGTAGAGGAGCACAAAACAGTGGAGAGAGAGAGAACGGTTAAGGTGGCTCACCTTGGTGTCTTCGGTGAGTGGCCGAGGTTCCTAGCACCGTGGTGAGTGGCGGTGGTGACTGGCCGAGAGTATGGAGAGAAGACAACCAATAGTGAGAGAGAGAAGACGTGACTGCCAAGAGAGGAAGAGAAGGAAGGGAGGGAAGATATGAGCTCACCTAGCGTCGACGGTGGCGGTCGTGGTTGTCCGGTGAAAGAACGGGGAGGCGTGGGACGCGAATGACGAACCGAGAGAGAGTGATCGTGAGGCCGAGAGAGGGTGTTATCGTGAGGCCGAGAGCAAACGAGAGAGGAGGGAGAGAGCACGTCCGGTCTCCGGCCACCTCTAGCACAGGTCGGAGATGCGGTGGCGGTGTACGACGATGGGGAGAGAGTGGGGAGGGTGAATAGTGGCGGCCAAGTTGGAGAAGGAGATAAATAGTGTATTAGGGTTTTAGGGTTTTGTTTGTTTTTATATCAATGAGTTAGGCCGAAATGACCCTTTTGCCTTTGAGTTTACACTTGCCCAACCCTTGGACAGCTACCCTTATGAGTCATTTGGCTCATCCTCTTAATCTAACCCATGTACACATCTCTATGACCATCCAATGGTCCTCCTCACCCAAGTTTGTCATTTTAACAATCATATCCATATTAACCTATTAAATCAACCTTATTAAATTATAAATAAGGTCACACAATTTCTCGCCTACTCGGTGCACCGTGCCCCGCGCCCGACACGCTTCTCGAGGCAGTCCCACTCTTGGGATTCGAATAAATTCCCTCATGTTTATGTTATATTTTATTGTTAGAATTTTATTTCCTCAACTTAGGTCATGTTTTTCATTTGACTTTGTTTATTAATAATGTCCACTAATACGGTTCCCGAAACCCCCTTTTAACTAGGCGACACCTCACTCAATTAAAATATAGCCCGAACAGCTCGAGACCCGTAAAATACTAATATACTAATACACGCATTATCATCCACAAATAACCAAATTTCTGGGTCGTTACAGTCTCCCCAACTAACAAGAATTTCGTCCTCGAAATTAGTCCTAAATCGAGTGAATAAGGAGAACTACACCCGTTCGCAACTCGCCCAAATCTGGGCTTACGGCCGCATCGGGACAGACTTGGATCCTCTATCTCGAATCGCGGACTACCTCGAGTCACTTCGAGACGGCTCGTTCCTCATCGTTGAGCTGCGGACCAATGCAAAGTCGCTTCTGAGACAACTCAATAAGCCATTACCAATCGTGGACTCTCGCGAGAGTCACTTCCAACAGCTCGACATTAGGTATTGAACTGCAGACTTGTACAAAGTCTCTTCGAACAGCACAACATCTTAAATCCACTCCCTTTTTTCAACATTTACCAAACTGTTGGCCTCTGCCACTTCGAACAGCTTGATTTTTTTCTTGGTCTCCAGACTGTGGGTCGCAACATCTTTAAACAGTCTAACTCAAGTACGGTCTCTGTAGACCGCTCCCGTTACCCAAAATGGTAGGAATGCCACGACCTCGTCGCAAACATCGACCACTACCACGACTCAAGCTTGGTGATCACGACATAAGACGCTACGATCGCGACTCGCACGTCATACTCGTGAAAACCTCCCAACCCACTCGCGTCTCGACGCAAGTTTATCTATACCCAGGCAGTAAAATAGATTCGACAAAGTTGTAACCGTGGCCACCATGTACACTACGTGTCCATGCATCGTAAGATGAATCACAACCAGTCTGGTCCTGCCTCTCTTTAGGTGTACTTGTGGCTAGTTTTGGCAACCCATTGTGCCCAAACTTACCATCTCTTTCGGACTCTAATCTAAGTTAGGTCTGTCTCATCCTAGACAACACTGCTAAGGTTAAACGGTACCACTCTAGCCAGTATCGACCCTAACTCTGTCACATGACGTCCAACGTCCTATTTAAACACCTAAAGCTTCATTTAATCGGTTCCATACATGTCGTGGGATAATCAGGAAAATTCTTTACCTCCAGTAGGATCACGAACCGCCGTCAACTGGCTTTGTCGCCATGTGTACATCCTCAATGGTCTGAAGCTGATCGTCATCCTGCTGGTCTTTGTACAAATCAGGACATCGGTTCTGAAAATGTCCAGGTTGTCCGCACTGGTAACACACCTTCCGCTTTCGAGAACCGCTATCATCGTTCGGATTCCTCGTTCGTTTCTCGTCATATCCCCTTGATCGGTGCTCTAACTGCAACTCGGGTCGATCAGGCTTAATATCCTCGTGGTGAGTACTCAAGTAACTCTCCCTAGCCAAGCTCCGCTCATAAGTCCTCTACAACGTCCCTGGCTCGGTAGTAACGATCGCACCTCCAATTTTGGGTAGTAGACCCTTAATAAAGTAGTACACTCGGTCTGCCTCCGTGCGAGCTGATCCTCCAGCATATGGTAATAACTGTAAAAACTAACCCATGTACTCCATACGGACTCATCCGCTAACTGTCTCAGGGAAGTGAACTCGTTTCTCTTGGCTCTCATCACGGTGGGAGGAAAGTACTTCATTTTGAACTGGGTCTTGAACTCTATCCAGTCCCTTGGTACGCCTCTGGTACTCACAATCGTAGTCCACCAATCGACAGCTTCTCCCTGAAGCATGGATGAGGAAATCGTCGCTCTCATGTGATCCTCCGTAGCTATGATGTGGTGTATCTTCTCATGACTCAGGAACAACTCTGCTGCGGTCACGTCAGTGCCTCCATAGAAAACGACAGGGTCGTGCCTCTTGAACTCTCGCCATTACCTGGCCTCAATAGTCGCCGTAATGTCATACACTGTCGGTGCACGAGGTACAACCGCCATCACTAGTGTCGTTGCAGTGGTGGAAGGAAGCAAAGTCATGGTCGTAACCCCCGGTGTGTTTGCGTCTTGAGTAATGGTTACTCTAGCCGTTGATGGTACCGATGCAACAGCAACTGACGCCCTCAATATCGTCAGAATCTCTTCCAACTATCTCTCATGAGCTGCGACTCTATGCGTCAAAGTCTAAAATGCCTCGATACTAACAGCTCGAGTACTCGACGCCCCGCTGTCGTCACTAGGACCCCTCTGATCCGCCATCGCAATCTCATAACGAAGCGTATTTCGAGATCAGTGGATAGCTACCGATACGATATAATACACACAACAATCGTAATATGTATAAACATCACATCCGACTTATCCCAATAAGTTTTCAGTTTCCATTCCCCGACTCATCCTCACTCCCCAACTAGGATTCTAAGTCAGGATCATAGGGTTTCCACTCTAAGTTCAACCGTTCCTAACTTCCGCTGGTTTAATGGATTGTGTTTTAAATCAAGAGTCAGGTCGTTATAACCTTAGGCTCTGATACCAACTATGATGTTGGTATCACAATTTTTATACAACTCTAAACTATGTCTCGAAGATTATAAAGCCTATGCTCTGATACCAACTGTGATGTTAGTATTAGGTTAAAAAATAACCTGCACCTCATCCCTATGCTCCTCAAACCTAGGCTCAGATACCAATTGTGATGGCCCTAATTTCCCCATGCAATTGGGTACGCCCAGCCTAAACCCGTGCAGGCCCCGAGTCATCACTCTGCAACCTGACGAGCCTAGTCAGCCTTCGGTTTAATCAATTCAGTGATTTATGAAAGGGTTATTGCATTAATACACAGCGGAAGACTAAAACAATTATAACAAAGGAAAATAACTCAATCAAAGGGAAATTAGGAATTCAATAAGTGTGAAAAACCCCGGGTATTCATGTACTATTCAATAGGCATATATACATGATACCAGTCTCACAAAAGAAATACCAAGTTCAATGATCCCAACAATATAAGTATAAAACGATATACACATCAACAAACAAAATATAAACAACTACTATAGAGTCTCTTAGATGTCGCTGCAAATCCTCACAGTAGATCACCTAGGCAGGGCCTCTTGCCCTTGCTGCTCTCCACCTTATCTACACCCACCGTCACAAACTAGACGGTGAGTAACTGAATAAAATTGCTAGTAATACCAGAAGAATGTAACAGTAATTTATGATTATAACAAGAAAAACAGTCTAAGTATCATGCAGAAATGAAATAACTGGAAAGTAAATAAATCAAATGCATGATAAAGAGACTGATAGATAAACAATCGATATTTTGCATGTTCTAAGATTCAAAAGAGGCCCATGAGTGGTCTATTTCACAGCAATACGGCAAAAATCTCGCAAGATCTCCCCGGGCAATGTCGCAACACTAGCGCGCGTGAAATCGAGAGGCATCGCAACACCTCTCGAATCCAGTACCCAGTACACACATCACTAAGGGTGGTCACTTACCCCTGCAGAGGGCACCCTCGTTGTCCCAGCTAGTGCAGGACCACATGATACCTTCGAGACACACACTCATGCCAAGAACATACAACCAAGGAAAACGGAATGGAATATCAAGCAAAGGATCAATGCAATAATAGCAATAAATAGAGGATGTATAAATCACATGTTATTTTCTTGCTGGTCTACTAACGTACACACATACGAGGCATACATGTACTCACCTGATCTAGCGTGACCCGGTACTCACTCCGAGACTTTAACGCGTTTCCCGTGTTTCTCGACTATCTGACAACGAATCAAAACCCCGAATGTCGTTTTAGAGTTCGTGTTTAGTTTTAGGGTGATTCCCATAAACTTTATTTCAAATGGTTAGTTAGAGTGACTTAAACAATTGTGAAAAAGTTCTCCAATTGAGTTGTATTCAAGTTACGCCGTGAGCCTGTGGCCCCGCAGCGTAACTATGGCGTTTTATACTTAAAACCCACGTACACTACACCTATGAATCCATATATTCGCTCCAAAGTCACACAATCACACTCACGACACCCGAGTAATATAAACACAACAAAGGTACTTATGCACATACCCCGCCATTCTAAATTAACTCATACATATGATGGGTCTTATACAACCACTATGCATTTTCAAGATAAGTTGCATGTATAGTGGGCTTTAGTTGAAGTAAAGAAGGTTATTGGGCCTCATTTGGGCCTACACTAGTAAGGATTCATTTACAAACACTTCTTTTTTTTTACACACACACACACAACTGTTGTGTACACTCCACTGGTGTGCACGCTCACACTTTACACACCTCGTTGTTTTGTGCACACAACACCCCTCTGTTGTGTGCACCCCACTGTGATTTACCATGTTCACATGCATTAGTACATCAATTTATTACTTAAAACTATATTATATACACATTTTCACCATGCACACCATATACAACTGTTGTGTACACCCCACTGTGGTGTACACACAGTGAGATGTACACCTCATGCACTTACACACCCACACCAAAATCACAAACACTACACACCATCAAACTGTCCGTACAACTCCCACCCAAACAGTTACACATACACACATCAAAGACCAAAATCGTCACACACAAACCACCCATGAAAACAGTCCTAAATGGTACCCCACACCCCAACCGGGTGTGCACATACACAACACACACACCCATACATATAGAGCAGCCACCCCACACACACACACTCACCAAATCCGTCACCCACACACACAAAAATAGTCCACATACACTTCAAACAACCACACCTACACACTCCAACACAACCACACATGGGGTCACCTCCGGCCAGCAAAGTCGCCGGAGGTTGACCTCCGGTCAGTACCCCCCCCAAAACAGTGGTGAAACACGTCCATAGCAGTCCCACAATCCATTCAAAAAAATAACGTGAAAACAGTGAGTAGAGGAGCACAAAACAGTGGAGAGAGAGAGAGAGAACGGTTGAGGTGGCTCACCTTGGTGTCTCCGGTGAGTGGTTGAGGTTCCTAGCACCGTGGTGAGTGGCGGCGGTGACTGGCCGAGAGTATGGAGAGAAGACAACCAATAGTGAGAGAGAGAAGACGTGACTGCCAAGAGAGGAAGAGAAGGAAGGGAGGGAAGAGAGGAGCTCACCTAGCGTCGACGGTGGCGGTGGTGGTTGTCCAGCCAAGAACGGGAGCCTGTGGCGTGGACGAACCGAGAGAGAGTGATCGTGAGGCCGAGAGAGGGTGTTATCGTGAGGCTGAGAGCAAACGAGAGAGGAGGGGAGAGAGACGCCGTCTCGGTCTCCGGCCACCTCTAGCCTGGTCGGAGATGCGGTGGCGGTGCACGACAGTGGGGGAGAGAGTGGGGAGGGTGAATAGTGGCGGCCAAGTTGGAGAAGGAGATGAATAGTGTATTAGGGTTTTAGGGCTTTGTTTGTTTTTATATCAATGAGTTAGGCCAAAATGACCCTTTTGCCCTTGAGTTTACACTTGCCCAACCCTTGGACACCTACCCTTATGAGTCATTTGGCTCATCCTCTTAATCTAACCCATGTACACATCTCTATGACCATCCAATGGTCCTCTTCACCCAAGTGTGTCATTTTAACAATCCTATCCATATTAACCTATTAAATCAACCTTATTAAATTATAAATAAGGTCACACAATTTCTCGCCTACTCGGTGCACCGTGCCCCACGCCCGACACGCTTCTCGAGGCGGTCCCACTCTTGGGATTCGAATAAATTCCCTCATGTTTATGTTATATTTTATTGTTAGAATTTTATTTCCTCAACTTAGGTCATGTTTTTCATTTGACTTTGTTTATTAATAATGTCCACTAATACGGTTTCCGAAACCCCCGTTTAACTAGGCGACACCTCACTCAATTTAAATGTGGGATCCGTAATCCGATCCAGTCCAGCCGAATTAGTAATTTTTCAATCCAATCAAATCCAATCAAATCCAAGGGATCAAAAATCGATCCAATTAGTGATAATTGGCCCGAATTGGACCGGATCCGCGGATTAGTGCAATCTGTGTGCCCACCTTACTTGTTATTGTTGTTCTTTGATCTAACAAGGTTGTAACTGAAACAGAACATGGCATATATAAATCTCAATAAAGATCAAACGGTTGTAATTAATCGTATTCAAATCATTGCAACTTCTAGTGAGGCACATTAGAATTACTGATCGTCTCATTTGCTTTTGCTTTCTCCATCTTCTCCACATTGCTTATAATCTCTCTATTTCTCTGAATCCAACCCTCAACAAGATCATGATCGGCTCGCCATAGATCACACGGCAGAGATGATGAAGCAGACACACCGATTTTTCAAGGAACTGCTTTGATATTGAATCAGCATAGCAAAGCACAGACTCTTCACACACTTCATAAGCAGTCTTAGGTGGCATAGGCTTGAAGTTTTGTAACTTAGAGTACTCTGATATCAAGTGATACATGTAGTCATAGACCATATCCATGTTCAATCTCTCCATCAACCTCTGCCCTTCTCTTCCAATTCTCGCGGCCTGAATTGGATTCGAGTTTCCCCATTCGACCGCAAATTTTATAGAGCGACATAAATCAGAATGCTTGACGGGCCAGTAGTTCTGCGTTGGGATGAGACCGCGAGTGAAGAAATCTTGGAATTGCGGCGATATTAGGAGAGCTAATGAATTACAGGATAATATGTATTTTAAGCTCACTGACCAAGCCCACCCCTCGGCGTAGATCTTGTACCTACATTTTATAAGCAACAATGGACTCAAAAAAGGAACATTTTTTTTTTTATAAGCAACTTTCTAATGCCACGGTCAGTTTGTACATAAAAAGACTCGAACCCTAAATCTCATGTATAAGTAATAAATGATTATTTAAAAATCATTTGAGATATCACTTGGTTAAGGAAAAGGAACAAACTTCAATGTTTGCGATGAAGACTTACCGATGTTTGCACTGATCAGCTAAACTAGACTTCTTGTACCCTACTTTTGCTTCTTCAATCCAATTCTGCAATTCAAAAAAGAAGCTTTAACCCGAATTCATCTAAATGACATTTGATCTATATATGTGTTCATTTTTTTAAGAAAAACAATCAATATATACGTAGAAGAAAGAGGCAGCAACAATTAAAGTTTCGATGTCAAATCAGTTGGGTTGGCTACATAGATTAAATATATAGTTACAGTGAATAGAAATACCTGAATATAAATCTCTGCTCCCCACTTGTTAGTATCGTTGCAATGCAACAAGTCCGTGCGGGCTCGAGAGCCTACAAAAGGATTTCCTCTCCAGTATGCGTGGTTCAACTTCTTGTCCCAATTTACTGCTTCGGAACCTCTTTTGATGCTCTTGAACTCCTCCTCCCAAGGTTGTATATTCGTCTCCGGCCTGAAATCATATTCCCCCTTTGTATATGAGACTTATAATAACTTGAAAAGCTGCTCACTCTATTCTTTGAGTATATATATGGATCAATAAAGTCTTTTTCTTATTAAATAATAATAATAATAATAATAATAATAATAATAATAACAACAACTTCAAAGCTTTGAAAACCATCTAAATCAATTTTCCAAGTTTCTCAAAATTTATAACCTGCATTATTTAAAATTCAAACGGGTCTCTTCATTAATACTCAATGCACGTTAATTAACAGATGCACGATACACCTCATAACTTGCATAAACATATCTCGAGGTTTATTACACTACAACTTATTAAATTAATACCCAAAGTCAGGAAATGGGATGTAAAAATGGTAATTTAAAGTTAATTTATAGTACTAAGAAAAAGTGTCAGTGTTTTGCAAAAAAAAAAAAAAAAAATGTTAGTGTGATTTTGACTCACCAGCCCCAAAACGACCAATCAGGAAATGGGATATCAAAATGCGAGTCGGTGGTGCAATAACGAAACAAGGGTGGTGGGGCCACCTCTTCTTGGTCCTGTACTTGGACTTCTGAAAAACGGGCCTGTCCATGCAATCGAACATCATGTCCACATCCGGGACCATGCCCGGATACCTCTTCAACAACTGCAACAGCCCCCAAATAGTAAACATGGCTCTTGTTTGTGTGCACGAGAAGTAGAAATCCACATAAAGCCTCCCTTGAAAAATCACAACTCTAAATGCAGCAGATCTCTGTGCTTCCATCAGGTTCCCCATCGCGATCCGTGACTCTGCCCACGGCTCGAGATCACGGTGGATCCATCGGAAGAAAGATGGGCATGTTGTAGTGCTAGTAATATTAGTAGTAAAATTATGAGAATTTTTTAACTTGTTTGGACTAGTGTTGTATTGTCTATTGTTAGCACCAAATAGGCATTGAAAATGTGTGCACTTGAGGAAATGGAAGGCTTTGCCATAAATGGTGTTGCTCTCGTTGAAGTGCTTCACTGGGAAGTGGTGCCACGGTGTTTGAGCTAAGTTGTGACCTGCCACGGTCTTGGTCTCTAATGCAATTTTAGAGATCAAGTCATCCACCTATATACATAATTATTTCATAAAACATGTCATGTAACAATGAATTATAGTAACTTAACAAATTAAAACAACTATAGAGATTGAATAATAACCTTAAGGAGGAGAAGAGAGAACAAGGAGAAGAGGAACAAGAGCGCGATGAATTTGAGCAGAGAAGCTCGAAGAATACGAGTGATGGCACGAGTAGTAGTTGGTATCATTGTCTTTGCGGATGCGCCCATTTTTGGTTTGCAAGATTTGATATGATATGATTCAATGTTTTCATCCTAATATATATTTTCTTTTGGGGTTCAGCAAGCAAGCACCACTAGTGCTGCTGCAGGGCACGTAGAACTTGTGTTATTAACTAGTATTAAGAATTGAGTGTGCTAGCGAGCATAATGTGAGCTTCCTAGTGATGTCTTTTTCAGGGAGTATTACGTTTTCCAATTGATTGAGTGTTTAGGTGGCGCATTTCAAGGTGGAAAATTGGAGTAGTGAGAGGGACAGAATCCGAACGGCAATCAATTAGGGTTTTAGACCACAAAAAATGTGTGTATAAAGTACAAACCTTACAAAATGTATATATTATGTGTGTTGGGCCGCCCGTTAATAGTGATATTGTTCTCAGTTCAACCATCACGCACAGGTGTGAGGTTTTACCTTAAAAGACCTCAGACATCAGTACTACTTGGGAGAAATCAACACTAGTATTTATTTATGAAATACTTCATCGATTGGGACTATATGTCGGTCCACACATCTCCAACAATACGTAGAAAAATGTTCAAGACTTGACTAGCTGGTTCAATTCTTTTTTTTGGATAAAAGGAAGTTGTATTAATCTTTAAACTAAATCTTTACAAAAAAAAATAGGGTACTTATCTATACATGATATGTATGAACACCCCCATACCAAAAATTGACCCAAAAAGTCTAAATACAGCAAAACACAAACAAAATATTAGCCATTCCACCGAACACCATGCACTGGACAGACTTCCAAAAAGAGGCACAGATAAAACCCGCAAGGATGCAGCCATCCCAGTGAGACACCAACACAAAACAACCAGCTGCATCTACCCTGTGAAGTTCAGGATCAAATGTCAATTCCTGCGTAAATCACCAGGAAACTTGTGATTGGAAGTCTGCATGAAATGCCAATTCCTACCGACACCAAGTCCAGAATTGACTAGCTGGGTCAATTCTAGTATTGGATAAAGGTGAAATTAGTGACCACTACATAAAACATTTTGTTAATGATATATTTGTTTTGCGGTTAAATTGCAAATTGCAAAGTCCACAAGGTTTACTATAATATACATTATAGTTCTTGTAGATTTCAAAAATATGTACTTTGATCCCTTTAGTTTACTTTTAGTTAGTCAAAAGCATCATTGGGTTAGTGTCAAATTAAAATATTTCTATAATATTACCTTTTTACGATGTGGCATATTTATTTTACTAACAATACTCATTAAGTTTTTTCAAATTCTCTTTCTAATCAACACCATTTTTTTTGCAAACACTATTTAAAGTCCCTTAACTGTATGTACCATTTTATTTTATTTTTTTGAATCAACTGTATGTACATTATTATATTTATTTATTTGTTCAAGAATTATTCATATATTTTCAATTAATAAAAATCATATTGTGCAAGAAATAAATAATAATAAATGTAAGTATGTTTATACTTTAATAATAATAAATTGATAGTCTATGTTTTGTGAAAGGAATTTGGTGCTTAACAATCAAAATTGTAAAGTTATGTTGATTTTCACATAAAAATAAAAAATTATACAAAAATTTGTATAAGTTACATATATACCCAAAAATAAAAAATTATCAATTAAATTGTCGTATTGTTTTTCAATTTACACCTTTCTATAATTTATAAAAATAAATACACAAGATATTATTAAAGGCTATAAAAGTAGTAAATCAATATTAAAACCAAATGCTCTTTTAAAAAAAAAAAACTAAAACTAAATGCCACTCCATTAATAATAATATACATAAATACATACAAAAAGTTTATCAAGAAAATTATTCAAAAAGAAATTTGTAAAAAGGTCATGATTTATTTAAAAATATTGGGTCATTATTCTTTGTGTGTTTATCTATTTTGTACTGGTAAATTAGTTTTTTCACATTAACTCAACCATGATTTAGAAAAAAGTTAGTAGGAAGGACCAAAGTGCATATTTTTTAAACCTTAGGAACTAAAGTGTATATTATGGTAAACTTCAGGGACCAATCTTGTATTTTACCCTTGTTTTGTTTTTACTTCTAAAATCATAACTAACTCTCTCCTTTGCCAATTATAGTGAGCATAGATTAATATGTGAAGGTGTTTAGGTTGACCTCACAAGATTTAACGAGGGCCCAATATTTCTTACACTTGATTTGTTGCTAGGGCTTCCACTCTATATTGAAATTTACCCTTCAAAAGAAGAGTTTTCTTTTGATGGAAATTAACCAGGGCTAGTTCTTCAGATCTTTCCAAGAAAATGTTGGTTTAACCAACCTCACCTGCCAAAATTTAGTACATCTAACTTTCATGACATGTATGCATGTATGCATGTATGCATGTAGTAATGTAACTAAATACTGTTAGTAGTGGTTTTACAGAAACGTTGGAAGGAACTTGAGGCACACATTGAGAGAGCACCTGTACTCAAACTGCAATGATCTTCCTGACTTTCTTCATTTTCCTACGGCAAACCGGACAAGTGCCCGCCTCCTCCACAATTCTACAAAAATTACGCAATCATCTTATAAGAAACTTGTTTTTCGAAGTCCCTATATATAGGAAAAGAATGTGAATGAATGCCAAACTTATTACCTCATTCCGCAGGAAAAACATGACACGCAGTGGCCGCAAGGAAGGAAAAAGCAGTCTCTAGGGCCGTCGAAGCATATGGCACAAACGGATTGAGGATTGGTGATTTCTGCGTCCTTATCTGGTTTAGTCTGCGAAGCACGAGCTAACCATTCTTCAAGATCCTCATCGTCGTGGGAGACAGAATCATATGAACAACCAGAGCAAGAAAGCTCGTCATCTTTGCGTGCAAGAAGCGGAGCTCTTGCAGATACTGTCTCTCCCGTTCCAATACTGTTTCCATCTCGAACGGTGAATTGACAGCTCATGCAGATCTTGAAGATTAAAAACAAAAGACAGGCAATTGCAACTGCATTCAAGCAAACGAGAGATGAACTAAATAATATATAAGTAGGTCTAACTTTAAGAACTAGTTTACAATTCAACGCATAAATGTACCTGAGCCAATCAAGTAAATTACCCATCTTGGGTTTTCAGACACTTGGACAAGCAAATCACCATTAGTTGTTCCCTGAATAAAGGAAAACGATTACCGATGTGCGACTGATATGGAAGGAAGTCGTCGGTAAGAACTGAGGAAAATTATGAACCATGTATGCCAGATATTACAAATGGTTGTTCAATATTGAAGAACTAGTGAAGTTATCACCTGATCTGGACCCGAAGAGGTTAGAACAGCATAAGTTGGTTGCAGAAATGGCAGCTTCAAACTGCAGAAGCCATGCACCAGTGAACAATTGTAGAATGCATTACTCGTATTATACCGTAAAGCTTGCACGCCAATGTCTACCCTCACCTGTATGATACAATACAACATCAGACAGTCCAACTTATTATAGAAAAAGAACTGTTAAGAAAATATAGAAATTTTTACTTCATAAGATGATAAACAAGACTCACAAACATTTTCGACACTATAATAACACTTGATCATTATTCTTTCTAACAGCATACTTCCTATATCCTCACTAATTTAATTGGCTCTCTACCTGTTTCTGCAACAAGTTTATACATTAAATTTTTTGTGACCTTGAAAGCACAATCATCTTACAATGGTTTAAGCAAAATTAAGATTTTCTTTGCGTGCCTTCTAAAGCTACAAAATATAGCATCAACAAATGGAAACTTGATGAATCAAAACGAAAACTGCAACGTAAGTCAATACAATAATAAAGTAACAATAAATTGCTCAGCTAATTTTCAACTAGACATTCCTTAGGTATAAATCCCATTCTGTTCATCAAGGCTATTAATAAATAAGGGAAAGGCAAAGAAATGGACGCGTAGATTTAGTAAACAAAACAAGTGAATGCAATACCTTCAGGTAATGTTTTTGACTCACTACATTTATAATTGTCAAGTTTAAATTATAGCAGCCTCTCTGTCCTAATTTTGATTGATAAATTTAGTAATTAAGATTACTGAAATAACCATGGGTGATTAGCATAAGTGAAAGACATGAGTATCTCATTTAATACTTTCATAATTACCTTCACATCTTCTAGATTCAGATTACCCACAGCAACATAGTAATCAGAGGGCTCAACAATCTTCTGTTGGACTATGCCACTTCCTGCCAAAGTGATCACTCTATTACAGCCATGCCAATAAACTGAGAATATGCTTAACAATTTCCAGTGCTTACCATGAATGAATTTCCATTTCAATGTAAGATTGGGATCCGAAGGGTCCTCAGACCATCTAGCAAGACTTTCTACGCCTGCACATTGAGAGAAGACATTGATGAGGCTGAAGGTATGAATATACCTCTTGGTTTCATTCATGAACAAGGCTTGGATTCAGTTATGGTTATATATACACATAAACACAAACATGCTTGAGTACTTGTACAAGTATACACGATTGCATCCATAGACTAATAATCCTAAAAAAGATGTCGAAACAGCAACAATTAAGCCTCAACCTCAAATTAGTTGGGATCGACTACATAGATCAAATGCTTCCGTTTGGCTAGATTTTAAGAAGTTCATAATATGTTTAAATTCATATCCCTACTAATTAATGGAGAAACAGTGAAAAGGAAAAGGAAGGAGGGGAACTTATATTGCTAAATATATTCAAGGCCATTACAGCAAATAGATAGAGAATGAAACACAAATGTCAACAGCCGCAGGAGAAAGTTGTTGGCCGAGGGGTTAGTTGAATTTAGGACAAATCTCACAGAAAGAAGTCTAACAAATACCTTGGGCAATCACAAGGATTAAAGGGAAGGAACCAGTGTCATATGAAACATTCAATTCAGACCCTCCATTCAGAAAATATGTCCATTTCTGCAGTGCAAAATAAATTGAACCCAACCTCATTAGTTCCACCCAAAAAAATCAAAGATACAAAAGAATAAGCATTGCAGAAGAAATGATTGAATTTGCAGAAAAAGAAAGTTTCAAGACTAAGATCATGCCTGACGGGAATCTGAATGCAACGAAACGGCATGAGTTTCTGACCAATTAGTTTTCACTTGAAGCAGAGGGAGTTTGTGAAATCCATATAGCATAACCCTAGGAGTTGCATTTGACAATGCCTGAACCTGATGCCTCACAAGTCCCAAACCAATCTTCAGAGACTAGGGAGCGAATCCACGAATATAGCCAAACTAATAAAAACAAGTTCAAAAAGTATGAAATTGAGCAGCGCAAAGCAAACCTCGATCTTATCTACAAAGAAGGAATTGAGTGGGATAAGGCGAGAGCAATTCGGGCCTAGCTTCCATGTAGCAGCCCCGAAAACGCCCAAAATCAAAGTTACAACCCCTGCAAAAAATACAATCAAATGATCAATTCCCGAAAACATAATCGAACTCAAAATCGAAACAGAATAGAGACTAAATGCAACCTAAGCAGCAAAAAGTGAGGATCATCATAACACAAGACCAATCGTCGCATCCGGGATCCAGCGAACCCGCAGCTTGTATGGCGAGGTGGGGTCCAAAAGAAACACTCCGAGTCCAACTCTGATTCTGCACTCGCCCTCGTTCATTTTGATTTGGATTCCTCTCCTCTTGAGTTGCTGATGATAATGATGCCGACGAAGATGAAGGTTCTCCAAGAACACGAACTGTATTCGAAGACGAAGTAATGGACGGCGGTGCTGTATTTCGATCTTGCACTTCCATTCCGGCAATCGCGAATTAGTGTATGTTTGCTTGCCAACAAAGAAGGTTATTGGATATTGCAAAGCAGAACCCTAACTAGAAAACTTGATCACACCTTTTGTGTTGTACTAAAAAGAGAGAGTGAGGGGGAGCAGAATTAAGAAAGACAGAATTGAAGGAGACGAAGTAGGGTTGTTTTGGTATATTTTTTGCTCATCTTCTCTAACCTACCAGTCTTGTGTTGATAGTTGGAATGGCTAGCACCGGCCGTTATTGACGGTTTGTTGGCTCGTGTGGGAGGTCGGTAACAGTTCATGATTCCGTGCTCCAGGTCGCAAGGTAATACGTTCACGTGTCGCGTCTTGCGCCTGACACGTACCACTTCCTGTGAGTTGAACGATTTACATCGATATGCGTATTAGACTCGTCATTGCCGGACAAACCTACATGGGCCTGGGCTTTGTGGTTTAACAGATTTGCCCTTGTCGTGACTATAAAAAAAGGTAGCGACTCCAATTTTTGCTAAAAGTACCCTAATTTTATAAAATTACTCTACTATATCTCTATATAAAAAGGTTTTTTATTTACCCATACCCCACTCACCTCTACCTAAGTCACTTCTCTCTCAAATCGCAATCATCAACAACCCAAATCTGACAAAATCCGAGCAAAACGACATGGATTCGACGTCGTGGGTGCATTCATCATCTCTTTTAGTGTCGATTTCAAGGTTTTCTTGATTTTTTTTTCTTTTTGAGTCATTTTTGTTTGTAAATTTATTATTGGGTTTATGACTTCGATTTAAAGCTTAAATCTTGTATTTTGGATACAAAAGTTTCGATGGAATTGAAAATATTAAGCGATTCTGAGCAAAACCCACTTTTTTTTTTTTTTTTTTTTTTTTTACCATTTTTCACGTATTTTTCAAGAGGTTTTTTTTTTTTTTTTTTTTTTTTTTTTTTTTTCGCGGTTTCGCACTTATAGGTCAATACCTCTAAACTGTTTTTGGGTGGATCCCTCCGTCATCTATTGAGACTGAGTCATCTTCGTATGATCGGTTGGAGTCGATCGAGACCTCTATAGAGGTATCGACCCTGTGTGTCTGAAACCTCTTTAGAGGTGTCGACTCGATTCGTCCAAAACTCGCGAGCGGCACTTCTTCAAAAGTTAGGCATAGATAATGGGATGAGCAGGGGTATTTTTGGAATTTTAAAAATAAAAGTTGGGTAAACTAAGTAAAAAGTGGGGTATACGAAGTCAAAATATAAAACTGAGGTTTGTTTAGTAAAAGCTGAGGTCCGTTTAGCCACTGGCTAAAAAAATCTAGTCACCAAACCCTTGATAGGCATAACTGTAAGCAGTTGTTTACATTTAACTAGTGACTTGAGTTCAATTCCTAGTAATGGAAACACTGATGTTGGGAGCTCCTTTCATCTATATGGCGTGCGATTCGGGGTGAACTTGAAATATTCGGATAATTTGTATATCTGGTGGCTTAGATCTAAATAAAAAAAGAAAAAAAATCTAGTCACCAACAGTCTCGTGAATGGAAACTCTAACATTTAGAGATTTCTCATCTATACTGTGCGCGACTTGAGGTGAACTAAAGAGTAATGGTATATTTTAGACCCAAAAAAATTCTAGTTGCCATTTTCAGAAAGAAATACTGGAAGTGAAGTTATTATTTGCACGATAGTCACCGAGATTCGTATGTAAACTGGGACCGGCCCACAAGACTGTTTGGGCCTGGGCTTCTTTGTGGTTTTCCAGATTTGCCCTTGTCGTCATTATAAAACACAACTTGTCACGATTTTTCAGTTGTGCAGTGGAGTTCAAGATGGCTACAACAAGAAGGCTGGTATCAGTTGCTCTTCTATGGGTTCTTGTCTTGTTCGGAACCCTAGCCCTAATTCAGGTACTTCACAATTAGTTCTCATTAATCAATTGTAGTTTCTGATTTGTGCGGATCGTTTGTGGTTTAGCGTTAGGTCGATGAATCATGAATCTAGGGTTTGATAGAGTGAATCGATTAAAGGTGAAGTCGTTTTAAGAGGTATCTGAGATCCTCTTCGGGATCCGTGCGATGCCTTGTCCCTTTCTTTTATTTGCGATTGATTTTGTTATCAGAAAGGTTTGCGCGATTTAGGAGATTCAGCTGATCAGGTTGAGATTGAAACCGAGCTCGATCAGGTGAGAATGGTTAGACGATTGAATTGCGTTCTCGTGATTTGGCATTTAGGATCGCAACATCAATTAAACGTTGAGAAATGGGAAACAAACTTAATAGAACAAAGTTACATAATTGATTTGTCACTAATAATAAGAAAAGGAATAACCAACAACTGGTTGGCCCAAGTGGTAAGGGACTTGGCCCCCTTAAGTGAGGTCTTGTGTTCGAGTCCTGTGAATGGAGCAAGTTGGGTTGGGAGGGCCGCCCTCGTATGGGGCCTGATAGTGCCGAGCGGTGAGCGTGGATTAGTCGGTGCAGTTGTTGTCGGACACCACATGGAAAACCAAAAAAAAAAAAAAAAAAAAAAGAAGAGGAACAAATCTCTGTATAATGGAGAGCCTATACAGTAATTAGAGATGCTGAAATTTCCCAAATCACTCTTAAGATTGCCAAGATTATAGTCAAAATGCCACATTATTGCTTGACCCCAATACGCCCCTATCAGGTATCTATCACGTTGTGTTATGTTTTTTGTAAATCACCATAATTGGGTCTTAGATTTAATGGTTGAGCCAAGTATAGTTGGTCCTGGTTTAGATCACTGAAATCAATCAAATTGTACTTTTTACAAGCTTGAATTGTATTGGTTGTATTATGATTTAATAGTTGAATTGTTTTGTGTTAGGCTAAGGAGTCTAAGGAGGATCTGAAGGAAGTGACACATAAAGTGTACTTCGATGTTGAAATCGCTGGAAAACCTGCTGGTATGTTTTACTTCATATTGTATAAGTTCTTAAGGGAATCGGCATCTGATTATTTGTTTGATATCTTTGTGTAAAGTAGTGTGATAATAAAACCTACATTTCCTCCTAAGCACTATGTGAGTACACCCTATACGTATGCTTTTGGGAATTTTGTATTAATTTGCTAATTTGTTTCTTGTACGTTGCTTACTCTCCCCTTCACTTTCCTGGTTGCTCTAATACCTAGTCCTCTTCTTTTAGAAGTTTTTATATGTTTTTGTTTTCTCAATCGAAAGGGGTGCATTCTGTCGATGAGATCAAAAGGCAAGGTAAGTGATATATAATCGAAACTGTATAAATGGAGTCCATTTGAGTACAATACATAACAGAATTTAGTTTTAATAAACTAAGTTGAACAATATTTCATGTATTAAAAAATTTACTACAGCAAAGCCTCAATCCAAATTAATTGGACTAGGCTACATGGATCAAATGCTTCCACTTGGCTTGATTAAATGCCATTGATGATGTGCTTTCATTATCCTTTATGCCTTTCTTAGTTAAGCCTTCCCAAGTTATATTACATCGACCCTTATATATTCAAAGACCTTCATTCTCTATTGTGTTGAGGCCTCTAACTGGGACGTCTAATATTCCATGCATTGCAACATCAAATTGTGTTTTTGGCTTTGTTCTTCAATATGTACGTGGAATATAGATACCTATTTTACTGCACATATCCCACTGACAAAATAAGACGTCCTTCGATGTGTACTTACTCGAACTTTTGCTTTTCAACTAGATTATTTTAATAATGTTGATTCTTGTTTACAGGTCGAGTTGTTATGGGTCTTTTTGGAAAAACAGTCCCCAAAACTGCTGGTAAGATGGTCTATTATTTTTTTATGTTGTGTCTATCACAGAGTTCTTAAGCAAGTCAATTGTTTTGCACTCATGTTGATACTTTTTTTTTTTTTTAATGAAAGACACTCATGTTGATACTTTGTTGTCATTGCAGAAAATTTCCGTGCGCTTTGCACTGGTCAGCTCTCTCTCTCTCTCTCTCTCTCTCTCTCTCTCTCTCTCTCTCTCTCTCTCTCTAAACTGAGACATTGTTTTACATGAATTATGAATTTATGAAAGGAATTCATAAAAAAATCCGTTTCCTTGCAGGAGAGAAAGGAATTGGGAAGAGCGGTAAGCCACTCCACTACAAAGGCAGCGCATTCCACAGGATTATTCCCAGCTTCATGATCCAGGGAGGTGACTTTACGCTTGGAGACGGAAGAGGTGGAGAATCAATTTATGGCGAGAAATTCGCTGATGAGAACTTCAAATTGAAGCACACTGGACCAGGTGAGCTTCTAAGTACCTTAGTACTGAATGTATGAAAAAGTTCATTTAGAATGCACACAAACAGAAGGAAGAACACAGTTGATAAAGAAAGTATATTCCCTTGTTGCAGGACTTCTTTCGATGGCAAACGCTGGTCCTGATACAAATGGTTCCCAGTTCTTCATCACCACTGTCACAACTAGCTGGTAAGCATGCTATAGGCAATTTGCTTCAGTTGGAAATATTTCTTGACGCAGCTGGTCATTACATTGAATATTTTTCCAGGTTGGATGGAAGGCATGTCGTATTTGGAAAGGTTCTTTCCGGGATGGACGTCATCTATAAGATTGAAGCTGAAGGGAAGCAAAGTGGCACCCCTAAAAGCAAAGTTGTCATTGCAGACAGTGGCGAGCTGCCTTTGTGATAATGTTTTGCGGGTTTTAAATTATGAGCTAAAGAACGTCCAGGAATCACCTTGTTATTTATTAGTTCCGTTGTTAGCATCACTTTATGAAATCAAGAAATAAACTATATTAGTGTTGGTAAATTATGTGACTTAGATGGAGATTTAGTCACCTGTATGCTTGTTTGTTTTTGGTATTCTTGAAGGTAAAAAAATATTCCTTTTAAGGACATGAAGGACGACTAATTGCTCATTTGCTCCCAACCTCTAGGCTAGAGTTTTAAATTTTATTTTATTATTTATATATATATTTTTAATGGCTCGAACTCAAGATGTGTGTTGAGGGAGGGACCTGTGCCATCCCACGATAACCCCCTATGCACTAAAGGGTGGCCTTCTTGCTCTCTCTCCTTGGAGTTCAATGGTATCTCAGCTAAATGGCTCAAATGCGGTTGCAGCTGTAACACTTCAACCAAAACTCAATTGTACCTCGGAAGAAAAGGATGCAAATGCATGAATAGGTGAATTAATGGCAAATTGGCCACTTATTCCTTGGTGCACCATCTTTATTACAGTGGTGGCATGTGCAAGTAAGCGAACCCTTCAACTTAAAAACCTACAATTACTATGAAGAAAGAAAGAAAGAAAAGAAAATGAATAGTTTATGCCCAAGATCAAATAGAAAAGAAAACAGACTGTCATACCACCACCCATCTATTTAATAATTTCCTTGGCATATTTGCCAAAACGGAAGAATGTTCATCACTACATACAATTATCTTTCTAAGAAACTGGGAACTCTGACAACAATAGGAAATTCGACAAGGGTACAGTAAAGAATTTCTTAAATCAGCTCTGGATCTGAAACGCCTTACAAGGTAGAGCGACATACTAGGTTATCCGAAGTGGAAGGAAAAAAGAAAGAGCACAGCATTTACACAGAATACCTAGCCAACGAGCACTAATACAACTACCCGCCAGTATAGGAAAAATTAGAATACAATACAATGAGAGAAGAAAGCTAACCATTTGTTACCATCAGGTAGTGGAATAACTCAGATCTTTTCTGGAACATAAATCATCTCGCAGTTGATCAAATCAGAAATGGAAGGTGAAGGCAATGATCCGCCTTCAATACAAAACATAAAAACAGGTTACACCGCATATGTGGTCAATCAACAGCATGTCACTCTAAAATAGATAAAATCTATAGTCAATGGCACTAATCATGTGAGATGTCATGCATATATGGAAAAACTTGCAACCCGCCTATGATAGAAATAATGTATCAGCACAAGGCCTAAGGAAAATACTGCCGAGAATGCAATTGAAAACTGACTAAATAACTGAAGTGACCAAACTTATTCCTAATTGAGAAGCATCCACCGGACCCCTCTGGTAGGAAAAAAAGGAAAAGAACTACAAAATCCCAATTGTTGACTAAACCTAGCACAAAAGCATATTGCGCAGGATGAGACGGCCAATAATGTCAAAGCGCACAAATTCTGTTTCACACAATACATATTTCAACCAAAGGAGACTGCCAAAAAGTTCTTCATTTTATAGAATCACAAAGTACACACTCATGGCTAGACCCATCAGTTTGGAATTCAATAATGAGACAAGCTTTAAGCAACCATATAGATTAGAGATCAAAGAAGATGCATAACTCAAAAGGCCAATTATCTGAAAAACAACTGCATTGTCTTGTATATTAGCAAAATATTAAATAATGAATAATCCAGAAGAGCATACCTGGTTGAAGTATTAGATTAGAACAACTCGAAACGGAAACAAAATTCAAAATGAATAATGGAACAATAGCGAATTGCAACAGTTGTGAGAAATCCCTTGATCATATAATAGAAGTGATTGAAGGAGGTTAAGCACCGTATAATGGTCCAGGTTTGCTACACTTCTTGAGATGATAAGAATTGATACTTGTTACTGACAGCAACATATCATCAAATTGATATTAGTTAGATGCTAGGAATCTAACTAGAGAGCTCAAGCGAATGGTTGATATTCCACAACAAAATTATCAAACTGCAAGATATCATTTTAGGGGAAGAAAAATGTGTTTATACATGAATGCTTGAAGATTGACTCGGAAAACAAGTATCCCTATTCAAAACAAAAGGGATACTTGTGCTTCAGGAAAATGCTAAAGTTACCCACTATTGACACTCACTAAGAGAGCACGCACCTTGATTTTTAAATTTTTTTTTACTTTTTTTTACAATTTTGTGCTCAAGGATAATGCTAAAGTTACCCGCTACGGACACTCACTACGACTACAAAATTGTTAAAAAAATAAAAAATCAAGGTGCGTGCTCATAGGACTGTCCGTCGTGAGTGAGTCACCATAGCATTCCTCAATAATTTATTAGTGACATAAAAAAAGCATATGACGTTACCCTAAAGAGAGTGTGATCAAGTTATTACATTCATGCATCAAACCTAACATAACAGGAAAAGCTTAATTAAGCTTGCTTCAAAACATCAATATCATTGATTATCAAAAATCAATAAAGCTTTCGAAAAAAAAAAAAAAATCAACATTATTATGATTGACATAGTGTACCATTACAGCAAACCAACACAGCAGCTTCTAAAAGTACCATTACAGGTCAAAATTTCAAGTTTTGATCCACTGCGATAGGTATGACTAACTGGAAAGCATAAAAAAACCCTGATAAAGAATCATTTCAATTTTAGATACCTGCAAAAGCATTAAATAGAAGGATGTTTTATACTCATGCATCGTGTCACATATCGTTGTTACAACAACAACAAATCCTTAATCCCAAATTACTTGAAGTTGGCTACATGGATCAAACTCTTCCATCCTGCTCAATTTAATGCCTTGCCGTGCTTCGGAATCCTTTAAAAATCATTCATAATCAATGCTTCCAAAGTTATCTTAAGTCTACCCCTAATACCATTGAGTTTCTAATGCGTCGAGTTTTCTAATTAAAGCATTTATAGGTCATCTTTGGATGTGTTTGTCTGATCCATTTGTTAAAGAGTAACTAACAATTGTTTTATATTGGTTGTCAACCTATCGAAACTCTCCTCCTTTATCTGGACTTGAGACCAGCTATGGAGAGCATAAGAGAAGCTTCTATGTGATACAAAGGCGATGAGTTGAAGCCTTGCGAAGTCCCTTACCTAACCATCTCCATCAATCCATTAGAAATGTTACCTAAACTACACAAACATGTACCATTCACACATACCAGTTTTACTACACATCCATATATCAATGATAGAATTAGGATCAGGCTATTCGGACCCCACTTTTTGCTCCCTTTACCCCATTACTTCGTTGTACCCTAGTTTTAAATTTTTTTTGCTACTTTTACCCCACTTTTTAGTAAATTATTCCAAAACTACTCTCATCTTCAACACACCTATCCAACTCACATACCCATAACCAAACTTGTCACCACCCTCATTGTTTCATTTTTTTGCCTTATCGAACACTCATTTGAGGTCGTCGGTACATTAGGAGTGTTTTAGTGACTCGAAACCCACCGGATCTACGCGAGGGACCACCGCGATTATCTTCGTTTTCTTTTGGTCTTTTGAATACATTTTTTGCCCTAAAACTTTGTGGGTTTTGTTCCCCATGAAATTCTTAGTGTATTTGTGACATTTTTGTGAACTTTGTGGGTTTCCTTGGTTTTCAGTTGAAGGTGTCGAAATGTACGGCCACACAAGGCTGAGATCTTGAAAAGGGTCTCGGTCAGGTTTAACCGAGAGGGCTGGAAAGGTATCGGCCACACTCAATCGACATGTTTTTATTGGTATCGGTTCATCAAAATCGAGACTTATGAATGCCTATCGGTCATGTGCAGCCGCTACTTTAATAGATATTGCGGTTTCATTCCTTTGATACTCTATTATAGAACAAGTAGACTATTATGGGGTGCACACAACAATTTGGTGGGGTATGACTAGCATATCGACGCCTAGAGTGCGAAGTTATGAGTGTATATTAGAGATCTTCGACCGAAACACTTGAGTAGGGTTTGAGTGGCGTCAATTAGGGTGGGGTACAAAGAGCAATTCGATGGGGTACGAACATCATTTCGGCTTAGCAGGGCCGATACTTAAAAGTGTTTCGCAGTCACACAAAGCTGACATGAAACTATGGGTCTCGACCAACATACACCGCTATGTACTATATATTATTGGATGCACAAGACTGAGACGCATGTTGTACATCTCGGTCATGTATGTCCGCACAGTCATGAAAAACAACAAAAATTATCTCGTACTGCTCGGGTTTACTTCGTTTTGGTGATTCCTTAAACATTTTCCTCCCTCCAATGCGCCAATCAATGGCAAACTCAAAGCCCTGAAAATAAAAATAAAAATGTAATAACCCTAGAACAGTCAAATAAACACCAAATGACCCAAAAAAAACCAAACGAAAGGGAACTGACTAGAGAACGAATTCATCGAGTTTATTTTGTTTGGTTTCGCACTTATTTAGTCAGTTGGAGGTCGAGTGTGGGGGTGGAGTTTCGTGGGTTTTTTTTTTTTTTCTGTGGAGTGCTCTTGGGTTCAAAAAAAATTCGTGGGAGTAGTGGGGTATGGGGGAGTAAAGCATCTTTATATATGGGGGCATCAAAGACATTTCACAAGGGGGTTAAAAAAAACTTCAAAAAGGGGGTATAAAGACCAAAAAGTGGGGTTCGAATAGCCTAGCCCTAGAATTAATGGTAATTCTGCAAAGTAATGCATCTTTGATAGGATTGTTTGTGTTTATGATTAGAGGCATAATTGTCAGAATCTTGATTCAAATAGGTGGAGAGTTGGAATTTCTCAAGCTCCACATCCTAATCTAACAAGGATTTTAGTGTTTTAGTTTATGTATAATTATAGAGTTAAAGTTATAATACGTTTTGATTGTTTTGAGATAAATATTAGTAGTGTTTATGATTGAGTAGGAATGTGGGATAAAGATTGTGAGTTAAGAGTTAGATGTGAATTAGGATTTTGGATCTATAAAAGGAGCCCCTTATGTTAGATACAGGTGTGTACTTTGAGTGTGCACTCGTGGTGCTCTGTGCATCACATTGAGTTGAGACTGGATGTAAATATTCTTAGTATTGAATACAGATTTGAGACTTTGATAGTTTTTTTGCTTCTTTTGGTACAACAGTGAGTCTGCTATTGTATGATTCACTACTTCAACCTCAGATGACTCAAATCACTACCCTACACTATAATACCCATGAACTGTACAAACTCTGTCACAACAAACGAACAACAGAACACATTTTTCAAATTAGCGCCACAACATGCCATGATTCTAATTCCAAAAAGATCCACAGCATACTCAATCACTAACACAACGCCCACGCGCAGGGTTGAGTACAGTAGAGAGAAACAGAACATAAATACCACATCATGTCTACTTAACAACACAACAACATAAAAACATAACAAGCACATGTAAGCTGCATAGTCAACACAATCACCATGACCAACACAGAGAATATAAAGACTCAAATAGCTTAATTACGCGACTCAAGACTCAGAGACACAATTGAACAAACACCTAATCAATATATAACCACATCACAACAACTTCGATCACAGATAAGAAAATTAGGTCAAATTGAAATCATTATTTGGATGAAAGAGCATCGAAATTACTGATCGATCACGCCTGGGGACTCTCCCCCTTGTTCTTCATCCGGCGGTCTTGAAACGCATTCGAGAAGTTCACTCCGAGATCGGAGTACATCGACACGACCTTGGATATGTTTCCGTTGATTTCCCTAATCAAGGCCACGTTCTTGGTGAGGTTGTCAGGCAATTTCGACTGGTGATTCTCGTTGACCTGCTGAATCAAGGCTCGGTTCTGGTCCAGCACGGTCTGGACCTGGCGAAAGCCCTTGTTGAACGTCTCCCAAACCTCTCCGTCGCACTCTTCGTCTCCGTCGTTGTTGTCGCCGCGGCGAAGAAGAACATTGCTGTCTGCAGCTCTGATTCCTCCGTTGCGGTGCGATTGGTGACGAGATCGCTTCAGACCCCCGTTCGAGGCGTCGTCCATGCTCGATTCAGCTCCCGAAGAGGAACGATCGACCGATGTCATGCATACACTCTCGAAGAAAACCCGAACGAGCGACCTGGATTTTATACCCGCGAAGAGCGGCTGCAGCAATGGAAAAGCGCACGAACATGTGGCGATGCTTTTGTGAGATATTTTCTGGGGAGCGTTTTGGGGATTTTGGTTGTTGTTGAGGGGTGTGTGAGGAATATGGGTAATTGTGTGGGGTACTATATTGGGTTTTGGGGAGTTGTGATGTTTGGACAAGGCGTGTGATTGGTTGTATTTCGGGTTGGGTTTTTGAGAAATAATTTAAACTAGTTATAAATATCTAGCATTGAAACGAATTTCTAATCACTATATTCTAGCTAGGGGTATAAATATCTGAGAGAGAGAAGTATTGGCTGTCATATGTGTTTCTGTGTTTTATGATTTTGTATATTTTTTCTCTTGATTTTTTTTAAAATATATATATATATATATATAATATTTTTAAATTTTTTTATAAAAAAGAAACTACAACTTTTCTCTTCATGATAGTCAAACTCTTCATCACTTATCTAAATAACCTCATAAGATTTATATTAAATCAGTAGATTTTTTAAAAACTTTTTAAGAATTATAGTTGAAGTTCAATTCTCGAACTTTCTTTCTTAAGAAAAAATTAATATAATATAATTATTTATTATTAAAAATATTATCAATTCCAGTTATGATGGTACGAAGAGAATAAGATATATAAATGCAAAACGTGTGGTCAAGGTAAAAAGATTATATGAAACAACATAGTAAAAAGGAAAAAAAAAAAAAGTTTTAGCCCGAACACCTACATTAATATATATTTTTTTTTAAAAAAAAAAGATGTGAAAATATACTGCTGCAGCATGCTTGTTGGATGGCAGCTCATTAATGTTTACGTTACTGAAACATTAAGAAAGCCTAAAAGTTTCTTTAAATCAGTTCACCACTAAATATTAGGCATCTCCAATTCAAAACATGAAAGTAGTACAACTTTTGTATAATTTTAATGTAAAAAGTATATAAAATATTATTTTTAATTTTAACTATTTACACCAAACTCACACCAAAAATAGGTCCCATTACAAATTTTCTCATATATCCGCACAAAATTATAAAAAAAGTAATTGGGACCTACAACCAAAAATAAAAAAAATCTAAAAAAAATCGAATGAACAAAAGTTGTTTTTTACCAGTGGGCTCTATTGGGCACCACTTTGGTGCATAACATACTATTTTTCAATTCAGCGTCAGTGGTACAATGCGGCACCAAATTAGTACTTACCAAGTAACGAATTCTTCACGCACATTCTGCCATTCTAAACATACGTCACATGCCAAAAACGAACAAAGTGCTATACTACAACATTTTCTTTTTTGAGTATTATATAGGTTTTTTAAAAAAAGCACACTTTTGATTTTATGCAGGAGTGCAAAATGTCTTGCTCACTAGTCACTACAACACAAGTTAAGTAGGATTGCAAGTGAGGCGAGAAATTCTCATTCCTTGCGGGGTCCCGCACTGACGGGGCAGAGATTCTTCAAATTTTTGCCCCTGTTAGGGCAAGGATCACCCTTGCTTGCCCCGTGAGTTTTCACTGTACCTCGCCCTATGAAAAATCTCTGTCGCCTCGCCCCATACCTCGCCCCATAGAAATTTCCATCGCCTGCCCCCTGTATCCCATCCCACGGAGAATCTCTATTTCCCCAACCCGTATCCAATGCCACGGGAATCTATTTTAAAAAATGAGTAGAAATCTCGGGCTTCGAGCACGGGTAAAACTAAGTGTCAATATATTAGTTAAAAATTAATTAACTTAATGAGGAAAAAATTGAAAAAAAACTAAAAAAATAATCTTACTACATAATCTTGAATAATATTTTTTTTTTGGGTAGGATCTCGAATAAATTTTAAGCGAAGAATAATATAATTTAATTTCTTTGTAAAAAATTAAGGAATACGTTCCTTGAAAGTTTAAAAACTTTTTGCATATGGTTATACAAAAATATAATCCTAATAAATTAATTTGATGAGAAAAAGGAAGTGATAAAAAAAGAAAAAATTATGTAAATATTAGTGAATCTCAATTTAATATTTTATGAATATAAGCTATATTTTTTTTGAAAAATGATTGTCACAATAAAGGATATATAACAAATTAACATCTTGTAGAATAAACTAAAAAAAGGGAAGTCGTTGATCTAAACAATGCATATTGAGATTGTTGATCAATATATGTCATTTCTAAAATATTTTTGTTTGCTTTTGAAAAGAAAAATAAAAAGAGATCGAGAATAAAAACTCAAACGTAAAAATCTAAATATAAAAACACCGAAAACCAAATAGCAATCAAAAAGTCGAAGAGAGCAAAAAAAAATAGTTGATATATATAGCCAAGTGACAAAAAGAAGACTAAAGATAAGCATCAAAACATAAGGTGCACAAACGAAATTACATAAGAAACTAATTATATAATCACAATCAATAAGCGAATTAAATCAATTAATCATCATTACGTAGTTTTCAATAATGTTCTAAAACAAACGTTAATTAATTAAGTCTCCCCCTTGAAATACCATTAGCATACAATTGATTAAAAATTTGCTTGACAGATATTTAATTATTATTAATTAGTATGATTAACTTATTCTAATTAATCATATAAAATTTGGAACTAGTAGTATTTAGGTAGAGATGTGTTGTACGTGCATCAAATAAAGACATAAAAAAGACCAAAGATTATGGATCAAAACATGAACTTATATAAAGTCCATACCCCATGGGGATCTCCGCACCCCGTGGGGAGTCCGGGAGGGGGGGGCAAGGGGCGGCAAAGTTTTCCCCGTAAATAATTTTGAGGATAAATCCTCGCCCTGCACCCCACGGATGCAAAGACGATATCTTCAATCCCCACCCCGCCCGCCCGCCTCGCTTGCAACCCTAGTTCGAAGCTGCCTCAACAAATTTCATACTATGAGGAAGGAAAGACTACAAAGGCAACAACTTCTGAGTTCTGACAAATAGTTTCAAGATAATAGTTTCAGCTACTTCTGAGTTCTGACTAACAGTTTCAAGATAATAGTTTCAGCTCTTTTGCCGCACAAACAGATGAAGAGTGTGGTGTACATATAGCGATATGGCTATAGAGACATGCATGTATACCAATGTGCATATCACGGTATGTACTGAAGGTTAACTTTATAAGATATTAGGAAAACGTTATTGTGACATTGCTCAAAATAATAGTTTCATACGTATAAGTAATGTTGACGATGACAGTTCTATTTTCTGTTTCTACAAAACAAATCTAACAAATTTCAGTTTCTAGCCCTTTAAATGGAGTTCCTTGTACTCTAAAAGCGCCTCATCTTTTTTAGGGTTGACCTAATTCAGGTTGGTCAATAGTATCATTAGTTTTGTTTTTGGTTATTGGTTTTATTTTTTTTTTGACTTAAGTTTAAGTGGGAATCGAATTACCATCTCGAGGTCTTGCTCTTTTGGTAATGTCTTTACCATCTCACCTGAAAAGCTTTGATTTATTGATTTTATTTGTTTCCAAGGGTGATGAAGAAAATCTTAATAAATATTCTCATTTTCAACTAAAACATGCCATCAACATTAAATCAAGTGGATTACAAGATTTTAATCTATGTAATTGATCCCAATTAAATTGATATTGAGGCTTAGTTGTTAATCTCATTTTCAACTAAAAGTCTAAAATCATCAATATTGCTCTTTTTGGTTCTCTTTTCTTCACAAGGACTAAAAGTGATTCTACCATGAACAAAAAAAAAAAATGATTCCAACTAAAAAAGAACAAGACAAAAGTGATCACGGAATCTGTCCTCGCAATTAAAAGCTCAAGCCAAGATCAGATATTTTATGCTATTAGCCCCTTTTTTTTATTATTTTCGAAAGAATTACTTGGCCAATAGAGATATTGGAATTTGGATCTTACATAGAACAAAAGATGAATACTTGCAGAAGATATTTTGATGAACATTTTGAGTAACAAAACCGATCAAAAGATAAAAAAATGATCATGATAAGATTACACTTTCAAATCACTTCAAGGGACTATTAACAAGAATCGCAATACATTATTATATAAGAATATCTATATTACTTTTTCTTACCTTTTTACCAAGTGATGCCTCGTCCGTCTCACCAAAGATGTTTTGACAAAATATCTATTCTTCTAAACCTTTGTAAACAACGCAAATCAATTATACACAAAAGCAATGCATTCTAAAAGCACATTGAAATAATGAACACAACTGAACATATTCAAACAAGAAAATATCGATATCCATGGGTCCAAAGAGTCACGCACATGTGAGTATACAAATGGAGTTGAAACTTATCTTTACACAAAACCAATTGACTTATGCTAAGATTCAATTTACACCACTTATATACCACACCAACTCTTATTATATTTTCAATGTGAGATTATATATTTCAACACTCCCCCTCAAGTGCAACTAGACTTGAACTAGTTGTCACTTGCCAAACATAGACTTACTTTTTATAGGTTCGTAAATATGCCTAGGTCTCTTTTTATAAGCTCTAGGTTTCACAAACAGGTCTAGACTCCACCACTAGCCCAATCAGGTTTTAAAATACGAGCCCATAATATTTTTAATGTTTGAGATTATATATCCCAACAAGTGTTGGGTCAATACAAATGTGATTGAAGCTCATATTTACACAAAACCAATTAACTTATGTTAAGATCCAATCTACACTACTTATATACCACACTAACTCTTATAATATTTTTAATGTGAGATTATATATCCCAACAAGAAAATGACACTGCTGGCCATGAGCCATCCCACTTTGAAGAGATAAGGCAACACTAAAACAAATGAGTGGATCTACATTTTTATCATATCTTAACTACGTTGAGAGTATGAGATAAAGTTGACTACAACACTGGTAAGTCCCCTCGGCTGTGAAACGAGATCTGCGTAGAATATCAGAGCGATGTATAAGCATTTCAAAAATAGCTGACACTCGATAACCCTTAAGTGCCCAGTGACCCAAGTTCAAGTGGGATTATATATTCCAACAAAAAATTAACACTGCTGGCCATGAGCCCTCCCACTTTGAAGAGATAAGGCAACACTCAAGCAAATGAGTGGATCTACATTTTTATCATATCTTAACTACGTTGAGAGTATTGAGATAAAGTTGACTACAACACTGGTAAGTCCCCTCGGCTGTGAAACGAGATCTGCGTAGAATATCAGAGTTATGTATAAGCATTTCAAAAGCAGCTGACAGGCCCCAGTTACCCAAGTTCAAGAGCCCCCCTTCTCTAAATGTTGGTCCAGACTAGTCAGCGAACAGTCACTAATACGAGATGGGGATAAACCCAAAAGCAACATCAAAAGTATGCAAGCCAGCACTCTACTAAAACAAAGATAAAAATTGAAGACTTGACCACTGTTTTGCAGCCCTGAATATAAACATCTTACTTAAATTTATCAAATGATACATCAATGATAATTCAGTTTGGAACCAACAGTAATGGTTCATCAATTTCATCCTAATAATTTTACAACAAAAGGGTGATGACATTGACACCCAATTACAACTTAAAACAACAGCAAATAATGAATAAACTTTTGCTAGCTATGCTCCTCCCACTAAAGGTCGCAAGTGCACCTACTCAAGGCTTCACCTAAAAATGTGCAAAGTTCAAAAATCAATACACCAATTTCAGAAATTCGAAATAAATTGACGAAAGACAAGAATTGAAGTTGCTGAAGTTCGTAGATGAGATAAATTCAAACTATACTAGCTAGTTTAAGGAAAGCACCTTACTAAGTCTTGATCAGTATCCATGAAGCTAAAGTTTCTGCGCCCGTCTATTTTGATTAACACGGATCCCAAGTTCTCTTCAGTCCATTCAATGCATTCCTTCTTTAAAAGGGCAATGACCTTCACCAAGCAACAAAATATGTGATTAAAAGGGCTTGCCACTATGGTAACTGCCACAGGTCCGAGTGAACTACGTGTCTTGAGCCTCTCGGCTGCCTAGGGGCTAACAATAACATAGATGAATGCAATTACTAATTAGAAAGTGCCACTATAATTTCAGTGATGCAAATGAAATCAAGTTGGATAAGATATCCATTCTTAAACCTGGTCACAATGTATTATTCAAGGTACAAGCAACTAGGCGGGGTGTATTCAATTGAAAGATTTGAAAGGATTTTAAAAGAGTTTAAAGAATTTTGAAATCAAGGTGTATTTAATTTGGATTTCAAAAGATTTTAATGGACTTTTAAAAGTCAAGGGGCATTCAATTATGATTTGAATGGGTTTTAATGGATTTCAAAAAAGTCTAGACGTATTCAATTTTTAAACACATTAAGATTTTGATAGATTTTAATGAATTGTGATGGATTTCTATTCAAATAATGTACATGACCAAATCCCACCCTACCCATGAGATTTTGATGGATTTTGGATCAACTCCTTCCAAATCTATGAAATCCATGGAAATCCATCATTTTGTAGTGTAATAAGGTCATACCGATTGTTTTACTTTGCCTGCTGCAACACCATGTCCACATCCAGTGATGACGCGGAGAGACCGAACAGCTAGACAAACAAGAAAGGGAACAGATATCCATCAGCATATATATAGAAGCAGCTCAAAGACGTGGAAAGAAAAAGGAAAAGCGTAAGGTCTTCCCGTATCAGATGCTTACAGAATGTGTAAGTTGAGAACATGAGCAGGTGAGCTTTCAAAATCTTAATAGCTTGCTGCACGTGTTGTCCGTGCAAATCAATCGTCACAATATTATGTATTCCCTGATTCCTGCATGCAATTAATAGTTCATTTCATAATTCACGCATCTTTTTTTGAAAACATGAGGCATGGGAAACATAGCTTCCGCGTAGAAACTAACCTTGCTCGAAATATTTCCAGACTGGCCCTTTCATCTGCTTTCTTGGCCGTTTTGTTCTGAATTCTCCCCTGATTAACAGCAGGTTGACATTAAATCACAACATAGAAGATTATGCACTCCAATAATAAATACGCAACTCAAAATTTAGTCTAAAGATGCACAGCTTTTGAGGTCATCATTCATCCAGGACCATTAGTTCAGTAAATAAGAAGTGTAGATGGTAAAACAACCTCGAGGTAAACAAGGCCCAAATATCATCCACGTGGCATGGATTATGGTAAACGGAACAATAACTTGTATGTTTGTAACAAAAATATGACATAAATTTTAGTTCATTCTTAAGATATTATCACTGCTGCATGTAAGTTTCGCTGTACTGTAAAATAATGTATACCTGTTCGGATAAATAAGCAGCATACCCCCTTTCTCCCCTTGCATATGCGGCTGCAGCCTGGAAAAAACATGTCATCAACTATCAGATGCAAATAACAACAATACAAGTCTTCTTTGATTTCTTGATGACAAAAATGTTGTGCAAACTGCCTTTACCCTCTGATAGCATGATTTCATTGCATCGTATCGTTCAGTTGCAACCTTTCTGATACTTTGATAATCGGCATTCTTACCTTCGAATAGATATCAAGAGAAAATGAACTATAAATAAGTAGTTGCTAACTAAAAAATGACAGATAATTACAATGGAAAAGATCAAAAAGCGCCAAGTGTGTATTATTCAATGACACATTTGACAAAATTAAGAAAATTTCCAGGCCACTAAACATGTTCACTTGCTTTAATGCTAACATATATGAAACTTATTAGTATATTGTATATCAACAGCTATATACTTACATAGAACTTGAATGAAATAAATAGTTTACAAGGCCGTGGATTTTCAGAATCCAACATACTGGAAAATATTGCAAACAAACCAAGTACTTGACTCCCCTTGTGTAAACCACAAAAGACTGTTTTTCCTCTTAACAAACAAATATACGTCAAAACACATGAACTGAGATTTTTGAATCCTCGTGTCTTGCGTATTATCAAAAATTTCATGTTACACATCACTCATGCCCCCATATACCAGCCAGATTTCTAATATAAAATTTGCAAGTTTTTATGTTCTTAGTCTAGAACAAGCTAGGCAAAGCCTAACAATGGAAGGGGATGGATACAACATTTTGAGGTGAGCTATACAGAGTGTGGACAATAAGACAAGCAATCAAAGCAGGCCCACATGACAACCAAAAGACAATAATATGTCTCTCGATATACAAAGACACGGGTACAGTAGTCTATAGGCTATAGGTATATATATGATTATCTCCCCAGAAACTAAAATGGAAAAGTTAGTCACTTCCACGAATAATGCAGAAGTACTTCTAGAAATCACATGGGAAATGAAGTTTCAGTGTAGGCATCTGATATGCATTTATGTGCAATAGGGTAAAAATTAAAAGTGAAGTTCATATAACTACCGCAATTAGTACTCTGTTGAAGTTTCGCAGCGACTGTAGGAGGGTGTAAATCTATTCTTTCTCCAAATGAATCCATTTTGTTCACAATATCTTTCCAATTCATATTTACAACTTCGTGTTCTGATCTCTCGGGCACGTTAAATAAGGATTCTAACACCTTGCGGGATAGACCCTGCTCTATAGCTGTTGTGCTGCATGAATTTAATTTAGAAGTTATAAAACTATAAAATGTGAAGGGTAATGAAATTCATAAGTCCAAAACTTTTTTCTCATCCCCCCTCCGTTTCTTTTTCATCTTTTCTAAAATTGGAGAAATAGAGTAAGTAGAAAATGAAAAGACGAATTAAGCAGCACCTCGCCTCTAACATCGGCAATAAACAAGACAAGAACTTATAAGATCCATCTAATGGGTGAGACTTTACTCAACGCCTCATATTTACAAAAGCACTAAATGAAAATCAGAAAAGAAAAGGGAAGGGAAAGAGAGTGCAATGAGGGAGGGGGGCATGGAATTAGAGAATGCCTAGATCAAATGACTTACCTGAAATCGTGTGTAGAAGACGGCCAGAATTGCGGGAGTTCTTGCTCAGATAAATGTAATGTTGAATCTGATGTCCTACCTGCCAACTGTATGAGGAATGTCAACTGTCAGTGACAGGAAGAAGAAAAGCAAAACAAGTAATAGAGTAATAGATAGTTAAATATTAAATATAAATATATATATAACTACACAAGGCACTTATGATTATGAAAACCAAAACTATGCAACTTCAATTGGAAATTCGGAGCAAGATGCCATCATCAAATAGTTAAATGGGCCACATTGAAAATATTGGCACAACTTAACAATTAAGTTGAGAGACTACTGCAGTAGTAAGTATTCTATGTTCATATCATTATTGAATCAAGAATTTTGTTTCTATAGGTTAGCTCTATAGAATCGAAACTTAAAAATATATATTCAAATTTTGTCTCTGAGGCAATAATGCAAGCAGCCTCCATGTATAAGCTGTGCGTGTGTGCTGCGTCTGTGCATGCATGTGTCAATGTATATATCAAAGTCCAGGACATTACCTGAGACTTTCCTCTTCTACCATGTATACTGTCAGCATGATCATGGAAGGTCCGTGAGTCATTTTCACAATTTTTGGCATGGTGGGACCAGTTTCCGTCCTTGAACTGATCGCTGGAAGGCACTGATAAATCAAATAATGCATCCAGAGCCTGAGAAAGAGAACAAAAGTAAGGAACATTAAGCTTATTAGATTGTACACAAAGAAAGGAGTTTGCTATAACAAATCCTTTACAATACTTGACATTGATGTACCAAATTACTTCAAAGTTGCATACCACACATGGTTCTTATTTCTAAATGAACATATAAGAATTAATTCCCCTACTGCCTCTCCCTGATAATTTGTATGTGTTTAAACCAATAACTCAAGGTTCCCATATGGTACCAAGGTGAATAGAGTATCATTTTTTAATTCAGGGTTGTGAAGAGGGAGTCTAGTTCTTTTTTTTTTTTGGGTGAGCAGGAAGGCTAGTTCTTAATGAAAGAAAGTAGACGTATAAACTATAAATGATGCCAAGTTGTGGTCGAACCAACATTGAAGATGCTTAAACAACAATGATCTATAATATTTATCGTCCTCAAGCTTTTGAAAGAAAACATCTTGAGAAAATAACAGTATGTAGTATATACTATATATAATATACTAAAAGAAAAAGAAAAAGAACCAGTTTGGACGTCTATTATACCTTTTCAACATTATATCCACATTGACCTGCAAAAACAATATTTTCACGTTAACGACTTAATAGAGGCTTTGCTAAGGTAGAAAAAATAGCCATGACTGCTTCAAAATGACTAAACAATTTTATAACTTTGTAATAGGGCTACTGATGGCTGGTTGATTGTAAACACAGTACAGCAGTAATGATGGGAAAAAATAAGTACCCATAAATATGTGAGTACCGCATATAAAAACTCAAGTATTTTATACTGGATAGTCTAAAAACTAAAAGAACCAATAAAACTTTTATCTGCAATTGATTTGTCTCACATGTTTTCACAATTCAAGAGACCAAAATTTAAAAAGAAAATAAGGATTGAAACTTTAACAGTCAACATGAGAATTATTAACGTCAACAAAGCTACTTTTAAGTGAAGCGTGTAACAAACTTCCAATGCTAGAAGAAAAATAGAAGAATTAGGAAATAAAGCATCATTAATAAATTCACGAAAGACAACAAATTCTCCTGATCATCAACAGTGCCACTTGCTATATCACTCCATGGTCCACATCCAAATCACCATTCCCGGGGCCCGCCAAGATCCCAAACAAATGCAAATATATGTATAGACATTCACTTCCCCCCATATTAACGTTTTTCCTATCTATATAAAGGCATAAAAGCTGATTAGAATGATTCAGACAACTAAAAAAGGTCTCCAAGAAACTAGTTTTTTTTTTTTTTTTTTTTTGGTCAATATTTTTGTTTTCAAATCCAAGAAACTAGTTAGTAGCATGTCACAAAAATAAGTTAACATAATAATTGAGATAATTAAGGCCAAGCACAGCATCAATTTTCAACTACATTAAAAAATTTCCCAAATTGTTCATCCATTGCCAATTCCAAATCACCATCAGGGGCCGGGCCCCATCAAGATCCCAAACAAATTAAAATATAAATATATATGTATAGACATACACAAATCACCATTCCCGGGCCCCGTCAAGATCCCAAACAAAGGCAAATATATGTAAAGACATGCCTTTTATAAAAGCTGATCATATTTCAGTAAATAAAAGGTTTCCAAGAATCAAGTTAGTAGCATGTTACAAAAATAACACCACCATTATAACATAACTTAATAATTGAGAAAATTAAGGCCAAGCATAGCATCAATTCAACTACATTAAACTTTTTCCAAAAGTGGTCAGCCTTGCCAATTTCATGCTAATAATGAAACAAACAACAAATTAGTACAAAAGTTGTAACAAACAATACAAGTGCAAGGTGTCAAGATTGTCCGGGCCACTAGGGTATGCTCAAGCCTATTGCATCAGGGCCTCGTGGGAATAGTCAGGCTGACTTGAATACCCACCAATATAAAAATAAAAAATAAAAAATACAAGTGCAAGAAATAGTAGTAATTTTCACAAAGTCGAAGAACATTAAACATACCCAAAACATCTCTCACTACTTCCATGCTCAACTCACAATCTTCCCCAAACAATGACCAGATGAACTGCTCAACTTCCTCATTGTGATCGGGGGCTTCGCGAACGCCTTTCAAGGCCGGTGAATTGCAAGATTTGGTCACGCTCTGATCGGATCGCTTATTGGTAGTCTTCATATAATCCTTCCCAATGACCCCAGCAACCGTACCCATAGACGCAACGGACTTCCTCTCCTTCCCCCTCACATGTAACTGCATAACATCTTCCTCGCTAAGCCTCTCCGACGACGTCGAACTCGCCCCACTGAAATCAAAACCCCTCTCCGAAGAACTCCATCCGGATGACGATGAAGAAGAGGGATCGGTGTAACTAAGACTCTCTAGCAGACTTCCAAGAACCTCCGCTGCCCTATTCGAGTCGCCTCCGGCGTCTTCGTAAGCCTGAGCGACTCTCTCCATTGAAATCGATGAGAAGGCTTCGGTCAAGCACGCCATGGCCATGCTCTGCTCGTCCTTCTTCGCCTCTCCAACGCTGCCATTAGCGGCGTTGGATTGACGCGGATTTCGTGATCTCTTCTTCTTCTTTGAATTCTTTGAAGGCTTCATCGTTCGAATGGTTGAATATTTCAGACCAAAAAAATCCTCAATCTAGAACAGAACCCTAATTGGAGAATCCGATTCTCCAGTATAGTTGGCCACTTTTCCCCTTTCCTCTCTCGCGGCAGAAATCACTCACAAAATCAAATTAGGAGTTTTGTAGGATTTATTATTTATAGGCTCAAGGGGGTTGGAGTTACTATTTTTCTAAATTGAAAGAAATTGAATATGGTTAAGAATCTTAATATAGTTAAGATTCTTAAGATAAGATAAATCTCACAACCAAAAACAATTAAGATAAATCTAATCACATTATTACACTATTACCTTGCAAGGTCAACCTTTTTTTTTTTTCAGCTCTTTCTCTTTAACTACTACTATTTTTATGAGCTTTTTCTATATTGAAGTAAATCGAACGTTTAGATTAAGATAAAATCCCACTACAAAAAAAGAGAAAAAAAGATAAAGATAAATTTGACAAAAAAAAAGATTAAGATAAATATAATCACATTATGACACTATCATCTTGCAAGCTCTATCTTTTTATCTAATATGTTTTTCTATAAGCTTTATATGTTGTCTCTTTAATTATTAGAATCCTACAAATCTCGAAAGAATATTCAAACTACAAATCGTGTTAGAGCATCTCCAATGAGATGCGGATTGAATGTAATGTTTGCAGTTGGGACTAAATAGACATTTGACTGAAAAAAAAAATCTCAAATGAGAATGTGAATTTTGAATGTCTAGCTGACTTGGCATATAAGGAAGAGACTAGTGTTGCAAATGGGGCAGAGAATCCCCGCCCCCCATGGGGCCCCGCACCGACAGGGCGGGGATTCCCCGCATTTTTGCCCCCGCAGGGGCGACGCGCAGGGCGAGAGTTCGCCCCGCATAACGGGGTGGGGGAGCATGCCTTTGCCCCGCGGTTTTCCTCGTTTCCTGCTCGTTTCCCGCCCCGAGGGAAATCCCAATCGCCCCGCCCTGCATCCCGCCCCGTGCCCCGCCCCGCGGAGAATCTCCGTCGCCCGGCCCCGTGCTCCTTGCCACGTACTCCGTCCCACAAGGAATCCATTTTAAAAAACTAGTCGAAATCCCGCGCTTCGCGCGCGGATAAGACTAAATGTCAATATATTAGTTAAAAAATAATTAACTTAATGAGAAAAAAAATTAAAAAAATAATCTTACTACATAATCTCGAACAAATTTTAAGTGAAGAATAATATCATTTAATTTTTTTTGTAGCAAAATTAGGGAATATATGTCTTGAAAGTTTAAAAACTTTTTGCATATGGTTATACAAAAATATAATCCTAATAAAATTAATTTGATGAGAAAAAGGAAGTGATAAAAAGAGAAAAAAAAACTTATGTAAACGTTGGTGAAATCCCAATTTAATACTTTATGAATAGAAGCTATATTTATTTTGAAAAATGATTAATTAAAATTTTGTTGCCACAATAAAGGATATATAACAAATTGACATCTTGTTGAATAAACCAAAAAAAGGGAGGTCATTGATCTAAACAATGTACACAGAGATTGACGATCAGTATATGTCATTTTTAAAATATTTTTATTTGCTCTTGAAAAGAAAAATAAAAAAGAGATCAAAATAAAAACTCAAAGGTAAAAATCTGAATATAAAAAACACCGAAAACCAAATAGCTATCAAAAAGTCGAAAAGAGCAAAAAAGAAGTTGAAAAATAACTTAAAGTAAAAATATGTTATGGTAAAAAAGTGCGACATAAGGAAACTTCAAATATACAATAAATTTTGTTGACAGTGAGGATATATAATAAAAACACATGATCTTGTCAAATAAACTTAAAATTGGAGATCATAGATCTAGGCAACACTTACCAGAGATGTCAACCAATACATATCACTTTTTTAATTATTTTGTTATTAGAATTTTGATTCAATCCTAAAAAGAAAACAAAAAAATCATAATCAAAACGAAAAGTAGAAACTTGACAATAATGAATATGTGTTGGAAGATATATATTCTCAATATGTGAAAAAATGCATTAAAATATGTTGTGGCTTGTTAGCATAGTTTGTTATTTTGTACCTATACGCCGCATAGTTTGTTATTTTGTATCTATATGCTGCATAGTTTATACTTTTGAGTTATATATATATATATATATATATATATATATATATATGCCACCTAGTTTATATTTTAAAAATATATAAGAATGCTCTTATTTATGTGTTTGTTGTTTGAAATGAAATGAAGCTTTTTACTTGTATTTAAAGTTGAATCTATTTGTATTTACTATTTTCTTTCTTGAGGACAAAGTCCATTTTCTAGTTGTGTTCAAAGTTAAAATGTGACTTCTTTATTGATGTGGTAAATATGTCATTACAAGTGATCCTGAATTAATAAAGAAAAGACATTCAATAGTCCATTTTCTAGAAAGACGTCAAACATAAACCATTAAATGACTGCGACATCTTCCATAGTCTCGCACAAGATTCCCATATATACCATCGAAGTATCGAACTCCCGCCTAACAATTTGGTCAACAAGCATCACTCTCTACCAGTGGGGTGGGGCGTGGGGCGGCAAAGTTTGCTCCGCGGGAAATTTTTGAAAAAAATCCCCACCCCGCCCCGCCCCACTTGCAACCCTATAAGAGACATTCACTATTTTTAATGTCTACTTATAGAAGGTGCAATCTATAGCCACAACAACAATTCTCTTTTAGAAAAAAAAAAAAAATTTAAATAGAGAGTGCAACCCACCATTGGAGAACACTTTTGAACTTCAATGTCTATTCAAGCCATTTAGGATGAACATCCTCTCCACGTTGCTGACATGGCATTGATCCACGGGTCCACGCCTAAAATCAACATTTACCATTAGAGATGCTCTTACTAGTGTTTTTTTTCACCTGCGTTGTTAGTGTAATTAAAACTTTTTTTTGATAGGAAACAAAGTAATTAAAATTTATGGGCCCAATTTTTTTTTTCGTTATTACAATTTTACAAGAGCACTCTCACCCATTTTTTTTTTAGGTAACGACCAAACGAACCCCAATTTTCACTAAACAAACCCTAGTTTTGAATTTTTACTTCGTGTACCCCACTTTTTCCTTAGTTTACCCTACTTTTATTCTTAAACGACCAACTCCAACTGATAATGCAAAGATAACTCGGTCACAGTGGGTAACGGAGGGATCTAGCCAAAACCTTTTTAGAGGTGTCGGCCCTGTGTCTCTAATACCTCTTCAGATGTGTCGCCCCTGTCTGTAAACCCGCGGGTGACCAGAGTGAACAAAAAACTCCAAAACTTCCAAAAAATACATGAAAATGGTAAAAAAAATAATGGGTTTTGCTTGGAATCGTTTAATATTATGATTCCATTGAAACTTTGTACCCAAAATGCATTATTCAAGCTTCAAACCGAAGCCTTAAACCTAAAAATTGATTCACAAACAAAACGACTCAAAAAGGAAAAAACTCAAGAAAACCTCAAAATCGGCACTAAAAGAGATGATGAATGCACCAACGACATCGAATTCATGTGATTTTGCTTGAATTTTGTCAGATTTGGATTGTTGATGAGTGCAATTTGAGAGGGAGGTGAGTGGGGTATGGGTGAGTGGAGTGGGTGGGTATGGGTGAGTAAAAATCTTTTTATATGGAGGGGTAGTTGGGTAATTTCACAAAATTAGGGTATTTATAGCAAAAGTGTAACGGCCCAGCCCGCCCCGCAAGGCACGCCAGCTGGCACCGCTAGTCACAGCCAGTGTGGCACCCCCTGGAGTCGCACCACACCATCACCACACCCCTTATGGTGTCTTTCGCCCCCCCAGCGACTCGAACTCGCGCCCTAGGGCTTAAGGCGTTAATTCGTTGAGTCCTGGTACCACTTGAGCTCCTGGTCCTAGTATACACTTAGTGGCTGTGTTCACACCCCTTTGTCTATTAATGTGTTTATATACATGCGATTAGCTTTGAGCAGTTGTCTGCATATTTTCCTTCCTACCGCATGTTTATTTAACACTACTTTTTGGCTCTGTTAATTATTTCATTAATTATTTATGCACGGTGGTTTTCCTTGGGATTTTACTTACTGGGCTCGTCATTTGTCTTTTTTTGGTGGCCGAGCGCAGATCCTAGTAATAGCAGGGGCAAGGGGATAATTGGCGATTTCATTTAACTTGCCTACGTCGAGGCCTGCTGGTATATGTGTAGATATTATCATGTTTTGATATTTTGTATTATCTTTTGGGTTGAGAAACTGGATACACACTTGTACGGGTATACATACTATTACAGTTGATCGCTTTGTATGCGCGATGCACAAATGGTTTTCCACTATAGGTTTGATCAGTAAAACTTTTATATATATATATATATGAATGCATTTTGTTAAACTTTAAATTCTTTCGCTGTTAATTTCTTTGAAAATGATAAATTAAGTGACTTTAACAACTTACATGATAACTACCTAAAGTACGAAGGCAGAGAGACACGTGGCAACGACTTCCGGAGCTGAGGCAGGGGGGGTAGCTACCATGGGGCGCTCAAGTGGTACCAGGACTCAACGAACTAACGCCTTAAGCCCAAGGGCGCGAGTTCGAGTCGCTGGGGGGGCGAAAGACACCATAAGGGGTGTGGTGATGGTGTGGTGCGACTCCAGGGGGGTGCCACACTGCCTGTGACTAGCGGTGCCAGCTGGCGTGCCTTGCGGGGCGGGCTGGGCCGTTACAAAAAGACATATTATACGGAATACTACCCCACAAACATCTTCTTCTAGAACCAACGTTAAATTTTGAAGGCAAAACTCGATGTCCAAAGTTTGATTGAGTGTGTGACGGCCCCAGTTCCACAACCCTAAACTGGGCCTCTCCCGGCCTAAACTTATGTGGATCCCGAGTTAACTATCGCGAAGTCAACACAAGCCTAGTCAACTTTTCCTACCATTATCCATTAATTAAACATTATTATATCAATTTAAATGAGTTATTCGAATTAATGAGTTATTCAAATTAGTGAGTTATCAAACTAAGATTCTCAAACTAATTGAATGAACTCCAAGACACACGTTAGGATAACCTAGAGTGTGAAAACCCCGTATATGTATACCGTCGTCAAGTGTATCAAGTTAAAAGGAGAGTCAAACATATGGTTTACATGCCCCGAGATCTCTCGCAAACCCATAAACCCAATGTAATAAAAAAACATATAAATATACATAATACAAAATTCGGAAACACCTACATCAGTTAAAGAAGGAGAACTGCTCCGGTATCCTAAAGCAAATCACCCAATAGTGGAACATTTCCCTTGCTTGACTGTGGATCTGCACTCGATTAAATACAAAAATGACGAGTCCAGGTAAGTAATGCCAAGTAAGATGTATATAACATTTTGAAATGAAATAAAATAAACAGGCCAAAAATTTGAGGCCGCCATGTCATGCGTCGCGAGCCCACAACCCTGCCACAACTCGACCCAGCTGTGTCTCACATGCACCGCGTACCATCAGTCAACCTAATTACCGCTAACTTATATATCATTTGCCTTAATATATTATCAAGTTAGCTAGTGGACTGATTTTCATATGTTTATTTCCATTTTATTATCAGCAGAATACTTAAAATCATGATATCATAAAAAATAATACAGTAAATCATATCATCGAGCATTTTCATAGTGTGGAAACCAAGCCAAAAGATCAACAATATATATAAAATGATCCAAATGTTTCAAAATTTCAAAATAAACCTCAAGTATGTCTCTCATATCCTAATCCCAACATAAAATAAAGAAAAGTAAACAAACATACAAGTCAGATGCATAAGTCAATTTTAACGACCCTCAAATTTAATTGGTGACACATGTCATGTTTTACAGGACTGTGACCTACCGTCGTAATTTGTCATATTACTCAAGTCTCGGGAGTCGACACTGAGGTATATTTTATTTTTTTGTAATATTTGTATTATTATTTATACCCGAATGAGAACACTGTGTGTCATAGTGCATGGTTTTCGTTTATTAATCATCATGAATTTCTTCGGCTAGGAAAAATGGAAATTTAGGGTATAAAATGGATAATTAAACACCGAAAAAGGATAATTAGTGAATTATCAAAAATAATAAATAATTAAATAAAATATGGGAGTGAGGTTATGTCTAAGAATATACGCGGTGCGAGTTGAGAGTTGAAATGGGTCCGTGAACACATGTTTTGAGCGAGAAACGGGGTGGTTTTGAAAACGGAGTCATCCATTGAAGTCAAGATTGTGTGTTAGAGTTGGTGGGTAGATGAAAGAGGAGACACAAGATGTGCCTCGGGATCCGTGCATATGATAAAATGAAGGTGTTGTATAAGTACCAACTTTTCTCTCTCCTCATCCATTTTCTTCATTTTCGATTGAACGAGAGAGAGGAGAAAGAGCGTGGGTTTTGTGGACTTTACGAACATGTTGCGATGTCGAGAAGTGACCAAAGACGCGTAAAAAGGTAGGATTCCTACTCCTTACTTGTTTATCTACATTTTAGCGTTAATTTTATGGGTTTTTGTTGCGACGACTCGAACGGATTTTCGGGAAAATGTTGAGAAATGATTTTGATTGATTATTTTGGTATCAATGAAGTGTTGGATTGATGAATTTGTGGTTGATTTGTGGATTGGAAGTGAACGAGAATTTTTGGAGAAAATTCGGTGTATTTTTGAATCGGGGTGTTTTGTCGGGGTTTCGACGGTAAGGGAGTTGAGTTTTAAGTTGTGTTGGACATCCCGAAGGGTTTAGGATAGACTCGAAACGCGGCGATTCGAGGCGGGGTTTCGAGAAACCCCGGAATGAGTGTTCTATTGAACACGCCGCGAGGGACGTCGTGAGAAGTATCTCCCACGACGTCACTCACAGACGTCTCAAGTAGAGGTAAATCAACGAAAACTAGGAAAGACATCGTAGGGACGACATCTAGAACAAACTGGCCATGGCGTCAACCCACGTACGAGCTGGGCAGAGTGTTTTTTCTCTGTGCTGTGGAGACGTTGCCCAGGCCAAAGACGTCACGACGTATCCAAATTTTCTGAAAACTTCAAAAAAATTTGGGGATCTCTCGGGTATCCAATTGAGCTCAAATACGACCCAATACCCCGAAAATCAACCCAATTACATTAATTAAATTATTATAGAAAATTGGGTAAATTAGAAAGATATTAATAGGATTTGTAAAATTGGGTAAATTGACAGATATTGAGAATTCGAGTGGGATAGTAGAGGTACGCAAGAATCGGGGATTTGCGGTTAATCGAGGTACATTATTGTACAATTGTAAACCAGATAGAAAATATGCATTAATTCATTATCCATTTATTGTCAATTATATTGAATTGAGCCTTTGTTGGAATTCCATTCTTTTGTTGTTGGTTAAGTGTTTTGGCATAAGTATGTTACGAATGTACTTTTAGATCCATATAAGTGGGTAAATGTAAGCACTTTTGCAGTTGTGTTGTTCCACCCTGCTGATAGCGGGTTATACCCTAAGTGCTAGATTGTTTGGACGCTGCGGTGTCTATAGTTTGTTGGTTGTTACGGTGACTATAAATGCGGTGCTACGGTACTGCATTGATTTTGACCACTTATGGACCTCTTTTGATTCTGTGGACACTAAAACTTCGTAGCTCAGCTTGTCAATCTATTTATCATGCTAATTGTCATATTTTCCGCCTTTCAATACTGCATGATATTTGGATTGTTTATTTGATAAATCTTGAATTACTGATTAGTTTCTTCTGGTATTACTTTCTCTTTTTCAAGCACTCACCGTCTAGTTTATAACGGTGGTGCAGATAGAGCAGAGACGAGTAAGGGGAGGAAGTTGATGCTCGGTGATATCCTCTGAGGACTCTCAGAGCGATCATTTCCTTTACTCTGTGTAGGTTTTTGTTCTTTTGGTTATGATTATATTTTGAATTTTTTTCATACCAATTTATTTTAGTATGAAAAATGTGTATATCAGAATTCTCGGAGCCTCTTCCTCTCGGTCTCTCGTATCCCAGTTCTCTCCTCTTTTTCTCTTTTTGAAACGGTACAATCAATTTCGCTGATCAATCAATTGGGCATGCGTCGCTCCCTCTTCTTTATACAATTACGTCCTCTCGCGCGTCTCCTTCTGAACAATCTCCCTCACCCGCTAATGGGTTTCTACGATTACCCATTTCGAATCAAAGACGACGGAGACCCAAGACCGTTTACTAGCCACCAAGAAGTCCTCTCGTTCCTCAACAATTTCGCTGCCGATTTCGAACTCACTGAATTGACTCGGTGCGAGTCTGAAGTGGTACGTGTCGAGCAAGTCTGATGGAGAGGAAGTCAAGTGGGTCGTTGAGTGTAAGCGGAGAGGGGAATTGTGGGAAAGTGCACGTGAAGTGTTTGATGCGGTGACTGTGTATAATGGGCATTTCACGTAGCCCAGAATTCCTATGATTCAAGGTACCATTTGAAATTTTAATTGATTTGGTTAATGGGTTTTATATATGCTGATTGTTTTTGTTGTGAATTTGATAAGGAATTGATGGGTGGCATGGAATGCAAGTGCACAGTTACAATTAAAGGGTCCCTAATCCATTTCAAGATCTGGTTGTGAAAATATTTCCAACAATAGCCTAGTTGGGGTCATTTGAATGGAATAAACTCTTAAAACATTTTTATCTAAATAAAATAAAATAAAAATGACATTAGTGGTTGATTATGCACATATTTCACCAATATCCTGATGGTGTTAGTCAATATTACCTAAGAATGGGGATCAGGGAGTTGTATTGGCACCTACAGAAAATCATTTAAATTAAGAAATCAAAGTATGTTCAAAATGTCGTTTCTCTTTCAGCATGTCGATTTGTAACTTGTGCTAGAAATATTGACGATTGTTTAATTTGGTTTCTACAGGTTGTGTTTTTGTTCCAATTGATAATTGATCCTGATCACTGTGATGAGTTGGATCCTACAGCTGTCTCAACCCTTTGTTATGTAAGTGTGCATAACTTTTCTAATTGGTGGGGGTTTTAAGTCGTACAATAATTGTTATGAAGCATCTTAGTGGAGGTTCAGTAGGGTGCATATGTTTATGTTGTGCCATTAGTACCTCTTGCTGAAAATATCATTGGGCAATTGATACCACCATTTCTCCCACCTCTTCCATGCACACTTGGCATGCTTGAGGACACTTTGAAGGTCTTCTAATGCCGTACAACTGCTTTTATTCGTATTATGGTATTTTTGAATTTCTATTTTATTTCCAAAACAATTCTTTTTTGTTGCATTTTGACATGCATATGATTGTTTGCCTTAACATGGAAAACATGAGATTGTTTTGGTGAAGTTCATTCTCTTGCAACTTGGATGTGGCATTCTATGGATGAACTAATTACCTAAGCGAACCAAAGGAAACAACTAATTATCTAAGCTATTGATTCTTTGGGATCTCATTCTATGATTTCTACCTTATAATTTTTGTCACTGCAAGATTCTTAGCTGAATCGAAGGTAATGTAAGAGAACATACCCAATTTTCCGGTTATGCTAAATTCCTAATCCATATTTTTAGTTTCTGTTAATTCTTACTTACTTAAATTGTCTTCCATTTTTTCAAAAAAAATTGTTTTACCACCAATCCTCTCTTGCTTAGCCGAAATCTCAATTGTTGAACTCATTTTTATTTTTATTTCAAGCTCCTATATATTTCCAATGGTAGTTGAGGTACTCATTTTTATTTTGAAAAATGTGAATAAGTTGAATGAACAGTTTTCCCTTGATTATATGAGAAATGGTTTAAAAACATGTGGGCAAAGGTGGTTCAACAAGTCTAATTTCATCTAAGCAAGAGCGGATTGGTGGCAATATATATACATATACATTAGACTCTCTTAATTAGGGTCAGACTTCTTTCTATAATGATCACGTGAATCATTAGTTGTGGCAACCGCTTGCATTTGTCCCTTTCTTTCTTTCTTCTTGCCTTTGCTACCATTAATCACCTCCATTTTTGTGTACTCTACATATAAAAATCAAACAAGAACATTGTTTATTACTTGAGATTTGGCATTTTCTGTGATCATTTTCTATGATTGACATAGAGATTCTTCACTAAGCATTGATACTTGTGTTCTATGCTTTTATACTACTTTGATTGTGTTAGCATCTAATATCTAGAGAATATTACTTTCAACATTCTAGCTGTTGTGTGTTGGACAACAGTTCTATAAAGAGGAAAAAGGACTTGATGATGTGATCCAAGGGTTGTTTGTACACAAGTGAACCTAGCTATGAGGGAGATTAGTAGACGTTGTGTAAGTCTTGTGTTTTTTAAGCTTGTTGATTACAAGAGTCTTACGCAGAGTACGTAGGACACCAATGTTGAAGACAAAATTGGTTTTTAGCTCCCTAATAATTCCATATAGGCCTGTTTGATTCAACTGTGATTAGTGTTTTGTAATCTTAAAAACTGAGCTTCAATTTAGAGTGCGTTTTGTTATCAGAATACTATAGTTCAATTAAAAGCAAACTAAGAACTATGGTATTTTTTTTGAGAGATCAATTTTAATCACGGTGCAAAACGTTTGATCATTGCAGTGATCTTCATTTTCTAATGCCATCCTTTGAATTTTGTTTCATTCATAAGCCAAGATGTCGAATTTGCTTTAACAGTGTCCCAACGGACACAACATGAATAAGTCATCAATCTCTCCATTGCGATTCACACATAAGACATAACAAGGTGATAGGTGTTTAATTGCATTTATCAAAGAACTGTTTGATTATGAATTTCTCTTGGGTGTTTGGATGGTTTACTAATGATTAATATCTAGAGTTCTATTAGTGAAGTTTTTTTAAAAGAAAGTTGCAGCCAAAGTCATTGAATTAGTAAGATCTTCGTCATGTACTTACCTCATTTATATAATTGACATGCATTCCAATAGACATCAAAGTTGGTTGCTATCAACTTTTGAGAATCAATTGGTTGATTGATTATATGTCTCATGATTAATGAAATAATTTTTATTTCATTTATATATCTATTACCCTTATAAAAAAGGGCTTAAACGGTTGCTTTCAACGTCTCCTCATGTGCTGACCACGCTTTCCTATTACATTTTCCTATTCTCCTTTCGCGTCAGTCCATTTTTCTGATTCGATGCCCCCTCCTTTCATTCGCTTTGCTATCACGCCCTCACACACTCTGCTTAACGAAAATCTGTCACATTGCTATCCCTCTGCTTCACGCTCTCACTTGCTTCTCCATCTCGCTCACCCTCATCCCGACTTGTAACTTCTTTGAAATCACTTTCTCAGGTATTAATCCTTTGCCCCCACTTTTTTTTTCATTTTTTTTTGTGATTAATTTCATACATTATTCATTCGCCTCTCGTAGGATCTACTGATCAGATTACGAGAGCCTTTCATACGATTTGATCATCACATTTCGACACTCGAAAAAACAGAGGTTCAAATTTGTTATTTTATATTTTTTTCTGAACAAACCAGATTTGCTTTTTCAATTTTACAAGATATAGTCTTTTAGGGTTCTTTAGTTTTTGTTGTAGATAAACTTAGATTATTCCAATGCGTTTATTTTATAAGTTTTTGGATGACTTTATTCGTGTGTGCTTTCGATTATCTCTTTATTTTGCCGACTCTTAAGATTGAATTGTGTTTATTTTATAAGTTTTAGTTGTTTGTTTGTTGAAGACAAATACTTTGTGAGACCTAGCCAACAATCTCAATCTTCTAATTCTTCTTTGATCTTTGACTCTTCGTTCAATATGATTTGTTCGATATTGTTGTGAAGTTGAGGGTTTTGATTCAGCCATCTCTTCGCAAAGGTGAGGAACCGATTGTGGTTTAATCGTAGTTTCTGTTGGTGGGTTTTAGGAATTTGGTTTGGTTCTTTGGGCTAGGAATCTGTGTTTCTAGGTGGTCGTTCAAAATGGAATTGTTTCACTTGTGGATAATGTCTTATGTGGTTTGGATAATTAGGGATATATGTTGAATTTGAATTACGAGTTTGTTTTTTTGAATTTGAATTTGTATTTGAATTTATTTTATTTTGAGTTTTTGAAGTTCTGTTACCTAATTTTGAAGTTTTGTTGCTTGCTATCATTGCTTCCTTTCCCTTGCTCTCGAACAATACCATAGATCAAGCAAGCTTTGTAAATAGTATTCATAAGAGGTAATCCATTTATGATTAAATCGTGTTCATGTTCTTGATCATTAGGAACTTAAGTAATCGGTTTATGAGACTTATTTAGAGCATACAAAAACATCTAGATCTCATTGGAGTTCAAGTAAAAATTCTCGAATAGTTGGGTTTAAGTAGAAGTTAATTTGGTAGGAGTTCTATTTCTTCAAAACTTGATGATGACAGGTTCCTTCAAAGCCAAGGACTAACATATCATTTGGTAATAGGCTTGCCTGATAGCAGGTTCTCTCAATTGCATTATGATTTTGCTCTCCATTTGTTGTATAAATAAAGCCAGTTCGGGGAATCAACACCATCGCTCATGAACCACAAATCCTCTCTCGCTAATCTCTATCCAAACTTCTTCCTCTTCTCTTCTTGTGCGACCTCTCAAAGTAAGTTTTACTCTCCACTTTCGTTAATGATCTTACCTGAAATTTGGATTTTTTTTTCAAATATGTTTGATTGGTTATGAGAGGTTGTTTAATTTGATGATTTGTTGCTCTGTGCGTGGTCCTGCTACGATATTGGTTGTTTGGATTGGATTTTTTAGGTCGTGTTAGATTGATTTACAAATTTAGGGCTTTTACATTTAGGGTTTTTAGTGATTTCAAATCCTTTTTGGGTAAGATTTGTAAGATTCTCTAGATTCTTGGGGTGCTAATAATTGTTATAATTGTTTGTTTTAGTAAATATATGATAGTTTAGTGCTAATAATTTCATTTCAAATATAAGTTCGTACTGGCGAAATCAGAAAAGAATTTCTTAACTGAAAATTTTGTCTATATGCCAAGCATAAGCATTGCTCGTTCAGTCCATATGGACATTGTCCTTCAAACTTCTTAGCGAGTTCATTTTGATTCTGGGTCAATTCAAGGTCATTAGCTTGCCTTGTTGCAGGAGTTCTCAAGCAATTGAGGAGTCATTGTGCGGTTTTAAGAAGCCCCATGCATGCAATGACGCACCGTCATCCTCATATGAGTATAACTTGAGTAAGAATTTCAAGTTGATGATACATGTTGGTTTCAAAAGAGAATTTATTGCATCTTTATCTGGGGTTGCAATAATATCCATGGATACTTTTTTTTTTCCTGACTTCATCATGACTACAATTTGAGTTCTAGATGAAAATTCAATTTCTATTTTAGGTAGCTATTTATACAAATTTATATTTTAGCTAGCTATCAGTAGTATTTTAAAAAAAAGTAGCAGTAGTATAGATTTTTAAGATTCTCTTTCATTATTCAATGAATAAGTCGCAGAAGCATCTCGTATAGAGCTCCCTTACATAGATGGTGAACGCATACTCATGGTAAACCCTAAACCCTAAAGAATTAGCTCTATTGAAATAATATTGAGAGGAAACCGTTGTTGTAGCACCCTGTGATTGAAAAAATAATTTGAACTATGAATGAAATGTATATTTCCAACTTCATCTACGTGTTGCTAGAAGTGTGAGAAATTTTTTCCCTTGAAGTAGAGGTTGCTCCAAAATAAGTAGATATTATAGTTCTATAAGGTCGTTGTAGATGTTGAGTGCAGCATAATAGAATCACAGATATAAAGCATGAATATGAGAGTCCCACCTGAAAGATCTATTGATTTTTAAGAAAGGATGCAACTTTCCCTTTTGGTGGGGGTTGATTATTATACACAGAAGATGGTTGGGAAACTTCTCAAAAGGGTTTGTATATAAATCTCTCTTTCATATATTTACTGATTTTACTAGAATTGAAGATTTTTAAAATTTACAACATACTCAATAAGTTGTACAAATATTTTGGGCTATGTCAAGTTTGAAACTTAGGCTGCACCCATATATATTTATTGATTTTACTAGAATTGAGGATTTTTTCAAAAAAAATAAAAAAGCATCAACAACTATTGTACTTGGGAACAATCTTTGAAGAGGTAAAGAACCTTGTGGTGTATTGAGAGTGAGCCAGAGGCTTTAGTGCTGCCTTTTCGAGGTAAGATAGTGGATCTTCTTGCTGTATATATGGTTTTGATAGTAATAGATTTAGGTCTCAACCTCCAAACATTACAGTTCAGTTCAACTGTAATTTATTCTTTCAAAAGGAGGTAGAGTACTTTTTGTTTACTTTAAGTAAAGTTTAAATCACTGAAATTTCTTTGAAATCAATTTAGAAGTAGTACTTGAAATTTGTTTTTCTACAAATTGACTCTTGTGATACATAGTGATGTTTGTAAATTGGCAGAAAGTTTGTCTGCCTCTTACAAAACAAGTTGGTGAACTTGATGAAGTATAATTCATGATCTCACCTGTTAATAGGTAGAACAACTCTTAGGAGGTGTTTGGTTCGATATAATCTTAGGTTTGCAATCGTAATCTATTTTGATTTCAACGTTTGAAACATTTTTGTGCAAGACACAATATAAACCCAATTCATATTTACTATTCTCCCATGACTTTTGTGGTTGGTAAAAGCATGCTTGAGCCTCTTTTCTCACTTTACTGTTGCCACTCTTATTTCAAGAAATTATAATTTGGAGTAGGAAAATGTTGTAACTTCTTTTGTGAACCCTATGGTTAGCGGCAATAAGTGTTATAGGGTATAGACTAATAAATTTGTACAAAGTTTTTCTTTTAAATAAAAAGGTTTTTATATTAATCTAATGTTGATAGATCCTTGGCTCTCTCTTATCTGGTAACATGGGTTTTACACATATTCTTATTTGTTCATTCTCTCATTTCATATTCAACTTTCTTTGAATCCGCTGGTTTGTTACATCGCTTCAATTGAGTTTTTGCCTCTAGAGTTTGATTCTCTTCGTAATTTTAAGGGTTTCAATGTAAAGTGGAGAATTGTATATTGGTTTGAATTGTATGGGTTTGTCTTGGAAAACATCAGATTGAAACCTTGAAGATATGTTCAGCAGGTAAAATTCTCGAGGTGCATGTATTGGTTTTCTAAAAATATTTGGTGGCTAATTTTTTTTTGTGTGTGGTTTTAATTGTGTTGGTTTGAATCTCATAATATAATTTGGAAATATATGATATTTCTTTATGTATTTGTAGATGAAACGTTCAAGAATTGAGGGAATGTGTAACAATCGTGTCGGCTCTATCCCTTTCTGTATTCTTCGAATCGAGAAATCTAAGGTACAAAATTCTTGAAATAGAACCTTGTCCTTATCACTCAAATTCAAAGCAACTATGAACATCTTCGGATTTGCCAAAGACCATTACTCATTTGATTATAGTTTGGTTCTCCTCAATACCTACAACACCAAATCATGTTAAGGTACTCTCTATTTCTATTTGATTTTTGTTATTTAGCATTGCAATGTTGAATCTACACTACTTGATTTGGTTATTCTCTTTGGTTCTAGGAATTTCGCTTAAGATGCAAGAGCTTTATATGATGGTGTTTTGGCTCAATATTTAGATCTCCCTTGGGCATCATTGAGCCATCTCTCATGGTATTGGCCTGAAAATACGACCAAAACTAGATAATTTGCCGTAAGTAACTTGTTCTCTCCCTCTTTCCTTCATTTCCTTAAACTATACATAAGTTTTTTGTCAATCAATATATTTGGATCTAAATTTCTAAATTGTCAAATCCAATCATATATTAGATGCACAAAATTATGTGTGATTATTTAGCATTTAGAGGGTCATTGACAATTTTTATTACCTTATTAATTTAAGGTATGTATATATATAATGAATGCACTCAACAAAAAATACGTTCCAGAAGCAAAATTTTCTTCTAATTTTACACTATTTTAGTATTTCATGTCAAAGGACTGAGGCACGAAATACAAAGGTAGAAATAATGAAGACAATATTATTATTATAAAAAGCGGCATCTTTTATGATCAATTAGGAGATGCATTGAAAAGATGAATAAGCAACATAAAGGTCAGACCTATGCACACTATGGCCTTGTAATTTTGGCCAACTATCTACTTGATTTTTTCTCAGTACATATACTCAATCTATTTATTTGCGAGCCACCTTGTCATCTTTTCCAATGAATATTTGGTCCTTTCCTTTCACTATTCGAACCTTTATTTGAATTGCAAGATATGCATTACCATGATGAACGAGGCTCTTGATTTTGTTACTTGAAAAGAGAAGGATATATAGATAGTCTATGAACTTGTGCATTTGCCATTTCGGTGTTTTTTTTTTCTTATAACAGACCAACTTATTACCCTTTAACTCGACCTTGTTGAGTGTCGAACGCCAAACCAATAACCACATACCAAACTATTGAGTTACCCATTTGATTGGTTCACTGTTGGCATTTTTAGAAACGTCATATGGTTAAAAATCATGTAGTAGGAAGTAATATGTTTGCATGGATGTGTTTCCTGTGTCATTTATTATGGTGCATGTATAGCTTGATATTCATAGTTGGCCCCTTTCTTGGTTGATCAATCAAACATTAGTTTGAGTAATGATTTATTATTAGCACTCCCTTCCTCTCAACTCCCTCTCTACTATCCCTCAACTCCCTTTGCAAGGAGGAGGTGCTCATAGGGTGAAAGTGTTTGGTTACCTTCGTATTCTTTATGAACTTGCATAACAGCTATATCTTTAAGGTGTAATGGTACTAATCTAATATTTGGTTGGTTATGTAGATATACAGCTCGTGGCCTTTGATGCATTTTCGAATTTAAATGCTTAAGTATTTTATCCAATCGATTCTTGCCTTTTCTTTTTTGTTTACTTGTTGTCAATAATTTATTAGTACTTCTTTCTCTACGGGTGTCCTTCTCCATGAAATTGGATGTGTTTTTAATAGAGAAATAAAGATTTGAAAAACACACCATCACTGGAAGCGTTTCCATATAGCTAACCAATCCAAATTGAGATTGAGGCTATGCTGTGCTTTGAGAATTCCATGTACTTAATGTCAAAGGAGCCATGCTTATTTCATTTTAAGGGCCGATGAGAATATTTAAAGCATTTGTACATTTATTCTCATGGTGTGTGTCGCACTTTTGGTAGATTTTATAACTCTAACTTGATTCGGAGATTCTTTTTAAACCTTATATCATGATTTCTCTATGCAATTTTTCTACATGGAACTGTCTTTTTCTTCTATGGATTAAAATATATCTTTTCTGCAGATTACATAATTGTTGAGCCTTAAAGATGGCTATGAACAAGATCTACAAATAGATGGAGAATGGCTTAAAATTTAACATCATATATAATTACGCAGAAGCGATTGACAAATTGTTTCGGATCATTTGACATCTTAGAGACTGACCGTAAGCAAATTTCAAGATGACAAAGTATGACTAATTTGGGAAGTTCAAATTTTGTTGAGTTGCCAGTCTATGAGAGTATGACTCTGTATTCATCTCATTTTATAGTTGAAATTTCATTATGCAAAAATCGAAATAAAAATTTACTCATACGGACTTGTTATATTTTAGTAATATGTCTACTAAATGCATATCTATTGTATTTTTCCTTATATGAATATAATGAAATTAAGTCATTGTGAAAATTCAAATATATGCAATTTGTCTATACGAACTTTTGAATAATAAAAGCAAATTGTAAAAAAGAATTTTCGCGAGCGCGTAGTGAGCGGACTTAATCGAAGCACGTTCACAAATGTATATATATATATATATAGGTTTAATGGTCAGACTTGGACTTTGTATTTCTTACATCCATCGAGCTTAGGCTTATGTATAGTTTCGCATGTATATAGTGAGTTAGGCAGGCTTAGACTAACGTTCTTAGCCACGAGTCCAATCGGGCCCTGATCGAGCCGGACCCATTAACAAATCTAATGCTCCCAACAATGCCTAAAATTTTGACACCCATCACAAGTTCACACGCCGAACCAAAACACCGAAAACCCACCGTACCTAAAAATCGGCCAAAGACACCCGCGCCCGGCGTTCGAATCGCGCTGTCATCGTTCCGCACTCACCTCGACAGGTTGTCCGAACATTTTCTCTATTTCCCACGTTCATTCCCCAAAATACCCCTCCCCACTAACATAACAAATTACCAACCCTATCACCCCGTCCAAACTGCGAGGACAAACTCGTAACTACACTTACACGTCCAAAGCGCACGATTCATCGCACACGAGCCCCCCTCTCTCCGTTCCCAAATCTCTGTTGTTGCGATTTGTTGTTTCGATGATCAGATCCGAAACTGAGCTCTCTCGCGTGATCGATCGATCGAACAAAGACTGATCGATTTCGAACGACTGGTCGATTTCAGCTTGGATTGAAGAATTTGAAGAAATCGTGTGAAAAAATGGGGGATTTCAATCTAGCGCTGGTGATTGTGGCGATTGTGGTGTGCGTTCTGGTGTTTGTCTTCAATGTATACCTTCTGGTCAACTACCAGCACCCAGACGACAAGAACCAAGCCTATTTCCCCAAATTCGTGGTGGTTCTAGGGCTCACCGTCGCCGCCGTGTCGATTCTGATGCTCCCGGCCGATGTCGCCAATCGGCAGGCCTGTCGTCACGCGATCTACAACGGCGCTTGCAAGCTAACGCTGCCGATGAAGGATCTGTGGCTCGCAGTCTACATCGCCGACGCGATCCTCGTGTTCTTCGTCATTCCGTTCGCGATGTTCTACTACGAAGGCGATCAGGACAAGTTAGTAGTTAGGGTTTGGACTGGATGAATGATTGTTCATTTGTTGTTGTTCGTTTGAATTTTGTTTGTAGATGACGAGGAAATGCTTGATGGATTGGTTTTGTTTCTATGTGGTGTGGATGCAGGAGCATAGGGAGGCGGATTGGGAGCGCGATGTTATGGGTTGCGGCGTCGGTGGTTGTATGCGGTCTTGTGCTCGGTATCTTGTATGGTTAGTATTTGGAATGCTTTTGTTGTTCTAATGTTTATTGTTCTGTGCAAAGACGGTTCTTTTGTGATTATTCAATGTAGTTACTTGATGAGCTTGATAATGCTAATGATCAACTGTGTATTGCTTTATATGAATTCGTGCCATTCACGGTGAGGGCTATGTACTGTCTCTGGTTTTTAGTATTATAGGTTTTGTGATGAGTTAGTAGTGTAAAGGCCTTTATTCAGTAGGCTTCCTAGTGTAAGCTTACTAAGCTACAATTGGATGGTGATACTTGTTGCTTAACATATTTGTTTTTCATCATACACAATTGAACCATTGAATATGGTGTTGAAAAATATGTTGAACCATGTGACCTACTAGTATTTTTATGAGTTTTTTTTTTCTACTTCGACGTGTATCAGAATTGTTAACATTTGTGAAATTTGCACACAATCGAGGGGAGGTTTGATTTAGTGAAGTTGGGCATTGAAGGCGGTATAAGCAAGCACAACAATTAAACAAATGCTTAAGAAATTTAAATGTGCAGGTAGCAATAATGAATAAAACATTTAAATTTAGCAAAATTTAACAAAATATGAATGTTTGGGTCATACCCAAATTAAAAATACAATATTTTTCATGTTATGGATCCCGTGAACTTGATTGACTTGTATGAATATACGAATTGTCTTAAATGCATAAGCTTCATAAGGAACCACATACTTGGCCATGTTTTCTTATATTTAATACTATATTAAAATGTAAGAATTCTCATTTGACATAGAAGCTATAGTCATTGAATGTAGAATAGAGTCAATAGACAATGTTCATTTTATTTGAATGGGAAATGACATTTGTATATTAGTTGACATATTTTTCCCATACTAAAGGAGGTCTATCCTATGGAAGCAATGAAAAGAACATCATGCAAGGCCGCTATGGCCTTGTAACAAAAGAACCCTACCATCCAGCCAAAGTATCTCAATTCCTATGCCATTATCAAGTGAGAAAACAAATATTTTTAGCAATTAACCAAAGAATAGTTTTATGCTTGACAAAATCCCACATATCCTCCATTCTCATGGTCACTATAACAATAATACCTCCTTCTCATGCTCTTGTCCTTAAAATTTTCGTATTTCATCTAACCATAATTGCCAAATAACATCCAAAAAGTTGTGTTCCTATGCTATAATGAAGGTTTTGGATGTTCATTGAATGCCTCCTAAAATTCACAAACCCTAGCTCCTTATGAGAATGCAGACATATTTGCGTCTTACCATCTCATCTAGAATTTTTCTGGTGGCCCAATAATGTTTATCGAGATAATGTAAGGCTCCCCTCATAAGCAAAACTGCACTCGGACAATATTTACAATATGAATGAAAGACAACAATGATAGATAAAAACAAGCAAGTAAATGCTTGCCAAATGACTCAAACTCTAGAAATCCAGAAATTATGATTTTGATTTGATGTAATATCACCACTTGACCCAAAAGTGATAGTTTTGAAATGAAGAACTTACGATTTATATCGAAAGAGCATATTTATTTATTTAAGAAAAAATGTGAAACATTGGCAAACACATATGACAGTCTTTGGGCAATGCTTATCATTGTTGATTTATTTTGTGCTGCTTATCCTAGGTGTGGTGGGCAAAGTTGACTTCACAGTTAGACACCTTTCATCTGCAACGTTAGCCTTTCCAAGCAGTTGGACTGATTTCTCAAGCAATCAGCCATGTATTGGCTCTTCTGCTCGACAGGTTCCTTTTAGTTGTATCTAGCTTCTTTTTTTATTGAACCAGCTCTTCCAACTCTTGTTTAGTACTATATTATTTTCGCTTGATAATTGGATCTTACTTCCAGTATTTTGATTGTTCAATCATTTTTTGATTCAAAATAAGCAGATTGAACTCACCTAGGTTTTCACATCATCCTTTCTTTACTTGATTTCATACTTTTAATTTATTCTTATTGTTATCGTGGTCATAATTGCTATAGCAACTAAGAAGTGGTGGTGACCTTTTGACAGAAAAATTTATTGCACTGTTTTTAGAATCCATCAGATGCATGTGCAGAAATCTTGGTGCATAATCTGTGCAGCAAATTTTTTATGTCAGAAATATGTCACCCAATTTTTTCTAATAGTTGATTGTTAACTCTTTTTTTCTTTGCTTTTCTAGTGTTCAGCTTACACAGCCGGTGTATCATCAGAGAAAACTTGGACCATGCGAACAACCTTTCCCGAATATGCTGTTGCTCTTGCTACCATTGTGGGATCAGTACTTTTCACTGTAGGTTTTTCCTTTGCTTTTAATCTTTTGGATTTGGAATTCTTTATTTTCCATTCATTTTTGGCTGTTAGTACAAGGTATACTTGAATGCAATATGTATTAAGATCTTATATTGGCTGAGTCGTATATAGTCATGGTGTCACATGTTGCATTAAGTTAGTGTAAACCACAATACTACACTATATGTTGTAAAAATGCATGGCATCTTAAACTATTTCTTTTTGGCTATTAGTTGTGGATAGATAGTTAAACGAAAAAACCCTTGTAATCATCTTGCTTACTGGGAGATTTATGATCCATGCAGATATTTGGTGGTGTTGGTATCGCTTGCTTACCTTTGGGCCTCATATTCTCATTTATTCGGCGTCCAAAGGCTGTTATAACTCGGTCACAGTATATTAAGGTGCTTTTTCCATAACTTGCCATTTAGCTGAATCGACAGTACACAGTTAATTGATTGCCGTGATTTGGTCCGGATGCATTGCAGGAGGCAACTGAATTAGGGAAAAAAGCAAAAGAATTGAAGAAAGCAGCTGATGCTCTTCATCAGGAAGAGAGAAGTGGTTCTAAGGGGAGAAAATGGCGAAAAAATGTGAAGGCAGTTGAAAAGGTATATTCTTCATATTTGCATTGCATTCCCTTTTCAGTGTTTCTTTAATCTTCTTGCAAGCGTTGCTCCTTATGATGTATTTATGATTTGGGTGCTTCTGAAAATTCCCATTTCTCCCGAAGTTGTTTTCATTATTTATAGCCATTCATTTTTGTACGAATTCTGGTTGTAATGCTGACATGATTATATCATAAGTTTACTAAATAAATGGAAATTTAAACTGTTTCGTTTCTTGTTGTATAAGTTAGATGGGTTTTATCAGTTAATTTAACAGATAAAGAAGCATCAGAAGTTGGGGTTAAAAGACTTACTTTTCTTTCATACTAAATGTTTTGCTTACCTGTAAGATGGATGATTATGATGGATGACGAGTCTCATTGTTTTTGAAAATTGATGTCATATTTGGGATCAATCTGCTTGTCCATATGGTTCTACTTTAAATAAATTCTTATCTATTTTTCAATTTTTTTTTTCTTATATGAAGCTAACATTCTGAAAGTAAATGAATTATGTTTGACTACTTAAGACAACGATTTTGATTTGGATATTTGATTTTGTGAGTGAACTACAGGCCTGTGTACTATCTGTGCGTGTATCAATGGGGCCAGGATGCAATTTCTTTACTTTAATGTATTTTCTTTCTTTGTTTTTAAATAGGTCCCCTTAGGTTTATGAAAACTCAAGAGGCAATTTTATCACCTCTAAAATAAATTGTTGCTAAGAATGCTCATAGATGATAATTATTTATTCCTTTTCTGGCAGGAGCTGCTTCTCTTGGAAGAGGATGTCAAGGCCTTAGAAGAGATGTACCCTCAAGGAGAAAAGGTGATGCTTTCACTGTATTGACACATTTTATTTTTGGTTAACCCATTTTGGTTAATGATTGGGTGACTCGATTTGGATACCCAAAATGGACACCCGGTTGTTAAGTCCATTGATTTGTGCATCGATGTTTGTGCGCACACAAATCAATGTGCATTAAGGGACACCAAGAACTAGGTGTCCCAAGTGGTGTCCATTTCGGGTGTACCAAGTGGGTCACCCTAGCGCCAACCCTTTTATTTTAGCTGTTATCATTAAGTGTGCCCTATCTTAACACAGTTTCTTGTTTTATTCAGGCAGAGACAACTTGGGCTTTAACTGTAATTGGCTACTTGGCAAAATTTGTTCTGGGAGTTTTAGGGTAAACATCTTTCTTTAGTTGTCAAAAATGCACTGACTGCATTTTTAAAATTACTTGAAAATGCCAATGATTGAAATGTTCTATGCATTCTTAGCTGCTGGTGGAACAAGTCATTTTTCTTTTCTACTAGTTTTAATATCAAAAAGCAAAAGTCTTGACGCCGTTCAAGTTTATTATATTTTGAATTTTTTTCATACCAATTTATTTTATTTACCAGTAGAATTCTGATATACACATTTTTCCTATGAAGAAACTGCTAATAGAATTTTTATGGGGTATTTTTTTTTCTGGTTCTCAGCATTGTAAATCTTATTCCTTCATCCACGTTGATCAGAACGTGTTGCTGTTACCTTGCTCCTCCTTTTGAAAAAATAAAATAAAATAAAATTTGCTGTGGTTTTTGATAGATCTGCTGATACTTCATAGTCTGACGTGAAACTTTCTGTAAATTATTTTGCCTCAGGTTGATTGTTTCAGTGGCTTGGGTTGCACACATCATAATTTATTTGCTGATTGACCACCCCTTTCCGCATTTTTGAACGTGGTCTTCATCAAACTAGATAGCGTCTGGGGTATGAAGGAAAACCTGTAATAATTTCATTGTCATCTCTTTTTAGAGAAACTTGTTGACTTGACCTGATTCTTTTTTGTTCAATCAGGTCTTCTTGGTACTGTGGCTTTTGCTTTCTTTTGCTTCTATCTTCTGGTTGCAGTAATTGCTGGAGCAATGATGCTTGGCCTCAGATTGCCTTTCATAACCATTCATCCTATGAAGTAAAATACTTTACTTATTTACGTGTCGGCACTTTCTTTTATTTGCTATAGCCTATAGCTTATCAATTCTTCGGTCATTTAATTTGTTTCAGGTGGGGAGCCACACTAATGAACTCTTTTCTATTCAACGTGGGTCTCATTCTACTTTGCTCAATCAGGTCTATAATTTGCTCCCTAACAAATGTGATTTTTCTTTATGTGCAGCTCTGAAGTACCTGAAAATAGAAACTAGCAATTGGGCAATAAATAGTTAAATCACTTCCTGAGTTGGATATAACAGTCCTCTCGATAATTTTATGGAATCTATGGCATCTAATCTGTGTTTGAATGTAGATGAGTGGTGGAGTTCTGATAAAGCAAAGTCTTAAAAGCTTTGTAGTTCCTACTTGGCGTGTTTGAACAATTAGGAATACTTTCTTCATGTCTTTTTGATGTATTTTTCAGTAGCAAATGTTTTTGTTTGCAGTGTAATTCAGTTCTGCTCCACAGCATTTGGTTACTATGCACAGGCAACTGCTGCTCAGGAAATCTTCGGCCACACCTTACAATCTCTCCGTGGAATCAAATATCTATACAAGTAAGTCGCAAGTCTGTGCAGTTCAATCTTTTTTTCCCATGTCTGTATTGGCTGATTGGTGGATATGTTCTTTTGCAGGTATAATGTATTCCAAATTCTATTTGTTGCCCTTGCTGGGCTAACATTTATATACTATGCAGCCTTTGTAAGTTTCTTGTTCTATTTAACTTATATTCCTTTTGCATTTGCAAGGAAGTTTTCTTATCTTTCCGCGGATCCATTTCAGGGTTGGAAAAAGAGGAAACCCAGTGGAAGATTCCAGCTTTCCTCTTGAAATTCATGATTCATGGAAGAGGGAAAATGAGCTGACAGGCATGCAAACAGAATTCTCACAGGTTACCAATTTGTATGTGATTCAGAGTGGTTTTATTTACAGATGCTTCTTCTGGCCTAATTTTGCTTTGATAAATTGGTGTCGAGAGAAGGGGGGATGTGTTTTATCAATGTAAAATTGAATTGCCACTACAGTTAGGGGTTTCACGTCGTGATGAATTCTGCTGCAGTTGCTGGCAGGTCTTGAGTTGTACCTTTAAAGTTCTCTGTTTTCTCATACGCCGTTCTTTGTCTTGTGAGTTGAGCTTGGAGTACATAGTAGAGATGTATGTTGTAGGGCGTGTGAGGAGCTCAGGTCGATTTGATGTAATTTGGACTCTTGAGGGAACAACATTGCTTTCTTTTCGTTCTTTTTTGCTAATTTCAACATCGTAAGCCTTGTTTCATGTCTTCAACTTTGTCTAGCTGTGCTTCTTGTGAAACTCGCTTTTGTTCTGATCAAACTTATTCATTTAATATTGTGGAATATCATTTTGTCATACAACACTTTATGAAAATTCTCAGAAAGTAAAAAAGAAAAAAAGAAAAAAAGATGAAAGTATTGCATCACCGAAGAAAACTTCATCTGCTCTGTTAAAACCCAAACGAGATTTCAGTTGATGAAATTGTTAATTCCTCGTATAATCTTCGAATAGGTAATGCCATTTGTTACCGTTTTTTTTATCTTGGACAGCAAGCTCTTCCAACAATTTACGCCACATACAACAACAATAAAGCCTCAAATTACTTTGGTCGGCTATAGAGGTCAACTATTTTATTGCACTTGATTTAGTGCAATTGATTGCACTAATTAATGCATGCGTCTCAAGGAAGCCTGTTGAAATTTTTTCAATGTTTATTCAGCTAAATTTTCTACTAGGTTTTGTAGGTCATCTTTGAAATACCCAAACTATAGCAACCACTGTTAAATCTTTGTTTTAATTGGTGCTATTACTTTTCTTTGAATTTATGTATTTGTTAATATTCACAAATTTTACCACAAATTCACCTAAACATTTTCATATACGCTACATTCATTTTATATAGTTGTTTCCTTACATTATTGTCTCAGTCGTGCAACTGGAGGATCTGGGGAAGTCGAAATAGGAGGCACTGCCTAACATTCCACTTCCATACAAGCATAGCCTGTCTCACAATCTGTGACATGGGCTTGAAATTCTAAGCTCCTTCCACTTGGGTAAGCAATTTGAAGGCAATTGTTTCTCTAAGATGAGAGCTAATTATTCTATTTTATAATTTGGCAATTGTTCCAAGGGCAATGCATGCAAATGTCACCAAAATGATGTCCACAATGCATCAAAAATCTTAAATCCAACGTTCAAGCAGGGCTTGAGAGAACACCAGCTATCATCAATTTTCCTATGCCTTGTTACTTATGACCCTGAAACATGACAAGCTTCTTGCCATTTTCTTGCATTGAGAACTTGGGACCAAAATTTCATCAATAAGAGCTTCAGTCCATTGGTTCTACAGAGGCTAATCCCACTGTATCTTCCTGTGAAAGGTCCAGTCCGACGGATTTAGAGTTTCCGTTCCACTTGCTGCAACAAGATCAAATGGTGAGTCTTCGGAAAATTCAGTTGGCAATGACTTCCAATGCAAGCTTGGTTCCCATTCCGCTGTCTTCAGTACTTTCAGTATCTCCTCAACCACCACCTTACTTCCCTCCTCCGATAAATGAACACCATCCCTGAAAGAGAGACATAGAGATCAACTAGAACATCAAACTCATAGACCTTTCTGATCAACTGTGATATGAATTCAAAACCAGTCAGTAACTAGATTAGAGGTTGTTGTCGAGTCCTTTGACTTTCTGACAAATAATTGATTTATCAAATAAAGTCAATCACTCAATCATCTATGTGGTTATTGAACAAGAAGTACAAATACAACCTTATCCTAAGGAAGAGTGAAAGAGAATGACAATAAAATCCTAACCACGAGATTGGCCAAAAGTCAATTTTCAATGAAAGGACGACAAGAAAGATCTGCGATTGCTGAAGGCATTTGGTCTATTGATAGTGAGCCCCCCAAAGATAAGTTTGGAGAGATGGAATAGAGAGTAAAAATGAAAATTAACAATCAACTGAGTGAAGCTATGCAGGATCTCGCAGTTTCATCGAAATCAGTGATCATTTATCAGTCATCTGAAGGAGTTGTTGATTAGCCTCCACACGCTCGACACGAACTAAACTTGCTAGGCTGAACCCAAGATATCATATAATAGGAGGAAAAAAAAAACTTACGTAAAACAAACGTGGAGCCAATCATCCCTTTTCTGCATTGCAGTCCAAAGATCAACACATTTCACATCTAGTTCTTTGCAAAGCTCTATACAAGCTTCTGAATATCTATGACAGGCCTCATTTGTCCTAACAAGTTCACTTAACGCTGTACTGCATTGAAAGGAAGACATCAATGTGTAAGGGTACAGATTACCATGAGAAACAAAACAGTGTACCTAAGAAATAGGAAATCACCTTGTATATTCCTTGATTAATTTCTCATTGACGGGCGGTGAACTAAGAAAAATAATACGTGTCTCCTCTGAAAGACTCTGGTAATCAAATGATTGTGTTAGTATAAAGGCATATAAGATACTTGTAACATCAAGGAATCAGACATTTCAAGTGAAAAATAACTCAGCCAAAAAATGGAGAACAGAAGAATTAAATAAGTCTATTGTTTAATTGGCCAAAAAATATTTGGTTTTTATATTCTAACGAGGCAGCAATACATTGGCAACTCACCCTAAGAGTGTGAATGTATGCCAGAATAATGCTGTACAGTAATTAAGAACCAAGTTAACTTCACCCAAAGCAACAAAAGCATGCATGAAGGCCGATATTCCAAAAGAAAGAGAAAAGAAAAACCTTGAGATGAAGTGCAATCTTCTTCATGTTTTCAACATATTCTGAAAGTGGCACATGAGGACCTAGGCCCGATGGGTGAGGTCCCATCGAATCATTTCCACCAAAGTAAACTATCACCAGAGAGGGTTGTACAGCTGCATCCTTGAAGAAGCCAAGAAAGAATGTTGATTGTAAGGATTAGTCACAAGAGATTAATTGTTTCAAAACAATGTGCTTATAAAATATCAGGAACAACTCTGTAACAATCAAGAAAACAAGACTACAAACAACTCTCAACTTCACACGAACCGATTTTTGTTTTTCAAGAAAAGTAGCCAGAGAAACTTCTTGAACACATGAATTCACCTTGTCTTATCCAAGCAATTAACTTTGAACTTTAAGATGATTTAGAGAACTAACTACTTAAAAGAAATATGTTATTCCATTCATATGTGCCGCCACTGCATTGGTTTGACTTCATACTAAATTATTTCAATGAAAAGAACTATCATTTGTAACCTTTGGAAAAACTTGTTCGACACCTTGGACAGCACGCCTCGAGTTCCAACCGATGTATCCGCGCAGTAAAATATCCGCCTGTAACAAGTCGCAAAAACTCAGTGGCTATTAAGCAAATCAAACACATGTTCTCTTCTTACAAAGTCATGAGATAACATTTCTGTCCAAGCACTGTCAAAGGCTTGCACCTATTCCTCCATGAATTGGACCAAAAAAATCCACAATGAGTTTAAAGTTTAAACACGAAAGAAAATACACCATTTCACATAGTAATATGGAAGGCTTTAGTAAATTTAATATGATCATATTAATGGAAGCGTGATGAGCTGAAGGGAGGACATTTCAGAAACAAAAAACTGTTCTTAGGATTCCATATTGGTAGGATTGTAATTTTATTGGACAGTCGGAAAAATCATAAGCAAATTGGGCATCGACGAAGACTTCCTCCAATCTGCAAAAATTCTACCAAGCAACCTGTACTCTCCCGTAAAGCCATCTAGAATACAATTCCTGATTTCTCACGTAGGCGCAATCCACATGAACCATTTTGATTACCAAATAGACAAAACCAATCAGATATCAGGTCCCAAATTCTCTGCTTTGGGGAAAATAACAAATCAATAGCAAGTTAAAACTCAAGGAACCCAAAACAAAGAAGATTTGCAGAATGTCAAAACATAAACACTACATAATCATTGTGTAAACATTCTCAACATAAGAAATATAGATCAGTTAGAAAATTACCTGCGGCAGCGATTATATAGACTCCAAAATCCCAAAATCCTATCATCCTGGTGAACCTCAAACTTGTTTTTGGTACAAGTGCACTTTTATAGGCTTGAGGGAGAACTAATGAGCTTCCCACATTAACATCATTTTCCATCATATTGGTAATGTTAATGAATTACATAATTTCTTTATTATATAAATTAATACTTAATATATTATGAGACACCTCATGGCCTTACAAATTGCGCTAAATCAAGCACAATGGAAGAGTTTGATCCACATAGCCGACTGCCGGCCCCAACTCATTTAAGGTCGAAGCTTTGTTTGTTGTCCCTGTTAACACTACATAATCAAATGAAAGTGCCTAATTGCACTCTCAGCTTCCCCACAAAAGCCACAAACACTGTAAACCCATCTAAAAATCCCATTTCTTCTCCTAATTCCAGATTGACCCACCTTGCCACTCATTAACAACAATCATCTCTCTTTCCTTTGATATCTTTGGGTATTTAGGCGAGCCTAACTATTCCCACAAAGGTACAATCTGACTCAGCCAAACAATTTTGATGCAGTGGGGAATTGAAACCTTGGGACTGTGACACAATCATCTCTCTTTGAAGTTTGAACAAAACAAACACCAAAACCACTAAACAAACCCAAATAAAACCACCCCATTAAGACCCATAACCAAATCACTACCCCAAACCTCACACAACAACCAAAATCATCAAAATGAGTCTAAAACCTGAAATCCCAAAAAAAAGTTACACCCACTAAGATTGAAAAACCAAAACAAGACAACATTTTCAAGACCATACCTTGCGAGCATAGATATCGGAGAGAGTGGCTCCCCACCCACCATTGCTGTAGCTCTGCTGAACAATGGAGGAACCGAAGAGCACGAACAGAGGTCGAGCGGGCCCCACCATCTCTCTCTCTCTCTCTCTCTCTCTGTGAAACGCAGTTGTGATAGAAGAACAAGAGCACTGAAGAGCGATAAAGACGAAGACAGACAAGTTCAATCAATCAATCAAACAAGGGAACGTGGTTTCGTTGGGGAGTACGTAGTTATACTGCCACTGGTTGTACCTGATCAGAACCGCGGATCCGTCGGACATGGCGCCATATTGAATTCCAATTCAATGACCCGGTCGGGCGGCCAGTGAATACTGAAAAGATCGAGTGATCCCATGCTCCTCACTTACTACTAGTACTACTAGGAGTTGTTTAAGCTACCGGACTACGTGTCTATAATCGAGTGAATGCACGATTTAAGAACGTTTACAGCATGCATGCATGATGTAGCATGCCCATGTGATCAGCTGGCACGCATTTTTGGTAACAATGAGACGTGTCCGATGATGATCGGACGATGTGTGCAAGTTGTTGTGGATGTTAAATGTTGTTTCTGGACTTAGATCGCGGAGATTGGGAAGATCTAAACCGTAGGTTGGACGACGGAGGGATTTAGCGACTGTTGTTGACGGTTGAGATATTTTCTATAGTATATGTACTTTTCTTAAGCAGTATGTGTACTTCTTGAGATGTCATTAATTAATTGCAATAACTTTGCACCAAACTATTGATTTTATTTAATATTCTATTTATGGACCTCCGGTTCAGTCGATCATAAATGAGGCGGCTTTTTAATTTGTTTGCTTAATTCAAATATGGTTGATTTGCTAATCAAAAAAAAAAATTGGTTCATTTATTTTTCAATAATAATAATAATAATGTAAGGGTAGTGCTATTTGAACTTGTGAGTCCGGACTCAAAACTTTTTTTAATTTCAAATGCACCCTCGAGCAATTAATGAAACAACCATAATCACTTGTAAAATTCTTATTATACCCATTAAATATGTACAAAAAATTTAAAAACCTCTTAAGAGTCCGGACTCATGAGTCCAAGTAGATTTATTGATAATGTAATTCATTTAATTTGGTTTTATTTGTAGGGTAGTGCTATTTGGACTCATAAGTCCGGACTCATAGGAGTCTTTTGAAATTTTTTTATTTCAAAGTCATCCTTAAGTAATCAATGATTTTGAAATAACAACTTGTGTAACGACCCTAAAATTTTAACTCGTGCCACGTGATATTTCAGGGTCGTATTGTGGGCCCAACTAGCCATGGTGTATTTGTTTCAGTCCTCGGGAGTCGACACCGAGGTATGTTATGTTTGTTTGGTGATTTGTATTATTTATTTATTACCGAACATTAAATTCAATATTCCAAATGAGTAAGGACGTGGTGAGTGTGCGTTAGTACCGTTGAACAAGTTCGGTACGAAAAGAACGCGTTAAATGAGTATTTGAGAGTCCGTGGGACGAAAATGAAAATAATTAATGTAATTAAATAGTAAATTGGTGGGCGCTAGTGACACGCGGGGTCGTGGTCGACACGCGCTGGGTGATACGAGTAGTGTGCACGCCCGAGTACACTCGTTGAGCGCACGGCGGAATTTTAAATGCGAAAATATAGGTGAGTATATATATATTTATATGTATATAAGGGATTTAATATATATATATAAATATATATTAAAAATCGAAAGGCAAAATTACCAAAAGGGTATTGAAGGAAAGAAGGGAAATGGATAGACTTGAGGGGCAAAATAGTCATTTTACATGGGAATTTGATAACCATCACCGTCCTCTCTCTTTCTCTCGATGAATCGAAAAAAAAAAAAAAAAAAACAGAGAAGAACCGAGAAATCGAAACGAAGAAGGAGGAGAAGGAAGAAAAAGAGATCAAGAGGAGGTGAGCGCGGGATCGTGAAGAGGTGAGTTGTTGTTTTTGTTGTTATTGTTGTTGTATGTTGTATGTTGTTGGCGTTGTTGGTGGTGGTGGTGGCGGCGGTTTGGTGATGGTGGAGATGGTGGAGCTCGAGAGCTCGGACGAATGCGAGAGCAATTCGTCCGAGAAGGAGACGATAGTTGTCTCCCTCTCCCTCTCTTTCTCGATTCATGAAGAAAGAAAAAAAAAAAAAAAAAAAAAAAAAAAAAAAAAAAATTTCTTCGTTCTTTGAACAGAGCCTCTGTTCCAGCGAAGAAGAAGGGCCGGTTCGCCCTGAACCGGGCCGGTTCGGCCATGAACCGGGCCGGTTCGGCGAACCGCCCTTAAATATAAAAAAAAAAAAAAAAAAAAGAGAGAAAATGGAAAAGACAATCCGAAAAATAGGAAAAAATTCTGAAAAATTATATTTCAACCAAATAAATAGAAATTTGGGAGTTTTTATGAAAAATGAAGAATTTGAGATTCGCGACGAGACTTTTGTCGGGGTTTTGTCTCGTAAAGCGTGAAATTGTTAAAAATAGCCGAGAAAAATATTGAAAAATATTTTTCTAAATTGTATTAAAATTATGAGGTTTTGCTCGGGTATCCTAATGGGTTTAAATGGAACCCAATATCGGTAAGCGACCCAAATTGCGTAAAGGAACAATAAGTTAGAAAATTGTAGAAAATGAGTTAAACTTGAAAAAAATTGAGGAATACTTGGAATAATTAGGGAAAAATTAACGGAAATTGGTCGAAATAATTGTCAGGTGACGAGCGAAGTGTTGGTAACTAATTGGGGAACGTGTGGAGCTACGCGAGGGCGTTTTTAGCGGGAATTGAGGTGAGTAAAGGCAACAATAGAGTCAACATAATTGCTTTTCTATTTATTGATTAATTATTCTTGAAATGCAAGCCCTTTGTATTCCATTCTAGTTCAGGTGACCTAGGGTTTAGGTAGTCCGACTGTGATGAGAAGTCTCAACGAGTTTAGCAGCCGGCATAGACTGTGGCTTCTCGTTGGAGCCTATCGAAATGATTTAGCATCCGAACTTGTATGTGTGTGGCTTTCTTTCGGTAGTGTGTTAGGAATTTAGCGGCCCGACTTTGTCTGTGGCTTTTCCTAACGAGTGTGCGTTCGATGGAGGCGACCTTCGGGCCCACTTGGTTCGTACGGGGTGGATTGAGCAGGAGGCGATTTTGGGCCTCTTGTGTCGATCGCAAGCCGATGAGGTCTTGAGACCGCGGTTTGATTGGGACTATCTATTCTCCTATCCATTTGTTTCTCGGTCACTTGATTTTTCGTTGTTTGTACTTGTTGAATCTATTTATCATGCGACTTGCTATCTATTTCGCTTCTTTGTTATACACTTGCATGATTTATAGACTTATGATTATTGAAAATTCGGTAAATTATGTTGAGATATCTATTGTTGTTTGTTTCTTGTTATATTTTGTACTCACCGTCCTTTTTATGACGGTGGGTGCGAGATCCACGAGCAGTAAGGGCAAGGCGCCGATGCTTGGCGATATCCTCGAGGCACGCTCGTAGCCGTTAGCTTTGCTCTCACTTTGTAGGTATTTTGTCTTTTGTTGTATATTTTGGCTATGTACCCATTTGTTTTGATATTTTGGGACTTTGGGAAGTTGAACCTTACTGTTGATACATGTATATGCTTATTTTGGGCTTTCAGTTGATCAGTTATATACATGTGATGTTGTTTGGACATGATTTTCCACATCTAAGTTGACTGAGTTGTAAACTGTTGTAAGTTGGTATTAAAAACAATTCCGCTGCACACCTAACTATAATTGAGGATAAAAGATTAGATAGAGTTAAGGTGAATCAAAAAGAGTGATCCAGGGTAAGTGAGTGAATAATGTAACGAGTAATTGATAAGTTAAGGCTGACTAGACCTGCGTTGACTCGTTGGAGACGAGCTAGGGGGTCCACGTAGGTTTAGGCCGGGCGGGGCCCAGTTTGTGGTTGCTGGGGCCGTCACAGTTGGTATCAGAGCCTAAAGGTTTATCACCATGACTCTGAATAAGCATAAAACACAAGTAAATGAACTTAGTGTGGAAAATCTTAAGAACTTAACTCAAGTATAGTTGGGAAGTGGGAAATGATATATTATTTTGAGCATGTTAAATTTTAATGTGTAATATAATATATCGTTACATAAGACTGATCGAGGCTCGCCATTTGCTATTGTAGATTGCGATGGTGACCCGACCTGATCTTCGGAGATCGAGTGGAGTTCGTGATCCTCCACCGAGATGCGCCGAGTGACGTTGCGGCTCTCCAGCACGTGAGTTACGATCCCGGACTCGAGAGTAGAGTCACAAGGACGGAGGATGGACGAGATATTGGATATTCTCGGGGGACGAGCACTGACGGTTGCCATCTCCATCGACTTCGGGGATAGCTCCTAGACGGGATGTAAGTCCGGCTTTACACCTCGAGCTACTCCACCTGGTTACTACTACTAGTACGGTGCACTGCACCACCTATCACCGCAGATTGTTCGGCACGGTTGCGGTGGAGTCACGTGTTCATGATGATATTGATTCACGCCCGATCGCGAGAGGAGGTGGACTCGGGAGTATGAGAAGTATAAACCAAAGAAGTTCGGTGGCGGTTCAAGTGTAGATGAGGCGGATTTGTACATTCGTAGTCACGAGAAGGTTCGAAACTTCTCAAGATCGAGGATAGCGAAAACACAGGTTGGCGGCATTTTCTTTGATTTGGAGATGCGAGAGATGTGGTGGGAAAATTTAGTATCCACACATGGAGAGCCGACTACACTGGTTAGACTTCAAGAAACATTTCGATCGAAGTTTTATCCACCTTCGGTATGATAGCCAAGAGGGATGAGTTTATGCATATCCGACGAGGCATTAGGAGAGTCGGTTATGACTTATATGGGCGATATCAGCACTTACTTCCTTTTCTTGATGGAGTAGGCGGCAGAGACAGAGATCGGGTCTATTATTTTGCGAGGGCTTGTTGCCGGCTATTGGAGGGACAGGTGGTCACTACTCTACCTCCTACACTACAGGATGCTTATGACCGTAGTTTGGCGAGGAGGCATATTTGAGGACACATCCCGCACAGGATATGATCGGCCCGTGAGGTACGGGATGAGCGGGGACAAGGCCGTTTAGGGGGCGGGAGGAAGAGGAATAGATGGCAAATTCGCGATCGCGAGCTCGAGTGTAGCTTCGATCGCACGATCTTCGCGACCGGTTCGGACATATGTCACCACACTTACTCGAGACGCGAGTTACCTGAGTCGACCACCACCACCGTACACGCGATTGCGGCGGTCCTAGAGATGGTGGAGGCGAGGTAGGGGTAGTGTACGACGGGACGAGATGTCGGGTCGGGGATCGAGTAGGCGAGATTACTCAAGCACAGAGACCTGTTTGGAGCGTGTTATAGGTGTGGACGATGGGTCATCTTGTCGAGAGAGTGCCCGACCCCAGTGAGTTTCGACGAGAGACTGCGGGAGCTTGCCATCGATGTGGACGAGACGGGACATTACATCGAGAGAGTGTCCACGGCTTTGTTGATGTTCGGAGAGTAGCACCACGTCGCAACATACGAGGAGCGTGCATATGTTGTTCTTGAGCGGACCTCGGCGACTCGACATCTCATTGAGGGTATGATTTACATTTGTGATCGTTTGATGTATGTTATGATTGACTCGGTTCTACTTTTCCTTTATTTACGGGCGCATGGTTGATGAGTTAGGGTTAAGACCGGTTAGACTAGAGAGGCCTCTAGTTCTTAGCACAATTCTTTGGGGATAAAATCTACCCTAACATGATCTGTGAGCGTCATTGTAGAGATAGAGGGACATGAGTTACCAATAGATCTTAGAGTGTTAGAGTTTTTGGAGTTTGATGCGTTGTTAGGCATGGATTGGTTAGGACCTTATCACGCACGATTGATTGTTTCGACAAGACGGTCACATTTCGATTCTCGGACGACGAGTTTACTTTTCGTGGCGGTGCGACTCGGTTGAGAGTTACCGAGAGGCGAGTAGCCACGAGCGGTGAGATTAAGACATTTATGAGTGTTTTAAGTACGGTAGGAAGAGCTGAGGCAAAGATCGATGAGGTACCGGTTGTGTGCGAGTTTCCGGACGTGTTTCAATGCAGAGCTTCGGGGTTACCACCGATAGAGAGATTGATTTCATCATTGATTTGGTTCCCTGGAACCAAACCGATATCAATTCCACCGTCTGGATGGCTCTAAGGAGTTGGAGGAGCGAGATCACAGCTAGATGAGTTGTTGGAATTGGGTTTTATTCACCCGAGTATGTCACCTTGGGGTGCGCCGGTCTTGTTTGTGAAGAAGAAAGACGGCGGCTGAGATTGTGTATCGACTATAGGCAATTGAACCGGGTGACGATGAAGAACAAGTATCCATTACCTCGTATTGATGATTTGTTCGATCACCGACTGAGCGCATGATGGTTCTCGAAGATTGATTTGAGATCGGCTATCATCGATTGAGGATTAGAGCGAGACGAGAGAGAAGACGGCTTTTCGCACGAGATATGGGCACTATCGGTTTACCGTTATGCCGTTTGGGTTGACGAATGCCCTGCAATGTTCATGGATCTCATGCATCGTGTATTGAGACAATATTTGGATAGATTTGTTATAGTGTTCATTGACGACATTTTGATTTATTCTAAGACTCGTGAGGAGCACGAGGAGCACCTCGGACGATTTTGCGGACGTTGAGGGAGCATGAGGCGTATGCTAAGTTCAATAAGTGTGAGTTTTGGCTTACGAGAGGTTGGATTTCTAGGTCATATTGTCGGAGTTAGCGGAGTGTCGGTAGACCTGCTAAGGTTAGAGCGATTGTTGATTGGCCTACACCGAGTTCGATGACGAGAGATTCGGAGTTTTACGGGATTGGGCTGGTTATTACGACGATTTGTGCGGGATTTCTCAAAGATTGCAAAGACCGATGACTCGGTTGACGAAGAAGGAAGTCGGATTTCGGTGGGATGATAGTTGTGAGCGAGGCTTTTCGGACTTTAAAGGAGAGATTGACTACGCGCCGGTGCTTGTATTACCCGAGTCGGGGAAGGGTTTTGAGGTGAACACCGATGCTTGTTTGGTCGGTTTAGGCCAGTTGTGTTTTGATGCGGGACGGTAGAGTGATAGCTTATGCGTCCCGACAGTGAAGATTCACGAGAAGAATTACCCACACATGACTTGGAGTTGGCGGCGGTGGTGTTTGCACTTTGAAGATTTGGCGTCATTATTTGTACGGAGAGAGGTTTGTGTTGTTTTCGACCACAAGAGTTTGAAGTATCTCTTCACTCGAGAGAGAGCTTAATATGAGACAGAGACGGTGGTTAGAGTTCCTCAAGGATTATGATTTTTCGTTGGAGTATCACCGGGGAAGGCTAATGTCGTAGGCGACGCATTGAGCCGAAGAGGGGTTGACTCGGAGGTTGTGACGTGTCGTATGACACATGAGTATGGAATACTCGAGGCGGTCGAGATGATGTATGCTGTTGATATTCCGACTAGCACTAGAGTGTTGATTTGTGGGCAGTTGAGGACTCAGACAGTTTCTATTCAGAGTGTACTTGATGGGCGACGGGCGATGAGCGATATCGAGGTACAGTGAGTTTGCTCAGAGTTTAGATCACCCAGAATGGAGTCAGTCGACAGATTTCTGCCTGAGATTTAGAGGGAGACTGTGGATTCCATCGATCGATCATTGAGTTACGTGACGAGATTCTCCGGGAGGCTCACTGCTTCACGTTTTTCGGTTCATCCGGGCGGGACCAAGATGTATCTTGATATGCGTCGTCTCGTTTTGGTGGCGGGGATGAAGACCGATGTTAGTGATTATGTTAGAGGTTGTGAGATATGCCGGCGAGTTAAGGCCGAGCATAAGAGGCTGGTGGATTATGCGGTAGCTTCCCATTCCTCGGCGGAAGTGGGAGCATATCGCTATGGATTTCGTCGAGTGGGTTACCTCGGTCTCGGCGCAGACATGATGTGCGATATTTGGGTGATTGTGGATAGATTGACGAAGTCTGCGCACTTCATACCGATTTCTACCACACATCGAGTGGATAGGTTAGCGAGCTTGTACGAGAGAGAGATAGTGCGGCGCATGGAGTGCCATTGTCGATCGTGTCGACGAGAGGCCGCAATTTACGTCGCAGATTTGGCGAGTATGCGAGCACGCTTTGGCACAAAGTTGAATCTCGAGACTGACTTATCATCCACAGACAGATGGACGATCGAGAGGCGGATTCGGGTGTTGGAAGACATGTTGAGGATGTGTATTTTAGAGTATGGTGGTTCTTGGGAGGAGTATCTTCATCTGTGTGAGTTTGCTTACAATAACGGTTATCGAGCCGGTATTGGAATGGCACCGTTTGAGGCACTCTACTACGGGCGTCGCGTGCGAGATCTCCATCTTCTTGGCGAGAGCGAGAGGATGTGGCGATGATTGGACCGAGAGATTGTAGTGGATCACACGAGAGAAGGTACGACGATTGATTAGACTTCGGTTGAAGGGTGCGCGGGAGAGGCGTAAGAGGTATTATGACAGTACCATGGCGAGTTAAAGTATGAGGTGGGAGACTATGTATATCTCGAAGGTTTCTCCATTGAAGGGTCACAAGAGATTTGGGATCAAGGGTAAGCTTGCGCCGAGGTTTATTGGTCCGTTCGAGTGAAGAAACGAATAGGCAAGGTTGCGTATGAGCTTGAGTTACCACCTCGGTTAGCGGGAGTTCACCCCGTATTTCACATATCAATGCTTCGATTTGGATAAGTCGAGAGAGGCGACGACCGATTGTGGACTGAGTCGATTGATCGAGAGAAGACATTACTTACGATGAGCAACCTATTCGGATTATGGATCGGAAGGTGAAGGTATTGAGGAATAAGAAAATTCCCTCGGTTTTCGTCAGTGTGGCGGCATCACGGGGATGAGGAACCGACTTGGGAACTGGAGTCTTATATGCGCGAGCATTTCCTTACTTGTTTTGATTCCTAAGTCTTACCCTATATGTTCGTTTAATTTCGAGACGAAATTCTCAATAAGGGGAGATCGTAACGACCACTAAAATTTTAACTCGTGCCACGTGATATTTCGGGTCGTATTGTGGGCCCAACTAGCCATGGTGTATTTGTTTCGGTCCTCGGGAGTCGACAGGAGGTATGTTATGTTTGTTTGGTGATTTGTATTATTTATTTATTACCGAACATTAAATTCAATATTCCAAATGAGTAAGGACGTGGTGAGTGTGCGTTAGTACCGTTGAACAAGTTCGGTACGAAAGAACGCGTTAAATGAGTATTTGAGAGTCCGTGGGACGAAAATGAAAATAATTAATGTAATTAAATAGTAAATTGGTGGGCGCCTAGTGACACGCGGGGTCGTGGTCGACACGCGTGGGTGATACGGTAGTGTGCACGCCCGAGTACACTCGTTGGCGCGCACGGCGGAATTTTAAATGCGAAAATATAGGTGAGTATATATATATTTATATGTATATAAGGGATTTAATATATATATATATAAATATATATTAAAAATCAGAAAGGCAAAATTACCAAAAGGGTATTGAAGGAAAGAAGGGAAATGGATAGACTTGAGGGGCAAAATAGTCATTTTACATGGGAATTTGATAACCATCACCGTCCTCTCTCTTTCTCTCGATGAATCGAAAAAAAAAAAAAAAAAAAAAACGCAGGAGAAGAACCGAGAAATCGAAACGAAGAAGGAGGAGAAGGAAGAAAAAGAGATCAAGAGGAGGTGAGCGCGGGATCGTGAAGAGGTGAGTTGTTGTTTTTGTTGTTATTGTTGTTGTATGTTGTATGTTGTTGGCGTTGTTGGTGGTGGTGGTGGCGGCGGTTTGGTGATGGTGGAGATGGTGGAGCTCGAGAGCTCGGACGAATGCGAGAGCAATTCGTCAGAGAAGGAGACGATAGTTGTCTCCCTCTCCCTCTCTTTCTCGATTCATGAAGAAAGAAAAAAAAAAAAAAAAAAAAAAAAAAAAATTTTCTTCGTTGCTGGAACAGAGCCTCTGTTCAATGAAATAAAGAAGAAGGCCGGTTCGGCCGGCTGAACCGGGCCGGTTCGGCCATGAACCGGGCCGGTTCGGCCGAACCGCCCTTAAATATAAAAAAAAAAAAAAAAAAAAGAGAAAATGGAAAAGACAATCCGAGAAAAATAGGAAAAAATTCTGAAAAATTATATTTCAACCAAATAAATAGAAATTTGGGAGTTTTTATGAAAAATGAAGAATTTGAGATTCGCGACGAGACTTTTGTCGGGGTTTTGTCTCGTAAAGCGTGAAATTGTTAAAAATAGCCGAGAAAAATATTGAAAAATATTTTTCTAAATTGTATTAAAATTATGAGGTTTTGCTCGGGTATCCTAATGGGTTTAAATGGAACCCAATATCGGGTAAGCGACCCAAATTGCGTAAAGGAACAATAAGTTAGAAAATTGTAGAAAATGAGTTAAACTTGAAAAAAATTGAGGAATACTTGGAATAATTAGGGAAAAATTAACGGAAATTGGTCGAAATAATTGTCGGTGACGAGCGAAGTGTTGGTAACTAATTGGGGAACGTGTGGAGCTACGCGAGGCGTTTTTAGCGGGAATTGAGGTGAGTAAAGGCAACAATAGAGTCAACATAATTGCTTTTCTATTTATTGATTAATTATTCTTGAAATGCAAGCCCTTTGTATTCCATTCTAGTTCAGGTGACCTAGGGTTTAGGTAGTCCGACTGTGATGAGAAGTCTCAACGAGTTTAGCAGCCGGCATAGACTGTGGCTTCTCGTTGGAGCCTATCGAAATGATTTAGATCCGAACTTGTGATTGTGGCTTTCTTTCGGTAGTGTGTTAGGAATTTAGCAAATGTAGAGCTTTGTCGTGGCTTTTCCTAACGAGTGTGCGTTCGATGGAGGCGACCTTCGGGCCCACCGGTTCGTACGGGGTGGATTGAGCGGGGAGCGCGCTTGGGCCTCTTGTGTCGATCGCAAGGCGATGAGGTCTTGAGACCCGCGGTTTGATTGGGACTATCTATTCTCCTATCCATTTGTTTCTCGTCACTTGATTTTTCGTTGTTTGTACTTGTTGAATCTATTTATCATGCGACTTGCTATCTATTTCGGTTTCTTGTTATACACTTTGCATGATTTATAGACTTATGATTATTGAAAATTCGGTAAATTATGTTGAGATATCTATTGTTCTTTGTTCTTGTTATATTTTGTACTCACCGTCCTTTTTATGACGGTGGGTGCAGATCCACGACGAGTAAGGGCAAGGCGCCGATGCTTGTTGGCGATATCCTCTCGAGGCACGCTCGGCCGTTAGCTTTGCTCTCACTTTGTAGGTATTTTGTCTTTTGTTGTATATTTTGGCTATGTACCCATTTGTTTTGATATTTTGGGACTTTGGGAAGTTGAACCCGATTTGTTGATACATGTATATGCTTATTTTGGGCTTTCGGTTGATCGGTTATATACATGTGATGTTGTTTGGACATGATTTTCCACATCTAAGTTGATGAGTTGTAAACTGTTGTAAGTTGGTATTAAAAACAATTCCGCTGCACACCTAACTATAATTGAGGATAAAAGATTAGATAGAGTTAAGGTGAATCAAAAAGAGTGATCCAGGGTAAGTGAGTGAATAATGTAACGAGTAATTGATAAGTTAAGGCTGACTAGACCTGCGTTGACTCGTTGGAGACGAGCTAGGGGGTCCACGTAGGTTTAGGCCGGGCGGGGCCCAGTTTGTGGTTGCTGGGGCCGTCACAACTTGCAACACTCCTTTGATATTTGCAAAAAATTTAAAAACTCCCCTATGAGTCCCGACTCTTGAATCCAAATAGATTTTTTGTTATTTGTAAACTAGTTGGCGTCCCTCAACCGCGCAATGACTGCATGACATTCTTATTTGTCTATAATGAGTTGCACGAGCAGGATCTTTGATTTAATTTCATGTTTATCTTTTAAATGCCTCTAATTCACTACATTTCTTTCTTTCTTTTTTATATTAGTATTGAGTGATGCTACATTTATTTATTTTTTTAAACATCTGCATTTCTTATTATCTCTTTATAAATTTATTATACTTAAAGTATCTCCATTTTCACTTCACACATTTTTATGTGCGTAACTTTTTTACTGCTAAACATTCACATAAAAAAAGGCATGTTTGCTTTATAAATAAAATACTTGATTTACTTGTAGTCTTATAATTTTTCTTTCTTTTAACTTAACATATTTTTTTTTTTCGCATGATACCCGCATATACTAATTCATGTTCGGGCATTATCATACCCCTAAACATGAAGACCATTCCAAAACTAGTTTGTTCCATCAACAAGACTTAAAATTTGATCATTTTTCACTCAAATCAATGTAAAATATCAACAACCTAAAAAATCGAAGAATTAAGTATTAAATTTAAAAGAAGTAAGTTATACAAATAATTCCAACTTTATATAAAGCAAATGATTTGCATCACGGTAAAGATTAAAAAAATCACAAAATTTTGTTTATTATTAAAAAGGCCTATGTAGATCATGAAGCTTAAAAAATGTATTTTTATGATGGTAAATTACTTGACAGTGCAACAATATTGTCACAAACGTTGTCTAAGTTAATATTCAGTTGCCCGCAATGTTGCTTCTATTAGACAATCATTCCATTCCTTATCATCATCCAATAACTCTAATACATAACATATAGCTTTAAAAGATGGATGTTCAATGTCATTTGCGGTTTTAATTTCCTTGAATGAAGTGCTCCCCTTTACTATGTTAAGTAGCATCATCAAAGCTTAATGGATGGACAAAATAGATCCTTCCAATTGTCTTACTCTTTTTTTCTTCTAGTCCAAACTTTATCCTTTGAATTCCACACCCAATGTAAAGGAAATTCAGAAAAAGTTAATTGTCTTGCATCCGGGTGCAATTCATTAGTTTCAAACCACCAGTTATTCAACTATACATTTTTGAGGTAACATGATCAAATCTCCAAACCACATCACCGGTACAGTGAAGTTTATTTCAACAGTATAATCTAATATCTACACTAGACACCACAGCGACCACACTACCTAAACAAAAAAAAAGTAACATTGTGGACCTGTCAAAATGGGCCTAACAGTGGGCTTGAAAAGTGTGTGTGCCGTGCGTGCCGCGTGCGTGAGTTCATCATCAACGTCAAACGGGGGCGGCACCGCGTCAGAATTACGCGACCGTAAAAAAATGGGCGCGTAATTCAAACGCAGATACCAAAGTTTGTAATTTCGTTCAGTATGAGAACTAGCCGTTGGAGACTTCCCTCTCTTGGAAGAAAATCCATAAATAGAGCGATACCGGAACATCAGATCTGGAAGAGGAGCGAAACAGTGAAGGCGAGTGGGGACTGGGGAGAGATGCTCCGCTGACCCATCGCTAGGGTTTGAGGTATGCTCTCTCAAATTCTTCATCGTTAATTAGGGTTTTCATGTTGTTCTCGCATGGCGAGATTTGCGTTTGTGAGATCGACAACCCCATCGCTAGGGTTAGATGTGTACTCGTTCGAATTTCTCATCGATAGGGTTTTTGTTGGTCTCGCACGGCGTGACCTGCCTCTGTCGCTAGGGTTAGAGGTGTACTTGCTCGAATTTCTCCTTTTTAGGGTTTTCTGTTGTTCAATGAGATTACCTATGCGATTGTGGGACCAAAAAGAACATCGCTGGGGTTCTCGAATTTCTCATCATTTGGGGTTTTTCTTTTGTGTCTATGAGGCTAATGAAGGAATTCTGTGACGCTCTAAATCTGTGGAAAAGGTCGGATAATCGGTTCCAAGTGTTGGATTTGTGTGTGGGCCTAACACATAATGGAGTCCAGCCCATGTTTTCATGGACTTTCTAATTCTTATTAGAAAGGTTGAGAATGAAATTAGAAACCGGGAATTGGTTTCTTGAATTGGTGAAAACCAAAAGAGGAGAGAAAATAGGCAGTGAAGCCTATTTGGAAAAGAATTAAGGAAGTTTCCTAATTATCGAATTAATGACCGGAGAGAAAGTAGGAAGTGAAGATATATATAAGTCGACATTGCTGTTTGACTAGAAAACTGAGATATCGGCTATTCTCGGCGTGTGCGCGTTCTAGAGTGTGTTTGCGGTGAATTTTCTAGGTTTTTCTTGAATCAGAAGACTCGCGGTGAAGCCTTTGGTGATTTCTTGGTGTTCAGGAAAAGAGATGCAAGGGTTTGATACAATTGGGGTAGTATTCTTTGTTCTTAGTGTGATCATCTAAGTTCTTGGAAGAAGTATTTTTGTATTACTCCATTGTTGGTGAATCTCATTAAATTGAGATATCTTGTACTCTTTGTTGACATAGTGGATTGTTCGGAGTTTGTCCCGTGGTTTTTACCTCTGATTTGGAGGGTTTTTCGCGTTAAAACTTTTGTGTCTTGTGGTATGTTTATTTTGTGCATTGATCGTGGTTTGGTGGAATTTATTATTCATCTGTTTCATTATTAGAAGGGGTTGAGTAAAACCCCAACAAATGGTATCAGAGCCGCGGTTAGTTCGTGTTCCGGGAATCTTTGTGGGAATCAAGATGGTGGATGATGATGATGATGATAAATCAAGCAATATGGTCAAGTTGACGGCTACAAATTATTCAATTTGGCAACCGATGATGGAAGATCATCTTTATTGCAAGAATTTATTTGATCCAATTGAATTTGGACAAAACAAGCCAGAGAAAATATCTGATGTTAATTGGAGGAAGTTGCACCGAAAAAGCTATTGGGACTATTCGAAAGTGGATCGATCTCGGTATTATCACCATGTCGAAGAAAGAGGTTGATGCACGGGAGTTGTGGAGAAAATTGCGAGAATATGTATGAGAGGAAGGGGGCTCAGAATAAGGCTTCTCTAATTAGAAGGCTTGTTAATATGAAGTACAAAGATGGGCAGTCGATGATAGAGCACTTGAATGATTTCGAAGCATTGATCAATCAATTAAGTGCTATGAAGATTGTGCTTGAGGATGAGTTACAAGCACTTTTACTCTTGAGCTCGTTGCCAGAAAGCTGGGAAACCTTGGTGGTGTCTCTAAGTAATTTTGCTCCAGGCGGTGTCTTGTCTTCATCCATAATGCGGGATAGTCTCTTTGACGAGGAGACTAGGAGAAAGGATAAAGGCATCGAAACTTCACAAGCTCTTGTTACTACTGTAGAACATAGAGGCAGAAGTCAGTCTAGAGATCCGAGGGGGCGGAGTAAATCTAGAGGCAAGTCTCAAGGAAAAGGAAAATTCTCTTGTTATCATTATGGCAAGGAAGGACATATAAAGAAAAATTGTAGAGTGTGGAAAAGAGAACAAAATGATGAGAAAAATCAAAATAAAGCAAATGATTAGAATACTACGGCTGCTATATCAGATGCAATTGAAGACTTGGTTGTGCTTTCTTTAGTTGAGGATCAAGGTCATGTCACTAATACAGATAGTGAATAGGTTGTTGATTCTGCAGCATCCTTCCATGCTACTCCGAGGAAGGATTTTTTCTCTGTTTATCGAGCAGGGAATTTTGGTAAGGCAAAGATGGGGAACAACAGTTTTGCAGATATAGTTGGCATTGGAGATGTCTTTGTGCAGAAAAATATAGGTTGCACGGTAATTCTGAAAGATGTGCGACATGTTCGGATCTGCGTCTGAATTTGATTTCTACTCATGCTTTGGACCTAGATGGTTACTACATCTTTGGGGGCAAGGAGTGGAAACTCACCAAAGGCTCAATTGTTGTTGCTAGAGGAAAATTGAGCTATACACTTTACAAGACTCAATTGAAGACCGTCAGAGGTGACCTGAACGCAATTGAAGATGATTCTTCACCAGATCTGTGGCATAGGCGGCTAGGTCACTTGAGTGACAAAGGTTTGCAGGTGTTGGCAAAGAAGTCTCACATTCCCTTTGCCAAAGGTAAATATTTGAACCCTTGTGATGATTACTTATTCGGTAAGCAACATAGAGTTTCTTTTTCTTCATCATCTGAAAGAAAAAGAAATTTACTTGAGTTAGTATACTCTGATGTTTGTGGTCCCATTGATGTGGAAACTATGGGAGGTGGCAGATACTTTGTTGCTTTTATTGATGATGCTTCACGGAAGGTTTGGGTGTTTGTGTTGAGAACAAAATGTCAGGTTCTTGAGTACCTCAAGAAGTTTCATATGATGGTGGAACGAGAAAAAGGCGTATATTTGAAGTGCCTTCGTAGTGATAACGGGGGAGAATACACTTCAAAAGAGTTCGAGAATTATTGCTCAGAACATGGAATCAGACATGAGAAGACTGTTTCGGGTACTCCTCAACATAATGGTGTTGCTGAAAGAACAAATATAATCATCCTTGATAAAGTCAGATGTATGTTAAAAATGGCTAAGTTGCCCAAGTCGTTTTGGGGTGAGGCTCTCAGTACTGCTTGCTACTTGATGAATCGCTCTCCTTCAGCACCATTGGAGTTTGATGTTCCAGAGAGAGTTTGGTCTGGGAAAGATGTTACTTACTCTCACTTGAAGGTGTTTGGATGCAAGGCATTTATGCATGTGCCTAAGGAGCAAGAGACGAAAGCTTGATGATAGAACTATTCCATGTATCCTCTTGGGATTTGGAGATGCGAGTTTGGTTATAGGTTATGGGATCCAGAGAAGAAAAAGATTGTCAGGTCCAGAGATGTGGCCTTTCATGAATATGAGACCATAGCAGAATTGAAGACATCAAAGAAAATTATAGTTGATGATGATGATGTTTCTGGATTGGAGTCTTCTTCCATTACTGATGCCACACATGAGGGAGACTCATTTGAAGAACATGGGGTTGATGTGCCAGAACCAGTTGATGATGCTGAGCAGGGGGAGCAAACTCCTCCACCAACAGCTTTAGTTGAACCTTCACTTAGAAGGTCTGAGAGAGGGTTGCTTCCTTCTACTAGGTACCCCAGTTTGAATTATGTTACAATTACAGAAGAGGGGGAGCCAGAGAGCTTCCAGGGAGTTCAGATTCATAAAGACAAGGCTCAATGGATGAAAGCAATACAGGAAGAGATGAGTTTTTTGAAGAATAACACTTATGAGCTTGATGAACTTCAGAATGGTAGAAAACCTTTGAAGAGTAAATTGGTTACTCGAGACAAGTATCAGTCATGCACCACGTTGGTGGGACTGAGTTGTCGTTGAGCATTAATTATGTATGATATCTCCCCATGGGTTGGAGGGGGAGATTGTTGGATATGTGTGTGGGCCTAACACATAATGGAGTCCAACCCATGTTTTCATGGACTTTCTAATTCTTATTAGAAAGGTTGAGAATGAAATTAGAAACCGGGAATTGGTTTCTTGAATTGGTGAAAACCAAAAGAGGAGAGAAAATAGGCAGTGAAGCCTATTTGGAAAAGAATTAGGAAAGTTTCCTAATTGTCGAATTAGTGAGCGGAGAGAAAGTAGGAAGTGAAGATATATATAAGTCGACATTGCTGTTCGACTAGAAAACTGAGATATCGGCTATTCTCGGCGTTTGCGCGTTCCAGAGTGTGTTCGCGGTGAATTTTCTAGGTTTTTCTTTCTACATTGAAGAATAACAAGATCTTGAATTCAAAGACTCGCGGTGAAGCCTTTGGTGATTTCTTGGTGTTCAGGAAAAGAGGTGCAAGGGTTTGATACAATTGGGGTAGTATTCTTTGTTCTTAGTGTGATCATCTAAGTTCTTGGAAGAGGTATTTTTGTATTACTCCATTGTTGGTGAATCTCATTAAATTGAGATATCTTGTACTCTTTGTTGACATAGTAGATTGTTCGGAGTTTGGCCCGTGGTTTTTACCTTTGATTTGGAGGGTTTACCTCTGATTTGGTGGAATTTATTATTCATCTGTTTTATTATTAGAAGGGGTTGAGTAAAACCCCAACACCAAGTTTGGTAAGGTAGCGGTCCAGTAGCGGATCTCCTTTTGATGGAGTGAGAGCGAAGGTGTATCCTCCACGGCTGTTTGGTTTGATCATTGATTCTCTCTCTTTCGAGTGGGTTTTTTTTTTTTTTTTCTGATGCCAATTGCTAAGTTACTTGTTATTGATTCATAATGTTGTGATCAAATTTTAACGTGGGATACTACTTGGTCATTCTGGGTATTATTCGTTCTGATCTGCTGGGGGCATTTCGTTCTTATGATTTCTCTACTGTTGTGTGTGAAATCAGTTCTGGTGTCTAAGGTAGGATTTACTACTCTTAAATCATTATTTCAGATATTATGACATCAATTGGATTTGTAATATTAAACATCCCTAATATTTGATTTTCCCTTCATGATCTTTTTGTTAAACTAGTATGATTTTTGTCTTCCAACTTGTTTGGGTGTAATAATAAAAATTTCAAGAATAATCTGGATGTGCAACAGTTATCCAATGGTGTTACTTTTTTTTTGAGGGGTGTGGGTGAGTGAGTAACAAATTTACAACAGTGTTAAAGCGACTTGATTATCACCAACTTCTTTGAATGCCTGTAAGTGGTATTTTTTAAATTGCAATTATTGATTATTTTATTAATTCCAGCAGTCTTTTCTTTTGCTCTTTATGAATTGATGGATAATATCTTTCTCATTCTAGGCATTTGTTGGCATCATTGATTGTGTATCATAATTGTAGAGCACCATGAATGCCCTTTTTTAATTGTGCATACTGTTGCATATGGGCCCATGCTTATTTTTAAGAAAATCTCTCCTCATTCATGGAATTTGGTTCAAATATGCATATTTTTAGATATTTTTAAAGTTTATTTGTCGGGTGCGTGTGAAATTATGTCATGCAGTTAACTATATCAAGTGTATGGTCACATGCATCATGTAATGGGGAGTTATGAAGTTGTGTCATGTGTGTTAATTATGTTTCCATCTGTTTGTAGTGGCAGTAGTTACTAGTTAGCGGGTCTTGACTAAGTCTTAAATTTTGTATAACAGTTGGGACTTGAGAGAAGGTGGGTGCAACACGTTAGTTATAAATTTGTGCCCTCTTCACGTTAGCATTATTTTTGAAGGAATGGAAAATATGAAAACTGGTTCTTCTCTTTTGTAGTGGCTGTAGTTACTAGTTAGTCGGTCTTGACTAAGACTTAAATTTTGTATAACAGTTGAGACTTGAGAGAAGGTGGGTGCGGCACGTTAGTTATAAATTTGAACCCTCTTCACATTAGCGTTATTTTTGAAGGAATGGAAAATATGAAAACTGGTTGTTCTCTTTTATGCTGTGTAGGAGGTTCATTTTTCAGATATCTGATACTCTAGAAACTAAAATAAAGATGAATATTTAAGCCGTCAGTAGTTCCGTGGATACTGATCCTTGGCTTTGGATGAGCTGCTGTCATCAGATACAGGAGGATCAATGCCAGAAAGATGGAGCTAGTGATAGCAGTCAGCTACAGAAGGGCGTGTTTAACTTTATTTTACATTATTTGTTTCATGCTGTAGCATATGTGAGGAACCCTCCTTTGAACTTGATGCTGTATCTTCATGGTATTTCTTCAACTTATCAGCTTTTTCGTTCTAATGGTCTGGCTTTGTACTATGTAGGCATGGGCTGAAGATATTGCTGATCATTTCCTGACCTTCTTCCTGATATGACCTTGGTCCTTGGATTTTCCATTTGAGTTGGATGCACGCATAAAGAAGGTAGTCATGCTTTATATAATTAGTCTGGTTGCATTGATTTATTATTATTATTATTATTATTATTATTATTATTATTATTATTATTATTTGTTAGAATAAGCATGGCCATATTGCAACCATATTATGCTGAATAAGTGGTTGTATAAGAAGTTAGTATTCAATGCCCTATTGCCAATTCTGTTGCTAAATTGTTCAGTTGAGTGAAGCTCATGCTGTTGGTATTGAACCTAACTTTTGTTTTGCAAAGCTGGCTGCCTTTATTTTTCCTTGGATGCATAGCACCAAATGAGGGGAAAATAAGGAAAGTAGGAAGAAAAATGTTGTATTTTGTCTTATTTGACTGCACTTGTGACTTCAATCCAACTTACCGCTTTGATTTTGCGGTTTATTAGTTCTATTAGTCCATACAATCATGAACAACACTTTGATATTTAATCAAAATGGAAACTAGTTTGCCGGTTCAAAGGATGCATTGTTAGTTCATAATTATATCAGTTATTTGGTTGTTTAATGTTGAGTTTGAGTTTGCTCTTTTGATTGATTACTCTAATTTATTTATTTGCTACTACTCAAGGAATTTCCCAAAAGCTCGACATCTTAAGTTTCTCCCTTTCTTTTGATTCTTACGGAGTAAAATTTAATTTGCATGCATGAGAAATTTTTTTGACGCGACTAATTTTTATGAATGTAGGCAATCTACTATCTTTAGACGGGGGACTTTGTTTTTGTCGCCACTCACACTTCTGCTGGAACAACTGTTGTTCCGAATATGAATTTGGTTTGGCATTAAAAGTGTGGTTTAGTGGCTTCAAAAAAAATTGTGGTTTTAGTGTCTTAAAAAAAAAGCGTGGTTTAGTGACAAATTTTTTTGTTTTTTTTCCTTAAAGAATTAATCTCTTTTTCGTATATTTATCATGGTCTAGACTTTTGAGGAGTTTTAATATGTCTTGAATATGGAGTCGATGTCTTCATTGCAGGTCTTTGGTTCACTCAACTTATAGTGTTGCTATATCCTTTAAACAGGAGCATCCATCTTCGCATGGATAGGTAATCTCTAATTCCATTGGGATCATGATCTTCTAGACAGGAGCAATAAATGTATGTAGTTATTTGCTTTAAGTTATGAGTTCAAACACACTGCATTGTAGTTACTCTTTCCCTTTTTGCCAAAGCGACCTTGAGTTTTATTTTGACGTTTCTAATGACCATTCGTTAACAAAGTTCAAGGTCTGCCACGGAATTTATTGTGAAGGTTACTTGATTATGACTTGGAAGGTGGCGTTCCTACAATAGTATAGTGTATGCCATTGGAGGTCATTGGTATGATTACGAAGACTTACTCATTACGTGGATTGCAATTTTACTTTGACACTTCCATAGACTTTGTAATAGTGGGTGTTGTTGCTTCGGGTTAGCTCATTTTGTCGTTAAGCATTGATACAATTTATTGGGAGGGGCCTTAACTAGAAGTACCTTTTATAGCTGGTGTCTTATTATTTGATTTTCAGAAGTCATTTTATGTTTAGAAAAATGAGCTTTCATTGCAAGAATTTAGGTTTCTGGAATTCATGGATTTGAATTTGGAGTTCGCATTACATCCATTTTGTAGTCAAGGTGGATATTCAATTGACTCTTCCACAACGATTTCAACGTTGTTATGGTTTTTTGTTTTTCTTTTCAAATTATTCTCTTATAACGTATCTAATTAACCAATATAGACATTTACCTCTTTGGTTACTAACAATAACCGGGATATCTTACTTTCATTTCTTTGCCAATAGTACAAGTTCTCTTCAAATTCTCTCTTTCATGTTTTGAGCATTATTTATATGATCTCATTAGAGACTTTTGTTTTTGTCATTGTCTTTGATGAGAATGAAATGTAGTTTCTATTATTCAGATCATCACAGAAGTGTTGACCAATGGAGGGGATAAATTCAAGTAGCTGATTTTGTAGCATTATAAGTGATGATCTCCTGTAAACAGACTCCTTGCAAATGGAATAATAAGAGAAGTATGTAGTTTTACTAGCGTAGAGTTGGAGTCTCTAGGAGGTTTCTATTTAAATCATGATTGTTCTTGCTTGTAAATGGGAAATCAGGCCAGAATAAAATTCTAGAGTATTGGAGGGTAATCAGAAACCTGTGGGAGAATATCCATAATCTTCCAGATTAGTTGAACTGTTTAGCCGAACCGATGAGGTATGAGATTTTATATCCATAATCTTCTCTTTGTCCTTTCATTTCCTTGCTGTTATGTCAGCACGAAATGTAATAATTGTCCACCATGTCAAACAATGTGAAGGTTTTACCATGTCACATATATTTCGTTTAAGGTAGAGTGGGTCTTTGCATGTACGTGCTATCTATTATTATTTACATATTGGTCTCATTGGAGAGGGCTTATAATGTCTTGTGTCTTTCATATTCCATAAAAATCTGACAAATAATCTGCCTGCAATAGTTCTCTTCTGCCACATTGTATTTAAAGTTTGAAGTTTTGTTTCGCATTCTTTGACATCACAACTTTGCCTAATTTTACTTTACCTATGTCCACATCTGAATGTGAAATAACATCAAACTGAAGGTAATTCAGATTATTCAGAATTTAAATCATGGTCGATTAATAACATGGGTGTTGTGAGGATTGATGTGTGCGTTTATTTCGAGTTTTATACAGAGTTCTTGTTTCTCTTCACTTCCTCTTTTTTTTTGCACTGTGACACTATTCTTGGGAGTTATGGCTCTTTTGTCAACATGCATGAATTGAAAGTTGCTTTTCATCAGGAATAGAAAAAATCAGATGCTCACTCATGCCCTTGATTGTTCACCAGGCCTTTTAGGGATTATTTTTATCTTCGTTGAATCAAGAGTTCTCATTTTTGTTGTTCTCATACTTTGCTTTGTTTTTGATTGTTCTCATTTTTGTTTTTGCTTTGCTTTGTTTTTGTAGTTCTCATTTTTGTTGTTCTCTTATGAACTTCAAGTTTCTTTTGACCATCTGAAATGTTTCAACTTTGAAGCGCATCTTGTTGGCCTTTTCATTCTAGAAATCCATTGTGGCTACTGCTGACCTTCTTTCAGTCTTGACTTGTTCCTTTATTCTATTAAACAGTTTGCTTGCAATATCGGGGTAAAACTGGCTAATATAGGTGAATCTGTCATAAATATAATTCACATGTCCAAGACTTCTCTACACCCTTAACCAAACTCTTGATTTCAAATGAATAAAGTTGAATTTCGGAACAGTTTATGACCTTGGCATCTGCTTCGTCTTTGCAAGTGTATTTCCATTCATACAAGATCTTTTTGGCCAAAATGTTCTTTTTGTTTTTTTTTTTTGATGAAAAATGTTGGTTTGTTTAATAAGTGAAGAATCAGGGCTTTTGCGCAGTATGGCAAGGAAAATTATCTCCAATCTTTGTATCAGTAGAGCTGAAAGCTCTCTTGGGCCTGGGCTGCTGGACCTCTCTCTCTCTATTGTACCAAGCAAGTAATAGCTTCCTTGATGTTCGTGTTTGGTCTTCTATACATTATGTTCTTTAAGAAAAATGGATCTGAAAAGTTGAAAACATATCGCGTGCAATCTTAAGCTAAATTTCATTAATTGGAGATAGGCAACGCAATTTATTGTTCTCCTTGTTTTTTCTTCTTTTTCTTTTTGTAATTTGTTATTTGGGTAAAATACAAAATGTCCTATGAGGTTTGATAAAATATGTACGTTAGTCCTTGTGTTTTTATAGTCCCTTTGGTTTACTCTTGGTTAAGCAATTTCATCCTTGTGTTAGTAACAACTCAAAATATTATTATTATATTACTTTTTGATGATGTGGCAATTTTGTTATATCCAATAATACTCTCAAGGTTTTATATATTTTTTGTTATCTAAAAATAATCCACTTTATTCTCTTTATGTGTGTTTTAGTATTTATGTATATATTTATTTATTTGTGCTATAATGCATCCATATATATGTTTTGAGTTAATAAAAATAAATTGATTAATCGTGTTTAATAAAATATGGCTTAACAACCAAAATAATAAACCCACGTTGATTTTTACCATGAAATGAATAAATATATAAAAATTGGTATACCAAAAAGTAAAAAATTATTAATTAATTCCTACATTTGTCATCTCAATTTACACCATTTATATTTTTTTAAAGAAACAATATTCTATAATTTGTTAAGAACACACAAAATATGATTAAAGTTATAAAAATAAGGTAATTAACACTTAATATATTTTTTAAATTAATTAATAAGAATGGGTAAATCTAAGACAAAAAGTTTGTCCCAATAATTATTTTTATATTAAAAACAACTTAAGTGGGGAGTAAAGAAGTGTTGAGTTTAATTTCCTTTTTAAGAAAAAATGTTGGGTTTAATTTTTCTTTTAAGAAAAGTATTGTGTTTAATTAGTTGTGTCTATTGTAGTGACATTTTTGTCTACTTACTTCAACTCAACCATGATTTAGATAAAAATTTGTGAGAGGGACCAAAGTGTATATTTACAGGGACTAAAGTGCATATTACATCAAATCTCATTGTGCATTTTATAATTTACCCTGTTATTTTTTCAAAAGAGTATTGCTTTCAATCCCTTTGTCTTTGGATGGATGGCTTTGAAAAACATATAATTTGTGGACCCCACAAGCATAAAGAAAGATGCTTCACCTGTTCCCTAAAGTCTAAAGCGAGTAATCAGTATACATTTCATGGGTTTTTATTAAGTCGTTTAACTATGAAAAGGTAAGTGACGTATCTAAGGCTTGTGATTGCATGAGAGATAACAAGGAAAACAAACAAGGACATTTTTCTTTTTTCATAAAAAGTTGTTAAAAATTTAGCAACGTGTGTGACCACTCGACTGAGAAACATTTATTTCTAAACGAGTGACCCCTCCACTCGCAAGTTTTCATTTTCGTCTTTTTAATAATCATCTCATGTGGGGAGCCCTGCAACGAATGTATGGGACCACGTCCACAAAAAAATGAGCAATGATAGGAGCATGAAACCAAAATGTTGTCTTTATTTTTTTAATTGAGAATTGATACTTGTATTAACGGATGGAGAGATGATTCATTATCGAGGTACAAAGATAACAATGGTACTGCTACGTACCACTCACAAGGTACGACAACGAACTTGTAAACCTTCCTTTCCTGTTGTGTCAATTCACCCATAAAAAGTATTTCTGATTTTTTTTTTCTTTTGATGAAAAGTATTTCTGATTTGTTGTGGTCTTAAAAATGAGATGGGATTCGGATAAAAGTTTTTATTCACTCAAAATAAAATAATTTGCAATATTTAGCAGTACTAGGACCATATGGGTTATTTTCAGTAGCTTATTGGTTTTAGAATAATCATCCCTTCGAAAAATAAAAAGTGGAAACATCATTTTTATTTCGAAGGCGGAAAATAACATTTTAGTTAGTTAGTTAGTTAGTTTTTCTTTTTTTTTTTGGGGTAGAATTTAGCTTGGCTTAATAAGCGCAAATATCCCGACATTTATAACTTCATGCTTAATTTGGTTGTAATTTCAATCTAAAAGATTTGTGTAAATTATGTTGTGTTTATGAGGATACCGCTTATTCCCTATGTACACATGGGATGCTGGTCTTTTGAATAGAAATTATAATTATGCTAAAAGATTTTGATTAAATCACCTACTTTGAATGATCCGAATAATTGTAACAAAAGTTGTAAATAATTAAAATATGGGTAGTGCTATTTGGGCTCGTGAGTCGGACTCAAAACTTTTTTTAATTTCAAATACACCCTCGAGCAATTAATGAAACAATCATAATTACTTGTAAAATTTTATTATACCCCTTAAATATGTACAAAAAATTTAAAAACCTCCCTATGAGTCCGGACTCATGAGTCCAAGTAGATTTATTGTTAAAATATTTTGCATCGTCCAAGCCTTTTAGTTTATACAAATTTAATTTATATACAATCTTGAAAAGCATTTGCGGGAGTCCTTTTAATACATTTTTTTTGGTAAAATATACATTTTATTTTTGGATGTAGTAGTGTGCATAATTTGTGTTGTTGATGTGATACAGGAATTTGAAAAAGAGATTACTCGCTGCCTCATGGGTCATTAAAACAGAGTAGCTCATAAATGGTTGGATTTACGGACGCAGTCCTTTTGTGACAATTTTCATTCTTTTTTTCGACAAATTTTGTTTGTCGTAAAAAAACGCCTTTTATTGTATTGACCTTAAATAAATGAAAAGGCCAGTTGTGTCCAAATAAGACAAACAGAAGCTTTCAGCATGGTTACATTAAACCATTCACTAGTTTTGTTTTGTTTTGTTTTATTTTTTTTTATAAGCATTCATTAGTTTTGTTATATATCTATCAATCTATCAACTATATAAAAATACGAATCTTCAATTTTTGAGTAGTAAGTAAAAAATCTTTTTTGCCTTTATTTTTATATTATTTTATATACATTTTCAAATCACATTTTTTGCTTTTTTTTGCATTTATATAATTCAATGTATGTGAATTGTATCACCGTACTCTCTCTCTCTCTCTCTCTCTCTCTCTCTCTCTCCCTCTTTTCGCTTGCACTTGTTCTGTTTTCTTCGTTTTTCATGTTTTGATTTTTTGCCTAAGTTTGATTCCTATGTATTTTCAATTCATAAATTGTTTTGTATGTCTCATTTCTTTGATTTGTGCACTATTCACATTATAAATTGTATACTTGTAACATTACGTAGTTCTAAACTTTGTACATAGTATGAATACAATAAGGTCTGGTTATGAATTCTCACGAGCATAGTGAGCAGGCTCTAACGAAATTAGTATATATATATTTTGGGCCCAAGTACATGACGTATCTCATAAAAAAGTAAACCTTATTATTAAAATAAAAAGTAAACCTTATTATGAAAATAAAAAATAACTAGGTGTACGTGCATTCATCATTCTTGATATAACTACTATTATTTTTTATCCTTTTCCTCTCTATTAGTCTTTCGAGTTTTGTGACATTTGAATTAGGGTTGTAAGTAATAGCTATTTGAATATCTATTACCCATATTCTAAAATAGAGTATAGTTGCCCTATGAACACCGATAAGAAATGGTAGTAGCGAAAACCATATGACAATATGGCATTATGAAAAGATGTATATTGTCAAAAAAAAGGCGTATGTGCTTGCTGGTTGGATAAACATGATTTAGCTATAATCGGCTGCTATGGAGCAATTAATCTTGCATTGACACCAACCGGGGGGAGTATTAGGCACAAATATGGAAGTTCAAAGTTCCTAGATAGCTCCAATTCTTTGTTTGGAAGTGTATGCTCAACACTTCCCTTGTTGGAGTGAACTTCACTTGAAACAAATTCTCCAATACAACTATTGTCCTTGTTGTCTTCAAGAGGAGACCATCTCACACACCTTATTTCATTTCAATTTTGTCAGAGGCTTTTGGTATGCTTCGCCTATTGGCATCAACACAAGTCTAAGGGCACAAGCTCTCAGTAATTATGGCAGGATGTGCAGGCTTTGGGATGGAGTAGACAATAACATTGAGGAAATCAAGAAATAATCATTAACTTTTCATTTTTTGAGTATGGATAATAGTTTTAAGACTTCAATTCCCCATTTTTTGAGTATGGGTAGTAGGTTTGTGACGCATCTCCCCCATATTTTTTTGGATAATGGACTTGGAACTATCTTTCGTTATTCAGACTCCAAGACTCGAGACTAATTATTTAGCATATATGATGTGCTACTAAGTGGTTTCTTATAATTAAAAAAAAAGTAGAGTTAATTTGAATTTATTTTCTTCTAACGCATGTTAGGTTCCATGGGTTTGTTTTATAACATTAACAAATATAATTGATCGGACCTACCCTATAATCAAATCTAACTTTATTGTTTCCAACCTATTGAAAAGCCGTGTAACCAAACAACCCTACAGTAACAAATCACGTGTTTGCCTTTTTCTTTTTGGGTATGGAGCACCCCCATTTTTAGATTTAACCGAATACTTTGTATTTGAACTAGGTTGGTTCACTAAGGGATAAATTTTTTTCATTAGTGTTTTTTATGTTTATGGTGTCTCGAACTTGAGATTTTCTCTTATGTTATTGAAGTACTGAACCATTTTAATTCACCTAATTTTTAGATTTAACTGATTACTTTGATCTTGAGCTCAGTGACTAATTAAGAGATAAAACTTTTTTAATAGTAATTTTTGTGTTTTCTGTGTTTTGAACTCGAGATTTCCTCTTACCTGACTAAATTGTCGAACCACTTGAATGCACCTATCATTTGTACACTTCGTTTTTACTTTCACTCCTATGATTCCACTCCGAAAACAAGTACTATTTCATTAAGAATCATTACAAATAGGTCCTTCAAAACATCAACCCACAAGAAGAAGTCAACATGAACTCTCTCCACTGCTCATCATCCCCACTGTTGCCACTCTTGTTCCTTCTCTTCCTCACCTTATCTCATCCAACACTCTCCTCATCGTCTCTCCCAGACCACTTCATCAACGCAGTGCCACGCCCATTTCGCCATGACTTCTACACAGAATACTTCGAAATCGCACCACCACTCCCCACCCAATCCTTCATCCCAACCCACACTCTCCCCCTCCTCAAATACGACTTCAAAAACACCACTGGGTTCCCAGTCACCGTCCCCTACTGGCCCCCGTTCGAATGCCCCGCGCCGTGGCTCTCCGTCGTGCTCCAGTTCCGCGGCGCCGTCAAGGGCGTCCAGGACGACCGGATCGTCGGTATCTGGCTCGAAGGCGTCGAGCTTCTCAGAAGTAGCACTGCCCAGCCTACTGAGACTGGAGTGTATTGGAAGGTTGAGAAGGATGTGACTAAATACAATTCACTCCTTGTACGGCCTAATCTTACTCTCACAGTCATGCTTGAGAACACTATGAATGAGTTCTTCACTGGGTTCATTCATGTTGAGGTGTCCATGCTTTTCTATGGGCTTTGGTCTAAAACTGATCAAGCTCAAGGAGTGGTGGGTGAATCGAAATTTAATCGAAAATTGATGGATTTCGTCGAGGAGGATGTGAAGTTGGAGGTTGTAAAGGGAGAAGACAAGGGCGTTGCGAGTGATGGGGTAGAAAAAGAGGAGAAAATGCCAGAAGAGTTTTTGTCAAAACAGAGAAATGGGAAATTGGAGAGTGGATCAAAATTGGAGATTTTCTATGACAGGCCTGCAGATTTGATCATCCCCATTTCAGATGATGGTGGGATGGGGTGCTGGTACAAGATTGTGAACGAATCGAACGTGCATTCGAAGGAAATTCAAGTCCCCCAGAACACATACAAAGCTGTCTTAGAGATTTACGTCTCGGCTCATGGCGACGACGAGTTCTGGTACTCTAATCCTCCAACTTCCTACTTTGAATTGAACAATTTGACATCCAAGAGGGGGAATGGGGCCTTTCGACAGGTTTTCGTAACGTTAGACGATCTCTTCGTCGGCTCAGCTCATCCATTCCCTGTGATTTACTCTGGAGGGATCAATCCCCTCTTGTGGGAGCCATTTGTGGGAATCGGGGCTTTTGATCTCCCCACCTATGATCTTGAATTGACTCCATTTCTTGGGTTTCTATTAGATGGGGGCACTCATTTTATCAGATTGGGAGTCACTGATGCCAATTCTTATTGGCTTGTCAATGCAAATCTGCATCTCTGGCTAGACCCCTTTTTGCCAACCGTCACGGCGGGCTCAATCCGATACCGGGCACCGGATTTACGTGTCAAAAGGGAGTCGAAATTCAAGCTTCTTGACGGGGAATGCGAAGTGGAGGCAGAGAGGAAGACTCAATTTTCTGGGTGGGTGTGTTACTCAGCTGGGAACTACACTACCCAAGTTGAGTATGAATTCGAATTCAAAAACTCAATAGAGTTTCGAAACCAAGGACAAAACACAGAGGTGGAACAAAGGATCAAAACAAGAACAGAAGTCCGAACAGAAGACCGAAACCAACATCATTCGCGAACAACGTCTAGGATCAAAACAAGCTACCCGCTTCGAATTCGGATCTCTGCAACGCCGGGGCTTGCTTTTCAGACGTTTTTATTGATCACAAACGTCTCCAATGGGATCGAGTCGAGGTCGTCTGTTTCGCAGCCTCATAAGAGAATGTCAAGCACTCTATCCAACTCTCAGGTTTCTGGGGGTTGGGTTGTGGCTAGAGACAACATTGCATTATCTGGCACTGGAAACACTCGCCAGAAACTTCGCTACAGAGATGAGAATAGATGTTATTCTCAAATTGTTGTGGGTGATACAGGACTGATTTTGGAAAATGTTGTGATTCCTTTTTGTTCTACGAATTCGTATTAGAGGATTGTGATGCAAACAGTACTTCTTGGTAGTCATTTGGATCTATGGAGAATAATATGTTTGTGTGGAAACAATGTACAGTGTGCTCTAAATAATCAATTAAGTTTGGTTTATTACTTGTAAATATGTATATATGTTTATATTTAGGCTATAATAAATAAAGTCTAGTTGCTATCAAAAAAAAAAAAAAAAAAAAAAAAAAAAAAAGCAAGTTTGGTGTATTATAATTGCAGGACTGAACTTGTTTGAGAGAGCAGAATGTGTATTATTGTGTGAATTTTGGAGAAATGTGGAGTGAAGGGTAGTCAAGGGACTGTTGATTTTTTATTGTTTAAGCGATTTCACTTTATGATATACAGAGAAATTATTGGTGTTTTTGGGATGAGAAAGATATTGTTACACTACATGTGGTTACATAGTGGAGTATAGAGATCTCCCATTTATCTGGAATTTAGGGATCATGTCTTGTACCTGAGTTGAAGTAATATTTTCTCATCTATGCCATGTGTACTTGTACGTGTTAGGGATGTATGGGTGGATAAAAAATAAAAATGTAGTCCACAAGTTTTTTGATGAGAAAGAAACTGCAATTTACCCACTAAGATGTCCAAACTCTCATCTCTTGCCCAAGTAATCACATACTAAACCAATGGGTCATCCAATTGGTTAGTTAGTCGACATTAGTAGTCTTTGGAAGAAAAAAAAATACAAGTCTGGATATCTCTTAAATTAGTAATGCACACAAAAGAATGATAAGATACTTTCTTCTCATGAAACATTGCAAGATCTCAATTTTCAATCTGCTATGAAGGATTTGATGAAGATAATAAATTAATGTATTTAAAATATGAATTGAATGGGCCTTTTATTCTCTTTTATTAATCATGGGTGGATTCGTCTGGTTGAGAGGGCAAGTTTGTTTCATGATCTTTGACAACAACAAAGTCTCAATTTCAAATTAATTGAGATTATATGAATTCTACTAGTGGGAACACCTTACTATTTATATATGTTAAATTTATTACATAAATAGGGACAACTATTTTATGTTATATGTTTTTAATTTGAAAAAAAAAATATGTTCTCTTTCCTTAATTCCACTAGTTCTTTTTCCCTCGTTTTACCTCCTGCATTAGATTATTTTTTTGGAAAATGCTAAAGTGACTTACCATAGACACTCACTAAGAGCATGCACCTTGATTTTATTTTATTTTTTTACTTTTTTTTTATAATTTTTGTGTTTGAGGGTAATGCTAAAGTTACCTACTATGGACACTTACTACGACTACAAAATAGTTAAAAAAATAAAAAATCAAGACGCATGCTCATAAAATTGTTCGTAGTGAGTCATCGTAGCATTTTCTTCTTCTTTTTTCTATCAAATGTATTAGATTCTTTTTCTTTCACGAAAGCATTGGGTGCGCAGAATAATATAAATTAAGTAAAGACAGTTGTTTCTAGTTGAAGTATTCTATTTGCCAAGAAAATGTCGAGTGGTACCTGGTAACTACAACAGTACATAAATATGAAATGGACTGTGATTCATTGACATGCTTTAGTTGAAGTATTCTGCCAAGAAAATGTTGAGTGGTACCTGGTAACTACAACATTACATAAATATGAAATGGACTGTGATTCATTGACATGCTTTGATACATGCTCCGTACATTTGCTATAAGGTTGCCAAGTCCTTTACAAAGACATCGAGATGTGTGGTTCCGCATCACGATGTACAATAGCAGATAAGTATATATGTCTCTACCTGTCCTTTACGACATGAAAAGCAATCAAACTTTCTCACGAAAAAAAAAAAAAAAAAAAAAAAAGAAGGAATCTAACTTTTTATCTGTAAAGTATAACTAAACAAAATCACACATACCAACTACTGTCCACAATATACATTCAATATAGAGTCTATAGACGAATCAGCTTATATATACTTGCCTCATCAAAAACAGTAACCACACAAGTAAAGTCTTAATCAACATGACATCAATAGTGCACATATTTTACTCTATCTTTTCATTCTTTCTGCTCTTCTCCTTGTTCACTTCAGCTTCACCAATCTTTCCTCCTCATTCCTCACCTAAAGAGTACTTCGAGGTCACAGCGCCACCGCCCGCCACCGCGCAATCCCCATCATGCACTCTCCACCTCCCCCAACAAGACTTTGCAAACACCACCGGCGCTCCGCCGTCCACCATCCTATACGCTCCACCGGACGACTGCTCCGGCCCATGGTCCTCCGTCGTGCTTGACCTCGCCGTCTCCTGCAACGGCACTCAGCGCCAACGCATTGCCGGAATTTGGCTCGCCGGAGTCGAAATTCTCCGGTCGAGCACCGTGCAGGCGACCAAGGCCGGCGCGTCGTGGAAAGTTCAGAAGGATGTAACCAAGTATTCATCCCTACTTTCTCTCTCAAATGTTAGTCTCACGTTGATGCTTGAGAACACCATTAATGATTTCTTAACTGGTGTTCTCCATGTCAATGTGTCTCTCCTTTACTACAACGGCGACGACGAACCCGACTTCGTCGCCATATCTGATGGAGTTGATGATACGATTGTATCTGAAAGATCTCGAAAAGTCTCATCAAAGAGTAGTATTGTGAAATATCAATTTTTTTATGAAGACCCAGCAGACTTAATCATCCCAATTGCAGACGATGATGGTGCTAATGGATTCTGGTTCAAAATCCAAAACCAATCCAATTCCCATGCAAAAGGAATTCAAATCCCTCGAAACACGTACAGAGCCGTTCTTGAAATCTACGCTTCAGCTCACGAGGACGACGAGTTCTGGTACACCAATCCACCCACATGCTACTACAAAATCAACAATTTGAAATCCAAGCGCGGGAACGGGTCCTTCCGAGAGATCTTCACGACGATCGACGACCTCTACGTGGGCTCCGTTTCGCCCTTCCCAGTCCTCTACACAGGGGCCATCAACCCCTTATTATGGTCCCCTGCAGTTGGTATCGGAGCCTTCGATCTCCCCACCTACGACCTCGAATTGACCCCATTTCTGGCCCAATTACTAGACGGAGACGCGCATTTTTTCCGAATCGGCGTCACGGATTCGATACCGTTCTGGCTCGTGAACGCAAACCTCCATCTGTGGCTCGACCCATCATCAGATGTAGTCGAGGCGGGAACTGTACTGTACAGAGTTCCTGACCTCTATGTTCAAAGAGACTATCAGTACAGAAAACTAAATTCAGTTTTCAAGGAGGCTTCGGGCCGGCAGATCGAGTTTTCCGGTTTCGTTTCGTCTTCCAAGGGGAATTCGACTACACAGGTTACGTACCAATTCCAATTCCAAAACGTGATCGAGTTTCAGAAGAAGGGGAGGCTATTGGACGCCGAACTGTTCGTCAAATCGAGAACAGACGTGCGCGTTCTGCCGCCGCGCGTGGCTCTGCTTGATTTGAAATCTCAGGCGACAATTGTGAGAAAGTACCCGCTTCATCTCAGGGCGATGATCACGCCGGGGTCGGCGTTCGACTCGTATTCGAGTAAGAGCGAAGTGACTCATGAGTTTGAAGAGAAAGTGGAGGTGGAATTGGAGCAGGAGAACTATCAGAGCACTGTCTTCAACAGTCAGGATTGTAGGGGTTCGTTGAAGAGCAGAGGAGATGAGAAACAGGGGAGTTTGTATGGGACTTCGCATGTGAGGCAGAGTTTGCGCGTTAGGGATCGAGATAGGTGCTACTCGCAAACGCTCAGTGTTGATGATGGTGAGATTGATAAGAATGAAGTGGTCGATCTTTGTGCTTCCCCAAGAGTGGAGTCTATTTGAGTGTTTTATTTCAGTTCTGTTTGTTTTCTGTCGCTAATTGGTTTCTTTGAATTTTACTTCTTTCTCTTGTTGTTTTACTTTTAAGAAGTTGCCTCCAACTTTAATAAATCCAACTACCAACTAAGTGGATAGCCCAATTAGGCATGTAGTTGTGGGTGTAAGAGGTTGGAAGTCCAGTCTATAATGAGTTGAATTTTATTTTAAATATAATTTATTCATTACAGTAAATCGAGCGTAATAAAAAGTTTCGTCTTTTTAACTTATCTTATCTAATTTGAAATTGGGTCTTTATTATAATTATTGTTGTTGATTAAAATGCCATTGTTTCAAATACAAATAAATCTAAAACAAGATGGATACAATAATTGACCTTGCATTCTTTAGAACATCTCCGTTCTAATAAGCACTTCCTCCCTTTGTGGCTTTTTCGTGAATGCATTTCACTTTTTTTTTTTACCTAAGGTTACACTTAGGTTTTATATTGGTTGTCAACATATTGTTCTAAATTGAACATAATGGAGAAATTTGATCCACAATGAAAGAGTTTGGTCCATATAACTAATCTCAATTAAATTAATTTAGACTCAAGATATATTGTTGTTGGTTACACTTAGTGATTCATTCTCATTTCATAGATGGTTAAACTATTGAAGTTATTGGAAATTAAGTTGAGATCATCTCTTGCTCTTTTAAGTTGAGATCATCTCTTACTCTTTTGAGGAGCTTTGGTGTCAACAAACCTCTTCCTAAGAATTGAGGTCAAGGTTGTGGGCTGAATCCCATAATAACAACTAGGCTAGGTACAATTCACTTTGTGCCCTCGTGATCGACTGGAGGTGTTGATTTAGCCTTGGCGTTAGGGCTGGCAAAATGTGCCCGGTCCCGTTTGGCCCGTTTTGTCCGGTCCCGTTTTAAACGGGACCGGGCAATTTTTTTTTGACAAACATACGGGACTGGACAATATTTTTTGTCCGTTTAAAAATACGGGACCGGGTCTGGGCAAAAATTTTAAAAAAACGGGTACCCGTTTTGTGATTAATTTGAAGGGTATATTTGTAATTTCACTGTTAAAATTGTGTCATGAACTTTTTTATGTAGTTGTTGATGCATGAGGTGAAGATATACTTTGATAATTTGGATTTTGGACTATTGAGAATTTGAGGTGATATCTCTTTTTTTTTAAAAAAAACTTTTGTAATGTTTATATTGGAAATTAAAAAATTGTGATATTATGTATTTATTTTTTGGTAATTGGTGATTTGTAGTTGTAGTTGAGGGGTTTTTTTAAGATAATTGATAAACAAAATATTTAATCATCTTTAAAAAAAAAACGGGCAAAACGGGTCCCGTATGTTTTACAAACATACGGACTTTGACAAAAAAAATAGTGCCCGTTTTGAAAACGCGGACCGGGACCGGCACCAAATTTTTGGATTTTTAAAATAGGTGTCCAGTCCCGTTTTTGTCCGTTCCCGTATTTTTGCCAGCCCTACTTGGCGTATAGGAAAATATCGTGTGGTGGGGCATTATGGTTGTCCGTTGCCGGGAGAGCAACATTTCATGCATCATCCAGGTCATGCGTTACAATATTACTGGTGCCCATGTTATCTCCTTTGAAATTTTCATTTTATTTTTGAAAGAAAAATGATATAATAACGCTCTTGTTACATCTGAATGCGAACACTCGCCTATAATATGAAGGGTGAGAGTTTTATTGTGTTGTTTCAACAGGGTGTTATTCTAAAATTTTTCTTTCACTACTTTAAATTCGAGTTTTTTCATACACATTTAATAAGGCTGTCGAAATATAATTACAGAATAGAAATGGAAAATTGTGATGAAATTGGGACGGAGACGTGTTTTCAAGGCCATAACAAAAATATCAATGCCTATTAATATAACTTCAATGAACATAAAAACATAGACAAAATTCCGTAAAAATCTAAGATCAACATGAAGGACGAAAGAGATTAAACAGTGCGCTCCACGTACCCATTGCTTAGGTGGGATGATTAGGCCGAATTCATGCAACTAAGCACATTAATTTAGAGAAAACTAATATCATGTATGAATCAACCAAGAAATTAAAACAAAAGGAGTGGAGTATTAGGTGAAATATGACATGAAACACGTGAGGATTGCAACAACTACGTTGTCACTTTGTCACTTAATAGTGTATACGTGACACTAATTAACGTCTCGATCCGTTAATAGTCACATCTAGTAAAACAAATATTAGTTGTACTATGTGGCCATGTGGGTGAGATTGAGCAAATTAATAAGATAGAAGAGTAGGTTTTGACTTTTGAGGAGTTCTGCTGTGGTGTGGCAATGGAGACTTGACATGTGGTATTAGCTGCTATATATAAACTAATCGACCTGATTTCTCAAGTAATGTGTAATTAGTATATAATTACTTAACTAATCACTTGGTTTTAGAGTATTTGGTGCTTTATTGTGATTATTGAGTTTGAGCCATTGCGGATCTTTTATTTTTTTTATAAGAAAGAAATTTAGGCATTAAACCCTAAAAATATTTTACCTACCATTTGGATGGTCCAATAGTAAGGTACAATGTTTGGAAAAAAATCATGAGTTCAAACCTTGAAGGTAATAAATATTTCTTTATTATCCAAACAAAAATTATAAACAAATATTTTAACTTGGCAAAAAAAAAAAAATCTTTAACTTTGTTATTGTACACTTCATTATAATATTATTTTTAAAATTATGGATGTCTCAACCTTTTTTAGCCACTCTTAATTTTGATTAGGTTAATTCCATAGGAGTTTATGAGAGTTTGTCCGACGTTCTAACCTCATAACTGAAAAGAAATCAAAAGAATTTAATTTAGTTATCGAGAATTGAACTCATGATATCTTCTTCAATTAGCCTCTTTTCTTTGTCACTTCACCACACTCCTTGGTGACAATTCATTATAATTAATAGTGTTTTTTATAACTTTCTTCTAATATATTGTTTAATTCATTTTGGAAGACACAAATAGGAAAAGGATCGGATATACTTAGGGATGCAAATGGGTAGAATAGGAGATGGGGACCTCATCCCCATACCCATATCCACTTAAAAATTCATCACCTATCCTATACTATATTTATTTAGGGATAAATTCTCATACCCATCCACATACTCATCAAATCCTTGTGGGGATGCAAAATCTTCATGGAAAATCTTTTTCCCTCATTTCATTCTCCATTGGAGATTCCACAAATTTTCATAGAAATTTTTTGCGGGGATGGGAAATCTCCGTGGAGAAATTCTTCTCCATTCCATTTCCTATTGGGGATTCCTACGAGATTTTTTGAGGGAGTTTTGCGAGGATGTGGAATCATGTGGAGAAACAATAATGTCAATAATTAAGTTACAAATTTATAATATATATATTTATTTATATAATATAAACTTTATATAAAGTTCACAACACCTAGGGGTTAGGGATGCAAATGGGTAGGGTGGGGATGGATACCTCATTTCCATACCCACTAAAAAATTTATCACCCATACCCATCCTAGGGATGAATTCTCATACTCATCCCCATACCCATTAAATTCTCGTAGGTAAAATATTTTACCCATTTCATTTCCCATTGGGGATCCCCGTGGGGATTTTCATGGAGATTTTTGTGGGGATGGGGAATTCCCGTAGGGAAAATATTCTTCGATTCCACTTAATTTTCATCAAAAAAAGAATTATAAAAATAAGGAATGAAAAATACATACATAACAACACAATTATTGAAATTCCAACAAAAATAAAATATAACATATCGTGCAATTAAAGTTCTAACTTTTAAGTGTTAACAATTCAAAATCTCATTAAAGATTTTTGTCATGTGTATAATGAATGTTTTGGGGTGGAAACTATGTAATATTATATTATATTTATATATAAATATCATATGGTGTATAAATAATAAATATCATATGGTGTATAATTGATTTATGGAGATTTATATGGGTCCAGATTGGATCCCCTTGTGGAAGTCGTTGGGTCTTGGTTAAGTTTCCCTAGTTAGCCCCTTCTTTCATAGGATTGAACGACCAAATACTCCCCACTTATGGCGTCGGAGAAAGAAAATTACCCTGAATACAACGTCTAGATAGACTAATGGGTATCCCCATTGGGTATTAGGATATCTGTGGGGATCCCTTTTGGGATTACCCATAAGAATCCCCGTGGGTATATTTTATTACCCATCCTCGTATCCATAGCCATATGGGTATAAGATTTCATACCCATCCCCACCCCACACCCATTTAAAAGCTCCATACACGTACTTGTTAGGGTAAATCTCCATTACCCGTAGTTATTACCCTACCCATTTGCATCCCTACTAGGGGCTCCAAAATAAAATTTTAGGAGGATCCTATAAACTACGATTTTGCAATTTTTTTTCATTTGAGCCTAAATTTTTATTTTTAGTACACATGATCCTAAAATTGTACAATATAAATACAGTTGCAAACAATTCAAAGCAAAACATATAGGTAACTAAATAAATTAAAGTTATAAATCTTATTAAGGTTTTTTATTATGTGTATAACTAGTGTTTTTTAGGGTGGAAATTATGTAATATTATATTATATTTATATATAAATATCATATGGCATAAAATTGATATATGAAAATCTCAATAGGTAATTTTCATGAGTATCCCCATTAGATATCCCTATGGAGATCTTCGTAGATATATTTTATTACACATCCTCATACCCATACCCATGTGGGTAGGAGATTTTGTACTCATTCCCGCCCCCATACTTATTTAAAGTCCTCACTCTTAGCCATTAAGGTAAATCTCCATCATCCGTGAGAATTATCATACCCATTTGAATCCCTAAATACAGGGGTAGACGCAACCTCTCACTTGAAGGGGGCCAAAATTTTTCTCTAAATATTGCTTTTTTTTTTTTTACTTCAACAAGAGTCAAGCCCATCACCTCCCCAAATATTGTCTTTTGACAAGTGAATCTTATCTATCTAACCAAGATGTTTTGGCCAAAGTCTGAAAACTAAAGTGCTATAAATTTTTTTTTATTTTTTTGAAACCAAAGAGCTATAAAATTCTTAATAATCTATATAAAATGAGAAGCAATGTAGATGAAATACCTTAAAAATCATATATTATCGTCAATACATAGTAGGACAACCTTAAAGAACCAAATTTAAAAAAAATGATAAAATGATTCACTTGTACTTTTTTTTTTTTTTTTTTTGGGATAATAGGCAGGACTCCTTTTATTATATGTAGATTTATGTACAAAAAAATAGATTTACAAAAAGAATCTGGGCTGTACATACATGAGGAACATAAAACATGGTGAGGGTGCAATCAGTGCCATCCCAATACCCAAAAGGCAGCTCAATCAAAACCATCCAAAACGAATCACTAAAAGGTAAAAGCAGCTCAGCAACAACACTACACCAGAATCAATCAACACCTGAAGTCTCTTAACAAGAACACCACTGGGAAGTCTTCCACAAAAAAATCGTCCAAATGTGTACGTTGAACTGATGAGCGCAAAGAACCTCCAATCAATAAGTCGAAAATGCCGAAGAGCCAACCATGGCCGACCCATCCACCTCTGTTCATACATCATTGCTCGTCCCTCAAAACCTTACCCCGTACTCTGTCCTACGTTTTACGGTGACCGACGTAGGTAAGGAGACAAGAGGGCAGTGATCCTTCACTAGAAGGAGGGTGAGTGAGTCTGAAAACTATATTAATGGCACCTAAACTACACACCGGATCACCCAATTCAAAAATCGGACTCGCATGGACACCACACCACATCACATAGTCATCTCTATCCACAAAATCCCCCACCCGTCACTAAAGCACCAAATTCCACTTGCCGATCAGACTTGATGTAACGACCCATTTTTTTCCAATAGATCGTCGTGGGGTCAATGCATGCCCACAATCTAGCTTACCAGTATCAACTGTGCCTCACATCAAATAATATCTACCATTTAATCGTTATTAACCTCGAGATGTCACAATTCACTGTTTAAACTATTATCAAATTCAAGTCACCTATTAAATTATCATTATAACCTCAATGATATCAGCATAAGTTTTAAAAACATTAACTCAATTAATAAATATCGAATCATGTGATATAAACCATAAACTTAGTGTGAAAAACTCATGAAAACTATCATACATTAATAAATATGCCTCCAATGTCTCAAAATTAAATACAAAAAGGCAAATGACGAGTTCAGAGTGAGTATTCTCAAGGAAATTAAGTGAACAATACTGAAAGTAAATACTAAAATTAAATAAAGCTATTAAATAAATATGTGAAAATAAATACAGTCAATTGTGATCATCACATGGATAAATAATAGGGAAAGCTCAAAGTGTGTTCCTAGAACCTAGGGCCAGACTAGCGCCATAATTCTTCCACAAAATACTGCTAGCGAGTCCCACTCCAGCAGGGCCAATATCTGGATCCACTTCGTAGCTAACGTTACACCTACGACACACTGACACGTGCCACGACGTGATCCTCGGTCGCCCTATTCACCAAGAGCAATTTGGCAACAAATGATATGGCCTAGTGGGCATACACACTAGAATGGCATGGAGGAGCCTCGCTCAACGTCCGTCCATTAAAACCACAACCAGTAGTAGAATATTTAAATAACATAAATTGAATTCAAATACTAAAAGAAATAAATACTCTAAGTAATTTCAGTTGATATACTACACACCTCAAACCGCACTCCAACTCCAACTAATCTCAAATGCCGTCCAATTCACTCCCACAATGCGTGTCAAATCACTCGTCACCTAATCTAAAAGCCTGATTATCAAAATTATTCGTAAATTCTCCAAATTCAAACTCCTAACTAAATCCATTTTTATCAATTTAAATCCTCATTAAATTGATTATAATCCTCGATAAACCCAAATTAAAAACCCATTTTATAAAATTTATTTTTAAATTTTTATTTAAGTGTTTGCTCCAAATGCGCAGGTGGTGCCGCCGTGTTCAACTGTCCTACGACGTGCCTCACGACGTGCTAGACGTCGTAACCCACGCCGCCAAGAGCAAAACTCCACGGCGTGAATTAAAGCGTGGGTGATAATTGCGTCTCTGGTTTGGACACCGCAGGTGACGCCATGTGAGTTTTCTCCCCACGGCGCCCATGGTGGCGTCTAAACCAGTGATGCCTATTAGGGTTTCGAGCCCCCTCGGCTTGTCGCGGTCAAAACCATCCCAACATCGCATACAAACATATACAAACCATCTACAACCACAACCCCTCGATGGAAATCGTTCGGAATCAAAACCCTGACAAATCTTATTAAAAACCTTATTTTTCTCCAAAACTCCATAACACCAACCCTAATCTCAACAAAATCTCATATTTGCATAAAAACCACACTTGAAATTATAGCAACACTCTCCCAAGCTAGTGTGCTCAAACTCATTCCCGAAACCCTGTCAAAACTCGAACTTTTGTGACCGAAATGCAAGAAATGAGATGGAGAGCGAGATTCTAACATCGGATCGTCAATTCCTTGTCATTTAGATCTCCAAATGTGCTCTTGAAATCCAGCAAACCCTATTCACAAGTTACCATTTTCGTTCAAGAGAGGTTGAGGAGAGAGAAAATGTCACGGCCCGAATTCCTAACCCTTGATTAATTCCTTAATCAGGATCATCGACCCGTGATGTGGGACCTACGTGAGGTGCGCACGCTGATCAAAGCACGTGGAAGAGTTATGTTATATATTTGTTGTGGTATATGCCTAGTGTTATGTATTTGTGTAGACTAACTAAGTCGGTTTATGTAGTTATAGGCATGCGAGTCGGGAAACCAGGTAGCTAGGCTTGTGGCAAGTCTAAACTTAGTTGAATATATTTTCAATCAATTTAATTCATAGCCTATGGTTTTAAATAATTTGCATCACATTTAAATGTCCTATAGTTGAAATTAAATTACTACAAGCATAGAATTTGCCTTAGGATTAGGATGTGTGCTAGCACACACTCCCACAACTTGTGTCAACAATTAGAGTCACATGGGCTAAATTAGTGGAGTGTGTAGGAGTGAATATGGTTTAGGGGCCAACCCCTTTAAAAATAAAATAAAATATTTAAAAATATATATAAAATAATAATAAATAAATAAATAAATAAAAATGATATAAAATGACATTCCAAGGACCTAGGGGGTGTTTCAGGAGCGTGAGTTAGGGTGTCGGGAAGTCGGATTGACTAGGAAATTGCATGAATTGTGAGTAATCTCACTTGAACTATTTACTTTCATTTCATTTTTAATTATTATTGTTGGATAGTCTATAGGACTGTAAATGGGTGTTTTGTACTCTTGATATCATGATTTATTGTTGTTCTCTCTTGTTGAGCTTGGCATCATGATATTTCTTTGTGTTAAATCTATTTGATTCATTCCATTTCTCATGTCTCTTTTCATTAAGTATTAAAGAGTTGAAATGAATAGCATGCTATTAGGACTAGACAATAATTAATTATAAACTTGCATTCTTTGTTTATTGTGCTTCGTAGCATTTTCATTTTTGGATCTCTTTATCGAGTTATTTCTTGATGTCTAAAAGTAGTTTTAGAATCTAGGGTCTATTGCACATTTATAGAGTGGGCGACTCACAGGGTCATGGGACCTTGGGGATGTCGGCACTGGGGATGTCGGCACTCTCCACTATACTCGCGTGACTCACGGTGTAATGAACCGGGGTATTCGGCGAGATTTACGATAAATGACTTATACGCGTAAAGCACAACTTCGCCATTTGAGGTTATTAGAAAATATAATATGTAGACCACAACTCCATATAAATAGTGAGAAAGGCTAAGTGATAGCTCTCACCACCGATCGAACCTAGATCAAACTGCTTAACCTGTGTCAGTTTTATTTGAATTCTCGGTATTTTCTAGCATGTTTATTTAGAGCTTTCCTTGACTACCATTATGCTTTTAAATACCGCTCATTTATTTTGGAAATGTGAGTAAATAAGTCATTTGTGAATTGTTGTTATAATTTTGTACCCACCATCCTTTTTATGACGGTGGTTGCAGATCCGTCAAGCGGTAGACCCTGGAAGGAAAAGATTGACGACTACTTATGAGCTTGCATACTACTGTCTGACTATAGGTTTTGATATTTTGTATATTTCACTTACTTATGTCTTTCACACTGTTGGGATGTATATATTGGATTGAGCGTTAGTTCCCCGACTTTTGACTATCACACTATTTTTATGTTTCGCCACATAGTTTATATATATATATATATATATATTGTGATCGTTATTCTTGGTTTCCACACTTAGGTTAATCAAATTGTTTCCATTTATTTAAAAAGACTTTCGCTAACTAAATTAACCATTAAATATTTTAAACAACTCTAAATTACTGAAATTGGTAGGGTTAATGTATTATTTATCCTAAACACGAACAAGTTGGCAAATAGGTTAAAAAGGCTGACTAATACGTAATTGGGTCATATGTGTCGTGATTAGGGCTTAATTACAGGATTAGGCCGGCGGTGCCATAGATTAGGAGATTGGTCATCACAGAAAAGGTGGTAGGTTGAACAAAAACTTGATATTTATACTTCAACAATCATCTAATGTGTCCCCTTCATCCCTAGCTTCATCCAATGGATCCTTAGAGGTCAATTGGTCCACCTTAGATGACTTAGGTGGGTGACACTCTCCCTTTACTTGTCTTTGCTCAAACAAAACAACTAACTTTCGACTGTTTCCAATACTCCGACTCCCGCACGTACCCTCGCGTACTCTCACGCCACGAATGCTTATACGACGTTATTTATTGATTACTAATTGTATTTTACTATTTACCATGTGTATATGACTACCCAACCTAGTGTATTGTCATTTGCCTACCCAATACCCGCGTTTGCACGCTAATAGGGGTGAATACCCATCACATTATCTCGCATGTCAATAACACAATAATTTTCACACATCGCGATGTCAATAACCCTAATTACACATAAACATCGCAAATTAAAGCACATCACAAAAATTACTATTTACCTAGCTCCAGATGCGCCCTAGCTTATCTGCAGGTCCCGCGAGCATTTGAGTTGTCAGCCATGTTTGCAAACACGTTACTAATAATGACGAATTAACTTCGAGCCGTTACACTTGACCACATCTATGCCATGAGCAGTTTGTGCCCAAGGGTATCAAGCCACATTCCTTTTAGCGGAATTCCAAACGTCTTCCCATGAACTCACCTTGTTCAAAAAGATTCGATGATGGCGCTCAGCCCATATCGCCCATATGATCGCGAGAGTGCCATCTCTATATAGGATGCCACGCTTACCGCCATAGGAGCTTTCAACGCACACTCTGAATGCACATCTTTGCCTTTTAACCATTTATGGCTCTTTTGTGTCTCTCCAGGTGTGGACTTCACATCTGACAAAATATCATAGACTGCTAAAAGGCAAGGGTGTGCACCTAAAGTATGTATTAAAATTGTGTTACATTATCATTTTCCAATTGAAAAAGCAAAGACTCTCAACTCGATAGAGAAGAAAGAAGAAAATGAAGAGTAAAGAGCTCCATAAAATGGTGTTGAAGGCTTCAAAATAAAAAATAATGGTGCCCAAGAAAATGACTAGAAAACCTGCACGTTTTCTAATAACATATAAATTAATTTTTGCAAAAAAAAAAAAAAAGCCTTATATGATTATAGACAAAACAGTGAATTACAAAATAATAGGGAAATATGGGGTTTAATGTTTCAGGCTCCAAATCGCAGCCTGGCTTGAATTACATAGTTGATGTCTCTGTCGCGTCCCTGAAAATTCAACAACATCTCGAAGGTCAAAAGACCAACATAAATGGGAATGAATATGAGAGTAAGAAAAAATTATAACATGTGGTCTAAGTTAATTGACCAAATTCAACCAAACGCCTTGTCTTCATTTAATTTATTCTTGTGTTCCAATAGAAACCCATCACTGTGTTTATTTTATCTTTGAAGCATAATAACTGTGTATTCTCCTTGGTAATGTTTATTTTATATAGTAAATGTGAAGTTTCTTAATCATTCAACATTTGTTGTCATAAAACCAACTATATATTGCCTTGATGTTGTGTTGAGATCTAATTGTTCATTTTGATCCTCTATAAAAATATCATGTTCACCAATCAATTGGGTGGTCCATTAGTTTGATATGGTGTTTGAGAATACAAAGTCATGATTCAAGTCTTGTTGGAGGTAATTATTTTTTCTTATAAAAAAATAAAAATAAAAATCTCATGTTCGAATCTCTTTTTTTTTTTTGCTTATAAAAAAAAATCTCATTTTGTTTTATTTTTTGTTTAATAAGAAAGTAATTTGTTTTCTTACCAAAAAAAAAAAGTATATCCTACCTAGCTATATAATTGTAATCTTATAAATTTGTTTTCTTCTCGATACCATCATGAAGCTTGTAATTAAGGATGCACCAAAAAAAAATTAGTACAATAAAAGTTACTTGTTCTTATCCTTTTTTTTTTTTCTTTTTTTTTCTTTTTTTGATATTTGGGGTGTCCAAACATTTTTTTTACGACTCTACCCCATCAATTCAAAAGAAACCTAAAAAATATATATTGTAACTACTAATATTGAACTCATAATCTGTACTACTAAGTTAGAATTATATTATGATGTTACAGTGAAAAAAAAAGTTAGTATTATGATATTCATTTCATTGTCACTGCTTACCTCTCGAGCCAATTTTATACTCGGTCTATCAATTATGAATTGAGAAACTTTGAGTAGATCTAACACAAATGATATCTCAATCTTATCCTATTCAATTTGTTATTGATTCCAATTTTATATTATTTGTGTCATCGTTGGTTTAGAATACAAAGAAACTAAATAAAGAAAATCACAATTTGAAAAAACGCCTCCGCGTATCAATTGCTTTGCTTGCAAGCCACCCACATGGTACCCGTTTCTTTCTTCATTGAAATAACAAAGAAATCTTACATTCATTTAATAATTAAATTGAATACTTACAAAAACATAAAACTTATAATAAAATCCTCCTAACTAGGGGTGCACACGAATTGTACTAATCTACAGATCTGATCCAATTCGGACCAATTATCACTAATTGGATCGATTTTTTGATCCCTAGAATTGGATTGGATTGAAGAATCACTAATCCGGCTGGACTTGATCAGGTTTACGGATCCCACATTTAAGAACCACGGATCCAATCCGATTTTTATCATCAACACATATACATATCTCATCATATGTACTATAGTATCTTGAAGAGCATCAGCTCAAACTATCAACTTCTAAACTATAAAGTATCTCAAAGACTTTGCTTGTTTTAACTTTTTATATTACACTTTAGAAAAAAAAAAAAAAATAAAATAAAAATAAAAATAAAAATAAAAAATAAAAAATAAAAAATAAAAAATTATGAATTGTATGTTGCAATGTGCACTTTTTTGTGCTTTTGTTTGGGTATATGGTGGAGTTTGTGGATGACATTTTTATTTATGTAGGAACTTGCATTTTAAAGGTTCTTGCGATGACAAATTTGTGAAAAATATGCTATATATAGATTTGTGGGATGTACGTTGTAAATTTGTCAATCATGATATGTATCATTTTTGTGATTCATTTGATTAAGTTTAATTTCATGAATTTTTAGATAAGAAAACGTCAATCCGTCGAACTTGATCCAGTTCAGTCCGCATTTTGCAAATTGGATTGAGTTGGATTGATGAATTATTTGACTGAATTGGATTACAATTTTTTAATCCGCAATAATTGGATTGGATTGCGGATTGACCCTAATTGGATTGGATCCAATCCGTGTGCACCCCTACTCCTAACGTTGGCCCAACGTGAGGGCGATTTTAGAATTGTGTTGGCTAGGTGGACGAAGTTTGATTTTTCGTTATATTAAGATTGTCTAAATTATTAAAGTACACTAAGGACGATTCCCCAATTAATTTGGAACTATGACTCTTGTTGTTGTTGTTGTAAGGCCGATTGTATTAGAGCCTCATAAAAATAATCAGGCTCCCCGAAATGTCCATAGATAAAAAGTCCATGTTAAGGAATATTGTGCAATTAGGAAATATGTATAAATCACTCCTATAATTAGATCACTCCCGTGATTATATTGTGCACAAATCATTTCTGTATTTATGTACTATCTTATTTAGATGTTTCCTTTTGTATGTAATTGTACATCTATATATAGAGACATATGTAATAGATCAAAACACAATATACAATAAACTTATCATATTCTATTAAGTTTTCACAATAGTGAAGTCACACGGATGCCTTACACTAATATTCTCTAATATTCTCTTACAATAATTGAGAATATGATAAGTTTATTGTATTTTATGTTTTGATATATCACATATGTCTTTATATATAGAGATGCAATTACGTAAAAAGAAATATCTAAATAAAGTAACACATAAATATAAAAGTAATTTGTGCACAATATAATTATAAAAGTGATTTGTGCATATTTTCTAATCAAAATATTCATTAGATTACACATATACATTCCTATCCTTTTCTTGTTAAGAATTCGAACAAAATAACAAAAAGATAAGACCCACCCATATCAAAACCTCACGTGCCTCTCCTCCACGGCACACCATCCGATCAAAATCCCTTCTCGTTTATCCGCCGTCAGATCATCCTACAAAGTCAATTCGCACAACTCTTAAATTGCGTCCACCGTCCGATCTCCCTCGATATCTAAAAGAGGGGTAGGTATTGGCAGTTAATGAAACACTATAAAGATATATAGGTTTCCGAGTTTGACCGGTACCTTCCAGGAGCCTCCCCCCAAAAGACTGACTCGTCAAATTACACAGTCTCGGACTCTCTTTAAACTCTCTCGCTTTTGCTCTGTTTTTCACGACTTGCGTTTTTGGGTCTCTGTTTCTCCTCATCAACAACAACAACAACAACAACGATTGAGAGATGGGATTGTCGAAAGTGGAGAGACCGAGGAGGGTAATGAGAGGATTGAAGACTCTGTTCTTCATAATCACCATGTTCGCGTCTCTCCTCATCTTCTCTGCCCCAATTCTCCTCATAATCGCCGACACGATCCTCCCATCCGCGATTCTATCTGCTTTCAACGCCTCTCTCTCACTCCAATCCCTCTCCGCCCACATTAGGAACTACAAATTCGAGTCCTCCCTCATCGACATCCCCCTCATCTCCATCGTCAGATCCGCAATCATCCTCTGTAAGCACATCAAGATTCAAACTTTCTCTCAATTAATCAAAGATTGTCCTGTTTTCGATGTGGGTTTTGATTGAATTGCACAATTGTTGTCGTTTCAGGTGTGTATTGCTTGTGCGATGGGCCGAAGCTATCGAGTTGGCCTTATTTGGGGATTACGACTATGTGCTCTGTTTCTTCTCTAGTGTATGTTTCGCTTAAAGGGTCGTATGTGTTCGGGATTCATGCGAGGGAGAGTGTTGGAGTTCGAATTCGACCTATTGAAATTGAAATTGCTCTGTTTATGAGCTCTCTAGTGTTGGCTGTTGGGCATGTCGTGGTCGCGTACAGGACGAGTTGCAGAGAGAGGAGGAAGCTTTTGATCTACAAAATCGACATCGAAGCTGTGAGTGATCCAATCCAATCAAATTTTCTTAACAAATTCTTCTTCTTTTTGAGTTCAGTTGAGGCTCTGTTTTCAATTCATTGTAAACAGTGAATTGAAAACAGTAGTTGAGAAAATCGAGGAAATCTCTGCTTTTGCGCAGTGTTTTGTGCCACGTTGAAGTGGGATGCGCGGGCTCTCGTTAACTCGAGAGCGCGCGAATGCTGCTTCATTGGTCAATTTTGTAACAAATGTGGAAATTGAAAATTATGGGGTTCTAGAAAGTGCTAGCCGACGTTGGTGGTGGGTTCCACGTGGGATATTAATGGCCGCTGCTTACGTGGCATTTACGCGGAGGGAACGCGGATTTGCGGCTGTAGACTATGTTATTGGACTAGTGGACCCACTTTGGGTTAAGAATAAATCATCTAGTGGGCCCGCAAAGCTTAATGCAACTCGAGATATATCCACAAGTGATATTATGGGACATGTACCCACTTAGTGTGGCTATATAGGTATTTAAAATGAGTTAAAAAATTATCTTTTTATTTTTTATAACTAATTTGAGCAAATACTATTTTGTGGCATCAAACCTCAAAATAAAATGTGCATACAGTATCAAGGTGTTTTCAAGACCTTCCAGTCACTAGCTAAGTGCTGAAAATCGATCAATTTAATCATTGTTCTTTATAGAAACTCCATATGTAGGACTCTAAGTCGAGACTCGAAACCACTAGTTAAAATTAATTTACGTATATTATTATACTCCTTATAGTTGAGTAATTTAAACTTATTTTTTGAGATGATGATTATGACCTTAACTCTTTTGGTTATTCCGTGTTGATTGAAACAGGTTTCTGCCTGTCGAAAAGGGTTTCCGAGCTACAACAAGCTGTTGAAGGAAATGAGGGTAAAATAGGGAAAGAGGTAGTGGACACCTGTCACGTCGATGGCTGTACACGTGGGGTTCGCGGAGGCCGAAGGTCACGCAACGAAGCATCCATGGGTTCCACCCGATTGAGATGATATCATGTACATATATACTAGTATAACATATCAATCTTTTTTCTTTCTTTTTGTCCCCTCATTGTTTGGAGCTGTTTATACTGTGTGAATGATAGAAGAATACAAGTTTATATATAAAAGAAATGAGAATACGATTTGAAGGCATAATATATAGTATGTACCATATAGTAGTAATAATAGAGGTTTGTGAGTATATGACGGGGGAACGTAAAAAGAATTTTGAGATTTTTTTTTTTTTTTTTTTGGAAAAGATTTTTTCATTTATTTGTGTCATGGTCTTGTCCTGTATATAAGTGTGTTTTTATTTCTTGCCTAACAAAAGAGTGTGCTAGTCAATTTTTTGGGGTTAATTCAGGCAGTTGGGTGGATAAATTTTTTCTCTTCGAAAGTTTTAATCTTTGATTGACTCATTTAATGTCTATTTGTTCTTGAACCTCTTCAAGAGTTACTTTATTATTATTGGTATCTTTTGAAATAAATTGTTTTTCCATTCGCCACATGTTTCGGAATGCATGTGCGGACCACTTAGCGAAAGAAGCTTTGACAATGATTGAAGATTAATTATAGAAAGTTGTTTAGTTTACCACATGGAGTTCTCGTGTTATTGCAACATGATTTAGCCGTTGGTTAATGTTTTATCTCTTTTATATGACTGTTTTAGCCTGTTTGTTCACCAAAAAAAATATAGAGAAGTATTGAGATGATCCATATACACCAAAGCACCAAGTAAGCGAAAGTCCTGTCAAGGCCTCTCGTGAGAAATGGCAAAGATATCATTTGCCAAAAAGGCAAGACTTGAAAGATCATAGTTCGATTCCCACCGAAGTCAAAAAAAGTAAGCGTTAGTCCTAAATAATTAGGGGCACGGATGAAATTATAATTTGAGTTCCCCTCAATTATAATTGTGTGCTTGGAAGAAAGGCTGATAAGTTCTTATGATCTGACGCAGCGTAAACGCTTAAACAAAGGAATAATCCTTAAAGTTTTAATAAAACTCGAAATTGAATAAATTGATAAAAATTGATAATGATTACAGCAGTAATCATGGCTTTATATAGCCCATTAGAAACTCTAATCCTTATACAACTCAAATTCCTAATATTTCTATGAATCAAAGTCCTAATCCTTCTAAAACTCTAAAACGACTTAAATAAGCAAATTACGAAAATACCATAACCGAACAATAAAATTAGAAACTCCCGATGAAGGCCGAAACAAAGGAATTTAGATCCGCGAAACCCAATCCCGAAGAGCAAAAGGGACAGTTGTAGATCACGAAACGCCATTTCCGAAAAGATATTATAATAGTTAATCGGATTCCTGGATCAAAAGTTATGACCTCGAAACTGCCACGACATCATGATCGATCTACGTAAAAATGATGTAAATCACACAAATAATTTGCTCAATTGATGTATACTCGAATCATTTTCAAAATACTTCAAATTAAATAAAAGTTAACTATTCTTATAATTAAGTAACCTTTCTTGGTACCAAGAAAAAAAATACCTTTCTTAATTTACCTAAACAATAGTAAAGTGTAGTAACCACACTTGCAAAATGCTAAGTACCTGTCAAAAAAAGAATGCAAAGTACCTAGAAGATAAGCCACTTCGATGAAGAGAATAAGTTGAAAGAGCAACTTGTCAAAGTAGAAAATTATAATTACTTAATAAACAAAAAATTTGTTGATAATGTTGTAAAATTACTTTGAACAAAGCTAAGAAGGGTAAAGTAAAGAAATAGAAATTGAACAAGAGAAAACATAGGGGAGAAATATAGAGAACTTTCATTCCAATATGGTATATCATTACATAGGTAGAACCTCCTTATATAGGCCCTTCAAAGATCATAAGTTACAATTACATAATGGTGGAATGTGTAACCACTCACATAATGGTGGAATGTGTAACCACTCACATAATGGTGGAATGTGTAAAGTTGTCAATCCACATTATTTACAACACTCCCCCTTGGATGACAACTTGCTAAGAGAATATGCCTCGTTAAAACCCTTACTAGAAAAACCCCGTGGGAAAAAATCCAAAGAAAGGAAAAAGAGTACATTGTTCTCATCAATCTTGATATGGAGTATGATATTGATAGGATTGTCTTATTAAAAACCTTGCCAGAAAAACCCATTGGGATAAAACCATAGCGAAGGAAAAAAGAGTACAATACACTTATCAATTCTGATATGGAGTATTAATATTGTTAGGATTGCCTCATTAAAAACCTTGTTAGGAAAACCCAGTGGGAAAAAACCTTAGACAAGGGAAAAAGAGTATAATGCACTAATCAACAACTCCTTTTGATTCTCCCCCTCATGTTGACATGAGTGAAACATTTTATTATTTTGCAACAAATCTTTGCAAACTAAAATTTACTCTTTTGAGTAAAGTAAATAGATGGAGAACTATTTTACTTGAAAATACTTGATTTTCAAATCAAGGCTAAGTTTTATTTTTCAAGTATCTTCCATCTTGAATTCCTTTTTCAAGTATTCAGATGTTCTGATGATGTCGTCGTGGTTTTCCACTATATTTAAATCATCAACATATATAGCAATAATCACAAATCCTGTTGAAGATCTTTTAATGAAGACACATGGGTAAAGCGGATTATTTACATATCATTTTTTCAGTAAATAATCATTAAGGCGTTTGTACCAAATTCGACTGGATTGTTTCAATCCATAGAAAGATCTTTATAATTTCATAGAGTGCATGTTATGAGGTTTTGATTTTATTTCATCAAATATTTCAAATCCTTTAAGAATTTTCATATATATCTCACTGTCTAGTGATCCGTACAGATATGCTGTAACGTCATCCATAAGATGCATATCTAGGCCTTCAGAAACTGCAAGGTTTATCAAGAATCAAAATGTGATTGCATCTATAACAGGAGAATATGTTTCCTCATAATCAATGCCATGTCTTTGTGAGAAACCTTGAGTTACAAGTCTTGCTTTGTACCTTGTAACTTCATTTTTTTTTTTCGTTTCTCTTGCGTACAAATACCCATTTATATCCAACAGGTTTTACGCAATCTGGCGTTTGGACAATTGGTCCAAAAAACCTCTCGTTTCCTTAACGAGTTTAGCTCTGCTTGGATAGCATCTTGCCATTTTTGCCAATCAGGTCTTTTTTGACATTCGTCCACTGATTGTGTTTCTGGATCATCATCATTTTCACATATTTCAAAGGACACATTGAAAGCAAATATATCATCAGGAACAATATTAGTTCAATCTCAAATCTTACCAGAGTTTAAATAATTTATTGAGATCTCATTATTTTCATCTTTTTCCTCCTTTTCTAGAGGAAGTTGTTCCTCATCAGAATCAACTTGTTCTGACAAACCCTTATCAAAGGAGTCTTGTGCTTTCTCAGGAGTATTTTGATTTGTATTTATTTTTTACTCCCGTTTTCCTCTTTCGAGGAATTGTATCCTTTGAACCAACCGGTCTTTCACGCTTTAAGCGTTTTGTTGGTTCTTGTGCATTTTGTTGCACAGAGACATCATTTGATATATGAACCTTTTAATGCAGCTGGAACATACAATTTTGCTATTTAATATTAGTAATTGCATCAAGTAATTATTTCATAATTTGCTGCTAATGAATGATCTTTTGAACTTCAAGTTCATATTAATTTATACATTGATCATAATGCAACAAATTTGATGCGTTACAAGTAATTTCACGCCATTCCTTTTGAATTGGCTTATATCTCCCCCTAATGATGGGAAAATTACGTCATCAAAGTGACAATTAGCAAAACTTGCTATAAATAAATTCCATATTCGGGGCCCAAGGTATTTTATAATATGATTAATGGAGAGTTTAATAAATATAAATCTCCGATTAATTTGCCTTGAGATAATCACCAGCTGATAAAAAAATGTGGTTCCAAAAGGATGCTCATCCGAATTTGCAATATTTTCACATTATTGATAATTCTGACAATAAAAAAATCACTCCACATTATGAATGTCATTAGATCATTCGTTTTAATGTGTCTTACATATTCCGAAGCTAAAGTCGGGAATTCGTTTCTCGATTAAATCATAATATATAGAGAAACTCTCTATTATTCTCGAGTAAATTTCTTCCGGTGTAAAACACTAACAACATTATAACCGTTGTACAGATATTGGCTGAACATTAGTCTCAACTAAGTTCAAATTTGAGAAATATTCTCTTTTATAGTGTGCATGTAGCAAAATAAGCAAGACATGCATTCTTCGCCTTTATTTAGCTCATGATTTGAACACATCTCAATGTGTCAATTTTAATGAGCCATAAATTTCATAATTTTGCCTTTGATTGGCACGGTAAATGTCACCAAAATATTTGGGCATATATGACAATATATAATCAGTGTGACCTAATATAATGGTCTTTCATACGTGACAGCTTGTCACGATTTTGAGCATGCTCATTGTCGATAATTTCGCCCTTCATATTTCATGTGGTGCACCACTTTTATTCCACTTTGAGTGAAATTATTATTAAGACTTTTACCGAATCCCTTCACTTTTCCACGTCCATAATTATATAGTTGCGACCATGGTCATTTTATAAATGCAACATGTGCTTCATGAAGCTTGACCAGTTGACGGGAATGATATTATATAAATAATATCTCATTATTTTACTCACTACCACGAGACAAGGATTCAATCCATAATTAATATTTAATGGATTTACGTGCGCGCTCGATAATTTGTTGCAATAATAAATCGAGGCGAGCCACGTGGCTTTTATTTGTCTCATCGATCATATTTCGCATAGCCTCAACATAGAGGTAATTGAAATTACGTAATAATGATATTTGATCGATATAAATTTTGTAGCGTGAGACCCAAATTACTCATTTTGAGCCTTTTGGAGCATCACCAATTTTGGTGCTTATATTCATAACTCCATAAGGTGAAAGGATAATATAAAGTGAAATATTCACTTTTCAAATCTCTATAGAGATATTCGGCGAATAAATATTAATGTTATGCACACAACATACATGTTTGATTGGTGTGCTTTTATGTTGGTTTTCAATTTTCAAGAAAATTGAGGACCAAACCAACCATAGATTTTCATGGTTACCTTAAGAAATTGACAAACACAACTACATAAGAAACCATGAAATCAAAAATGATATTTTGTTACCTTCAAATCTTTGTTACCAAGACAATGACCTCCTTCCAAGCTTTGTCTCCTTAGAAGCTTTGTGTATCTTTGATTAGACCTCTTTGTTAAGAGCAACATCGTGCTGATAACGTGTTGTAAAATTACTTTGAACAAAGCTAAGAAGGGTAAAGTAAAGAAATAGAAATTGAACAAGAGAAAACATAGGGGAGAAATATAGAGAACTTTCATTCCAATATGGTATATCATTACATAGGTAGAACCTCCTTATATAGGCCCTTCAAAGATCATAAGTTACAATTACATAATGGTGGAATGTGTAACCACTCACATAATGGTGGAATGTGTAACCACTCATATAATGGTGGAATGTGTAAAGTTGTCAATCCACATTATTTACAACAGATAACATTTTATCACTTAATAAATAAAAAATTTTAATTACAATTTGGTAGTTACAATTTTTTGGGAGCGACAAAATGGACTCCAGTTTTTGCTAAGCATACTCTGTTTACTTACCATACCTCAATTTTTGAATTTTAATTGCTAAACATACCCCAAAATGTTTTTTTTTTATTAAACCCCACATTTTGTTGAATATACCCCATTACTCAAACATACCTTTGTCTCCCATCGACCTGTGGGTTTTGGTTTCGATTTCGGTTTTGATGGAAGGCAACCAAGACCTCTATAAAGGTTTCGGCTTCACTCCTACCGAGATCTATAAAGAGAACTCAGTGGGAACTGATTGAAACCCATGAGCGATAAGAACGAATAAAAAAACTTTAAAACTCTAAAAAATATATGAAAACGTCTAAAAATTATTGGGTTTCGCTTGGAATCAGTAGATATGCTTGATTCTAGCGACATTTTTGAGTAAAAAATGTGAGATTGAAGCTCCAAATAGAAGTCCTAAACCCAATGTAACGGCCCAAAAATTTGGTTATTTGTGAATGATGATGTGTAATATGTATTTGTACTCGTATTTAAGTGACCAGACCGTGAAGTCGGTGAACGAGTGAGAAAATTGGACGAGCGGAATTCGACAATTGGGTTACGGGAACACAGGAGACTAAAAACATAATTAAAAGAATTATTGAATAATTTAATTATTTATTTGTACGAGACAAGGCGAAAGTATACGTGTGACAGAGAAATACGGATCGAGGAAACAAGATGGGCTGGGAAAAAATTGTTGGAATATGCGGGTGTTGGGTAGATATACAACAAATAAGCCATGGTGTAGGATTGTTAAAGTGACACAGCATAATAGTGGAAAGCCCTTAGATTGGCCTCGAGATGTGTGGTTAGATAGAGATAAGTGGCCACAAATGTGACAACACCCCACCTAATCTACTGTACGTCACTGTTTACACCATCACTTGGTTTTTAAAAACCCCACTTTTCCTCCCCCCCACACACACATACACCACGGTCTCACCCCATCTCCTTCTCTCTTCACTCTCTCGTACCTTCACTCACTCACGGCCTCACTCTCCCTCATCTCACCACCGCCTCTGCTCTCGCCGGTGAACGAACCAGGGACGCCAGAGGCCGCTATCACCGGAGGTACATTCTTTCTTCCCTCACTCTCCTCTCTCGGACCACTCGCTCTCTCGGCCTGGCTGTGACCACAATGGTCACCGGAGATGTAGTGGTAGGGGGAGAGACTCATCGGAGCTCCCTATCCTCTTCTTCCTCTCGTACTCTTTAGATCTCTCACTCTCAATTTCTTTCTCTCCTCTCTCGGCTCACTATTTTCTTGTTTTTGGGTTTTGTATTCTGTCACTGTAGTGTAACTGTCGGGACGGGGACTGGTCGTGGATGACCTCCGGTGACTCACCGGAGTCCAGACCGTCCCGGAGCACACCCCTTACGGCATACATGTTGTTGCTATCGGTCTCTTACGGTTTGGGTCGATTTTAACGAAATTTTACCCTCTCGCCGGAACTGACATGACCGGCAGTGTTGTTGACCGAACCACCCCACTAGGGAGGTTGTTGGGGACTAGATCTTACCATACTAGTGTCCTACAACCCTCCGGTGTGTACGAATCCAGTTGCGTTTTAACCGATTTTAGTTTCATTTTTCTTGTGTATGGTGGTGTTTGTTGGCCGAAAACCGCCGCGACTGGTGGCGTCACCGCCGGACCACAATGACTGGGACGCTGTTGGGGACCCCACTAATCTCCTACGTGGGTCCCACAGTCTTTGGAGTGGCCAAAACAGCCCTATCTAACGTTAAAAAGTTGTCATTTCATGTGATAGAGGTGGTGGAGCCTCGCCGGAAACCGCCACTGCCGGCGGTGCTACCGGCCGAACCACCACCAATGAAGGTTGTCGGGATCTCAACTAATCTTTGTTGAGGTCTCACAACCCTTGGATGTGTCCAAAATTTTAATATGTTAGAGAAATTTGTTATGTTTTTAAGGTAATAATAAGTTTGAGTATTGTTTAGTCAATGTGTTTGAACACCGACATTCGAGGGTAATTCTCGGCCATCTCATGCCAAGGAAACCCTCTCCCAACGTCGGACAAATGTCAGTTTGTAGCCTTGATAGTTTCGTTATTAATTGGTGTTTGGTTTTGGAAGTTTTGTTGATTCTTGATGATAAACTATTCTAAGTTTTCTATGGGGTTTTAATGATTCGACTTGGCTATTGGTGATGACGCCGGAGTCGTACCGACGGTCCTTGAGACCATGACGTGACCCACACACGACCGAGCCAAGCTTACAAATTTATGAGTAAGCTTACATATATTATAGTGTTTTCAAAACCCGAGAGAGAGTATTCGTTTTTTTCGATTAAATTGTCGTGTCGTTCGAGTCATTTAAAACATTGGGGAAAAGGATAAGTTTAAACCTAGGTTTAGTGAATGACTTGACCTATTAACACGAGTTTTCAACCTTGTTAGGTAGCTAGAAACTCGGAAATACACGTTAGGATTCGCGGGAGTGTTGTTACACGGGTTGCGATAGTACAGATAAGTGCACTTGCCCTAAAGCTTGTGTGCGAAAGTAATCCAGTAAGAACATTACATGTAATTCATTTTCATTCATTGTTGCTTGTTGATTCCCTTTGTTGGCATTCCTATCTTGTTGATTCTTTGGTATGTGTGTTCTTGGCATGAGCGTGTCGATGTGATTCTCGAGGCCTGTGTCCCTCATTTATCAAGCTGTGCTAGTGTCGTAACATTGCCCGGGAAGAGCCAGCGTCCTCTTTCCGTATGCTAGGAGGCCTGTGTCCCTCTGATGCTGCGCTAGTGTTGCGACATTGCCCGGAAAGAGCCAGCGTCCTCTTTTCGAATGCTATGGTTTTACCGCTTGCTGCCTCTTTTGTTTCTTTAGAACACGCATGTTTTCGATTTGTATTTCCTCAGTCTGCCTATCATGCACATTGATCTATTTATTGTTCTTGTCTTTTAATTACCGCATGATATTTAGACTGCTTTATTTGATATTCATGAATTACTGTTATTTTCTTCTGGTATTACTTTCAATATTTCTCAGCGCTCACCGTCTAGTTTGTGACGGTGGGTGCATATTGATCATATAGAGCGGAGTGCAGTAGGGGCAAGAGACCTTGCCTATGAAACTTTTGTGAGCTGCTGGATTTGAGGTACCGAGATGTAGACTCATGTTTATTTCTGTTTGTATGGCGTTTTATATATATAATTGTTTTCAAATTTGGGGACAGGATTTGAGGTGAATTCCATTAGTCCATTTTGTTGACTTGGATTTGAATATATCGGGGTTTTCCACATTTATATAGATTCCTAATTTCCCTTTGATCGAGTTATTTCCCAATATTTGATTAGAATATGATTTTGCTTCCGCTGTGTTATAATTGCAATAACTCTTTTATAAATCTTGAAATTTTGATAATTTGAGGCTGACTAGGCTCGTCAGGTTCACTGAGAAACTGACTCGGGACCTACACGGGTCTAGGCCGGGCGTACCCAAATGCATTAGAAATTTGGGGCCGTCACACCCAACAACTACGACAACACAAAATTGGCTAAAAAAACAACCCTAAAAATCTAAGAAGCCCCGAAATCGACACAAAAGAGACGAAGAATGCACTCACGACGTTGAATCGATGTGGTTTCGCTCGGATTTCATCAAACTTTGATCGAAGGTACCTGTGAATGCAATTTGAGAGAGGGAAGAGGCGGTGGTGTGGCTAGGATATGGATGGATGACGTGAGTGGGGTATAAGGTGAGCAAAAAACCCTTTTATATATATATAGAGGGTAGTTGGGTCATTTCATTTTTTTTTTTTTTTTTATATAAAAGTGGGGTATGCATGCATCAAGCCACTAGGTGCTAGTCTTTTTTGTCTAATATACGTATCTATATATAAAAAAGATCTTCTGGGAAGAGCTACAAAGAGTCGACGTATGTGGCATACTTTCTATTTTCCTTGTTTTTTTTTTGGTAGGAATATTTTCGTTGTTTTTATTCCTACTTTTTAGATATTTTTTAGGTATTTTTGTATCTTTCTACTTTTTTAGATATTTTTTAGGTATTTTAAAAAATTTTCAAAAAACTAGGTCTTTCTTGATTTGTACTTAAGGATGAATTTGAAATAAAAATTTTTTTTTAGTACTTTTTCAGTTTTCTTGAATAACGTTAATTATAGTTTCCTGTTTTCTTTTTTCGATTTTGTTGAGGTCTCCGATTTTTCAGAACACAACCGATTCTTATTTTCATTTTTTAGGTATCGATTGTTTATTAGTTATCTTCTTTTTGGTATTTTTTTATTTTCGGACTTAGATTTTTTAGGTATTTACGTGTAATTAGGACTTATAGGAGTATGCAAACGTAGAGGTGGTTTATTTTAGTTATTTTGCCTTAGTTTTTATAGTTATTTACGTGTAATTAGGACTTATAGGAGTATGCAAACGTAGAGGGGTTTTCTTTTAATTATTTTTCTAATTCAATTGTTTGGTATTTTTGTTTTCAGGTTTTTTGGGCTATTTTATTGTTTTTCTAAATCACGGTAATTAATCCAATAATAGGATACGATTCTAATATTATACCTATGGTAAAAATGGATACACACCTCAAAAACAACAACAAACAACAAACAACAAACAACAAACAACAAACAACATAATTTCAGTCTCAAAATAATTGAGGTTGATTACATGGATGCATACTTACAAAAAAAATAAAAAATGGATACGCGAGATACTAAAATACAATTAGGAGACTATAATAGCTAGCTTAGTAACCTATTGTTTCGATTGATTTTTCTTTTTTTTGCAAAATATCTAATATAGCCTATACTAATTAAATATATCGAGATTTTAGGTATTGCGTGCGCAAACCACGCTTACAGCGCATTGAAGAGACATCACGTCTCAAGTTCGAGTCTCCTCAAACCTAGAAATCACCATTATGAGAGTATAACCCTTAATGGGCCGACACCTTGCTCAAGCTCAGAGTAGTAGTTGATTAAATTCGAATATATATGGGGTAGTGAAGACTAAAAAAAAAACTATAAATAAGTAACTGATTAGTGAAACAAGTATATATAAGGGGTACATATTGACCACATATACTTGCTACCCATTTTGCCAAAAAATAAAATAAAATAACGATCAATTTAAAAACTTTAAAAGTTAATGATTTGCATAACCTTTTGTTTTGTTTTGTTTTTCTTTTTTGGAATTTTTGCTATCCTGAGCTTGCTACAATAACCTAATTTGGGCACCAACCTAGTTGGCCAGCGTGTGATACATTTATGATATGTGCACACGCGTCTCTAGGTATACCATACAACTCTTGATTGGGTTGGTGTCCAAATTGAGTTATCTGATATTTCCTTTATGAGATCGATATGAGTGATATTTTTTAAGATATGTCAGATACTTAATAAATGTGTTTGGAATTATATTTTTATATGTAAATTACATAAGAAGTTTAATGGATACTTGAAAATAATTTTTTATAAGTTATATGTATTTGATGTTATGATAGGGTATGGGTAAATCATATGTATATGATAATCGAGCTAGTGATAGATACTACTATAATTTTTTTTTCGGGTATCTAACTACCTGTTTACATTCCTGTAAGATTTTGATATTATAATAAGTTTTAATGATAGATATGGTAGGCGTGAAACGTGTATGAGTATTACCATCACAAAAGGGGTAGGCGAAATTTTGTGAGTACCCCACCCCACCCATTTACATATGATAGCGACTATTTCTTTGAAAATAATGTGAAAAATATGATAGTGACTATTTTTAAAAAAAAAATATATATTAAAATAGCTATTATTTTATTTAAAAAAATAATTGCAGGGTGACAAGGAGTAGGTAAAAAATTAGATTTCGTTAAACGTTGCCTCAATAATTATATAAAATTAATTATATTTAAATTAAATTGTATATATTCTATTTTCTTTAAAAAAATAGTTTTATATTGTTTTGGCTTCGAATCCATCTGAGATGATATAATAAATTCTCTTTTTAAAAATATTTTTATGTAATATATAGTGATACTTGGTCTTGTCGTGCGCGAAGAGCGAGATATTGACTAGTTTTTTCTAAGTACCAATGTTAAAAATGTATTTGCTCCGGATTGATTAGACAAAATTATTAGTTGATCTATAATCTAGCTCAAAGTTGAAAAGGTAGTTAATAAGTTACAATATTTAGAGATTGACATAGAACCATGGTTAGGGATGCAAATAGGTAGGGTAGGGAATGAGGACCTTATCCCCATTAAAAACTTATCACCCATCCTCTGTGACGACCCGTCCCCGACCTAGAGCCAGGTCGCCCGTGTGACGGCCCCAATTTCCCCATGCAATTGGGTACGCCCGGCCTAGACCCGTACAAGCCCCGAGTCATCACTCAACAACCTGACGAGCCTAGTCAGCCTTCAACTTAATCAATTTAGTAATTTATGAAAGAGTTATTGCAATAATAAACAGCAGAAGACTAAAACAATTATAATAAAGGGGAAAATAACTCAATCAAGGGAAGTAGAGGAATTCTAGAAGTGTGGAAAACCCCGGGTATTCATGTACAATTCGATAGGTAAATATACATGATACCAGTCTCACAAAAGAAATACCAAGTTCAATGATCCCAACAATGTAAATATAAAACGATATACACATCGGTAAAAGTATAAACACCTATTAAAGAGTCTCTCTGATGTCGCTGCTAATCCTCACAGTATATCACCTAGGCAGGGTCCCTTGCCCTTATTGCTCTCCGCCCTATCTGCACCCACCGTCACAAAGTAGACGGTGAGCAACTGAATAAAATTGAATGTAATGCCAGAAGAAGATAACAGTAATTCATGATAATACAGTAAAGCAGTCTAAATATCATGCGGTAATAAAAAGACAGGAATTTAAATAGACAAGGTGCATGGTAAACAGACTAACATATATCAATCGAAAATCAAGTGTGTTCCAAGAAATCAAAAGAGGCCCATAAGTAGTCTAAACCATAGCATAACGGCGAAGACCTCGCGAGGTCTTCCCGCGCATCGACACAAGTGAAGGCACAGCTATGACGGGAGGGACTCAAACCCATCCACCCAGTACTCGATGTCACACGGTCACTAAGGGTGGTCACACACTCGTGCGCACGAGTACCTGCGTTTTATCCCTCTAGTGCAGGTCCTAGTACTTTCGAGACGAAACGCTTACGCCGGGAAACACAACAAGAAATGGAATGGAATACCAATAATAGAGTATAACAAGACTGAATAAATGATAATGAATCACATCGCATTTTCTTACTGGCTTACAAACGTATAAATGCTTTTTAAGGCAAGTGTACTTACCTGAACTATCGCAACCCGCGAAACAAACTCTCGTTCCTAACGCGTATTCCCAAGTTTCCCACTACCTGACAAGGTCGGAAACTCTAATTAGTGGGTCGAGTCATTACTAAACCTAGGTTGAATACCTTAATGCTTTCCCCAATGTTTTGATGATTCGAACGACTCGATGCAAATCGACTGAAAAATCAAACGAAACACAACTCTTTTAGATTTTTGAAAACCACACCATAACCCAAAATAACCATGTATTCGAACACTCAATACACATCTATACTAAACAAATATCCGACCCTTGTATATTCTCACGTATGCATGAATTCGAATCACCAAATCATGTATTCATGCCATGAGTTTTGAAATGAAATAAACTCAACACAAAATAATGAAATCCCGATGACAAAAACACATGAAATAACACATTCACGTTTACTACCGCGAGGAAACCATGCATGAGCACGCAACTCCAACATAAATTCGTTCTCACACACGACTGCTATTAATTCAAGTGATTTAATAGAACATTCAAACTAGATTGATAAAACCTTGACTGAAAACTCAACACCGACGTCATCAGCAAACAATGATCGAAACACGAAACCACGCAACATTGATAAGAAATTACGACAAGTCCGATCATTTACTCAAAATTAAATCAATCAACTATACAACGGAATCACATGACATGACAACACGAATAAAAAATCCTCGATACGATGAATACATTTCCACTTTCATAGATTATTATTTTTTTTAACATAAACTTTTCTTCTCTTTCTTCTTTTCTCTTCTTTTTTTATATGGTACACCCCACACCCCAAATTGCAAGGGGTGTACTACTCCCTTTATGCACCCCAAGTAGTGGGGTGCACACGCCCCATCACACCCTAACAAAGTGGGGTGTAAACACCACATAACACCCATTCCAACAAGACACCCCATCATGCACCCCACCACCACACACAATCACACACACACCCACCTATACCCACACCCCATCACGGTCCTCACCATCATCATACCACCCGGCCACCACCAAGTGAGAAGGAGAGTGGCGGTGATGACGATCCCAGGAAGAGGTGAACGTGATGATGGTGGTGAAGCCGAGAGTGATGGAGACAGAGATGAGAGATCGCGTGACCGAAAGGGAGATGAGAGGCCGAGAGCTCGAGTGAGAGAGGAGAGATCGAGAGAGAACAGCGAGAGTGAGAGGGAGAACCCGAGACCGAGAGATCAGTGAGGGAGGAGAGATCGTGAGTGAAGCCGAGAGAGAGAGATGGAGAGGCCGAGAGTGAGGGAGATGGGAAGCCGAGAGAGAAGAAATGGAGAGAGAGAGTTACCTTCGGCGTGTTCGACTTCCCGAAGACCATGAAACTCGTCAGCAGCGAGAGGAAGAGGGTGGTGATGGCGGTGACGACGAAGAGGAGAGTGAGCCGTGAGTGTGAGTGGGAGGGAAAGAGAGAGAACCCGAGACCGAGAGAGAACAACGAGAGTGAGAGAGAGATCCCGAGACCGAGAGAGAGAGAGATCGCGTGATCGAGAGGGAGGCCGAGAGTGATGGAGAAGAAGGAGAGGAGAGGTGGCGGCGGTGGGGGTTTGTAGAAGAAGATGAATAGTGTAGGGTTTCTTCTTTTGTTTGTTTATATATACAATTTAAAGGTCAAATGACCATTTTGCCCTTCCTTAACTCTTGTTCACTTCTTGGACAATTGCCCTAATGGGTCTTTGACCACATCATCTCATCTTAGCACACACACATCTCGAGGCCAATCTCATGGCTCCTCACCATTGGACTGTGTCACTTTAACAATACTAATCACATAGTCCGCATGTTACATATTTAACCAACTCCTACATTCAAACGACGTTCCTCAGTCCGTTTTTCCTTGTTCCGACTCTCGTAACGTGCGTAGTCTCGCCTTGTCTCGTCAACTAATTAATTAAATTAATTAAAAATTCATTTATTTGTATGTTTTACTTGTTTTTATCCCCTCGTTTAACTAGTCGAAACCTCACTCAATTAAATATCGCCCGAACGGCTCGAAACCCGTAAAATACTAAAATACTAATACACACAATCAAAGAATCATAAAATAACTTCGGTGTCGACTCCCGAAGTTTGAAATACTGTCCAGTATTCACGTAGCCGGGTCACAATTTCTGACACGTGCAACACAAGTCAGTTAAAAATTTGGGGTTGTTACAGCCCGACCCAGACTGCCATTTAGACCTGATACCCGAACCAGACCCAAATAACGGTCTGGCTCGCCTAAACAAATAAAACTGTGGAATACACATTGGCTAAACAAAGGATAATAATTGCGGAAAGAATATAAAAAAAAATATCCTAAGCCAAAAGATTTAAGTTCATAGAACATTTATAAAAAAAACTATACATCTGTTCATGCTCCTTTAAACTAAACAAGTTTATTATAATCTTCGAAATGGATCAACTAAAGATAACTAGGATTCAAGCTACCCAAAGATCTATTTTAATTTTAACCCCAAGTTGATAGTTTCAAAATCAAATATACATGATATATATATATATATACAAAGGCTTACATCAAGAGGAGACTTCAAGCTCGTCTCTCCCTTGCCTCAACCTAGCGCTGTCGTGAATACCTGAGATGTAAGTGGGATTAGCTAAAAGAACCAACGGAGCTCAGTAATGCAGAAAACCCGCTCAACCATCAAATATGCAAGTAATACCTAATAAGCATGCAAAGTCTAGCATGTATTTGAAAACAAACAAGGATTCATTAAATAGTAGCATGGTAGCAGGATTTCATAAAAAAAATAGACTTATAATGAACTATCAAGTACTATCATAGACATAAGATTCGTAAGTCACAAATTATAACAACAATAATCATGAATAACATTAAAGAGATTGACAAATCATTTCATAATTTCAAACTTTCATACAAATGAGGGGGTTTCGCGAGATTATGTACTATAAAATATAATAATACGACAAGTCGATGTTCCATTCAATGCATACTAGATATTGGCAAGAATCCGGTGATCGATTCTCCTACTCTCAAAGTAATGGAAACAACCAGCTAGCACACAGGCCTTATGTGCCCTCTCGTTTGTCCCATCAAATCAATAGTAGGATCGTCCAAGCCATCACCGATGCACATCCCTATGTCTCAAGAGTACAAGAAAAGGTAACTCCAACTCATGTCCCTACGTGACATACTTATGAATTCAATTAGTCAAGTAAAGCCCTCAGTGATAAACTCCACACATCCTGGGGTGTTAACGACCCTCGGTGGTACCACAACATTCTGAGGTATTTTTATAGATTTACTTGCTAATAAGGCCCTCGGTGGAACTCCACACATTCTGGGGCCATGAATAACAGTGCATTCACATTCCATAGATACGTAGATTCGAGCCAATACCACGACGTAACCCATAAATCCCAAGTCTTTAATTCAAATTATGATTCCGAAACATAACTAATAATCATGCCATATTTGATAATTGAGCAAGCTCCTCACTTACCTACACTCGTCACAAATCCTAATCTCGATCTTCTCGCGTTTGGGCTCGATGTGAATCGTCTCGCGAATCTAGACAATTTAAAAGCATAATTACTTTATGTATCTACAACCATACAAGTTTAACATCAATTGTCTAGACCTTAGAGATTCACCCTATTTTATAGCTAATTTCGCTAAAGGTCATTCACGACTCTAAAATTGACACTTAAAATTAGAATCGATGATTCGAGTAAGATAGGAATGCGGTGATGTAAAACAAGGAAAATCCGCTAAGACTTGGTTTTTTCAACATAAATCGAAGACGTTCGATTAATTATAATTAAAAAGATCTAAATCACCATACAAGACTCAATTTAGACTTTAAATTCTCAAATGACAATATTCAGTCAAAGTCCACAAATTTATCGAATAAGTTTATTTCCTAAAGAAAAGATTCAAAGTCCCTTTTTAAATCTCAACTCAACCTTAAATGTCAAATCCATATCAATAAACTTCAACCGCGTTCAATTTACTAAAATTATGGGAAAAACCCTTTCATGTACCATTAAACTATGGAAAACAAGATTGATTCATCCATAATACTCGTTATCATAAAGCTTAAAAAAATTTGTACAACCCATTTCAAGACTAGATCTAAGAAATATTGAACAAACTTTGAAAATCATCAACTCTCATTGCCAATACCAACACTAAGACCATAAATCTAGAGAGTATTAGAGTCTCACCATGCCTTCAATGGAGTTTTTGACTCCAAATCCTTTCCAAAATCTCATTCTAAAATAGATCAAATCTTTCCTTTCTTCTTTTCTTCTCTATTTTCCTCGCATGATTGCCGATGTCGATGCCATCGACCCTTTGGTCTCCAAATCTTCAATAAACAATAAAGAAATCAATGAGGGAAGTGAGGTTGTACCTCTCTTGAACTTGAACCCTCCTCTTGCTCTCCTCCTCTCTACGTGGGTGTTTAACAAGATTGAGGCTAGGGTTTTTTTTTATTTGCTTAAATAGCATTAGGGTTAGGGATTAGGGTTATGATTATTTACAACTTGTCTAAAATGCCCTTTTGGGTCATAATCTCAATTGGGCTTTATTATTTAAAATAAAACTTTACTTACTCCCTAACTCATATTTAATTTGACAAGTTTAGAATTGTATTTTTACATCAAACACCCAACATATTTTTATCATGAAATTACCAAAATACTCATAGGTTGGGTCATGGAGAATTTGGGTCGTTACATCCTCATAACCATATCCATTCGGAGATGAATTTTCATAACCATCCCCATGCCCGTCTATTCCTCGTAGAGATGGGGAACCCTTATGGAGAAAAAATTTTCCCATTTCATTCTCCATTAGGGATTCCAGTGGAAAATTTTTTTCCCCATTTCATTCTCCATAAGGTCCCCACATAAATTTTTAAGAGGATTTTTGTAGGCTGGGGAATCACTACGGAGAGAATATTTCTTTCCACTTTAATTTTCTTAAAAAAGAATTATAAAAATAAGGTGTCAAGGGAACATACATAATAACACAATTGTTGGAAATTCCAACAAAAATAAAGTATCAACATATCATGCAACGAAAGTTCTAACTTCTATTATAATTAAGTTTCGAAAAAATATGTGACGGCCCCAGTTCCACAAATCTAAAACTGGATTCGCCCGGCCTAAACTTATGTAGACCAAACTTATGTAGACCCCGAGTCCTCTCTCGTGCAGTCAACGCAAATCTAGTTAATTTTACCTTACATTTTTCCATTTACTAAATAATTTAAGTGAGAGTTATTAATATTAGTGAATTATTCAGAGATAAGTGGAAGCATTTAACATCTCCAACTAATATAACAACCTCAAGACATAAGTTAGGATAATCTAGAAATGTGAAAACCCAACAAATATATACATCATTAGCAAAAGTCATATCACATGAGAGAATATCATCATATACATGCACAGGACCTCTCATTTCCCAAAACCCAGTTTCAAAACATATAATTATAGTAATACAAAATCAAACATATGTCGAGGCCAAAGATAGAACAACTCTGCTATCCTCAAATCAATCACGTAGCTGATGAGCTTTCCCTTTGCTCAACTGTGGATCTGCATTTAGTCAAATACAAAATGTAACGACCCAATTCTAAATTTTCGTTATTTGTGAAGTCATGTGTAAACATGGACGCCAGCAGGGACGGACGTGGGTCCCACAGCGAGGATTCGGAGCATACGGATTAGATATACACTCCGTCTTGTGTGCTTTTTGATGTGTAATTGCAATGTTATTTTCCAATTTAGTTAGTTTGCATCGCAATATGCTTGTTTATATTGTTTATTGACGTGCGAGTTAATGTGACGGGTGTTTGCTGCGACTAGCGCGTAGGAGCGAATACCGGGTGACAAATCATTAGTACACTAGGCCGAAGGTCTAAACACATTAAATAAATTATAAAACACATTCAATAATTCATTATAAATGATATGAAAGTGTTCGGGATTGTTGGTTCATGAGAGTTGGACAGTTTGCTGTCCGGACCCGAGTATTGGAACAACCGTGGAGTTAAGTTGTAACTATTCATTGTTGGGGATGGATAAAACAAGAAGTCAAATGTTTTGGATTTATATGGGACTTGTTGACTCTGTGACGGCCCCAGCAACCACAAACTGGGCCCCGCCCGGCCTAAACCTACGTGGACCCCCTAGCTCGTCTCCAACGAGTCAACGCAGGTCTAGTCAGCCTTAACTTATCAATTACTCGTTACATTATTCACTCACTCACCCTGGATCACTCTTTTTGATTCACCTTAACTCTATTTAATCTTTTATCCTCAATTATAGTTAGGTGTGCAACGGAATTGTTTTTAATACCAACTTACAACAGCTTTACAACTCGCTATCCTAGATGTGGAAAATCATGTCCAAACAAAGATCACATGTATATAACAGGTCAACTGAAAGCCCAAAATAAACATATACATGTATCAACAGTCAGGTTCAACTTCCCAAAGTCCCAAAATATCAAAACAAATGGATACATAGCCAAAATATACAACAAAAGACAAAATACCTACAAAGTGAGAGCAAAGCTAACGGCTCTGAGCGTGCCTCAGAGGATATCGCCAAGCATCGGCGCCTTGCCCTTACTCGTCATGGATCTCGCACCCACCGTCATAAAAAGGACGGTGAGTACAAAATATAACAAGAAAAAGAACAATAGATATCTCAACATAATTTACTGAATTTTCAATAATCATAAGTCTATAAATCATGCAGTGTATAACAAGAAACTGAAATAGATAGCAAGTCGCATGATAAATAGATTCAACAAGTACAAACAACGAAAAATCAAGTGACCGAGAAACAAATGGATAGGAGAATAGATAGTCCCAATCAAACCGCGGGTCTCAAGACCTCATCGCCTGCGATCGACACGTAGGCCCAAAACTACCTCCTCGCTCAATCCACCTCGTACGAACCAAATGGGCCGAAGGTCGCCTCCATCGAACGCACACTCGTTAGGAAAAGCCACGAGACAAAGCCGGCCGCTAAATTCCTAACACACTACCGAAAGAAAGCCACAATCACAAAGCCGGATGCTAAATCATTTCGATAGGCTCCAACGAGAAGCCACGCCTATCTATGCCGCCGCTAAACTCGTTGAGACTTCTCATCACAGTCGGACTACCTAAACCCTAGGTCACCTGAACTAGAATGGAATACAAAGGGCTTGCATTTCAAGAATAATTAATCAATAAATAGAAAAGTAATCATGTTGGTTCTATTGTTGCCTTTACTCACCTCAATTCCCGCTAAAAACGCCTCGCGTAGCTCCACACGTTCCCCAATTAGTTACCAACACTTCGCTCGTCACCTGACAATTATTTCGACCAATTTCCGTTAATTTTTCCCTAATTATTCCAAGTATTCCTCAATTTTTTTCAAGTTTAACTCATTTTCTACAATTTTCTAACTTATTGTTCCTTTACGCAATTTGGGTCGCTTACCCGATATTGGGTTCCATTTAAACCCATTAGGATACCCGAGCAAAACCTCATAATTTTAATACAATTTAGAAAAATATTTTTCAATATTTTTCTCGGCTATTTTTAACAATTTCACGCTTTACGAGACAAAACCCCGACAAAAGTCTCGTCGCGAATCTCAAATTCTTCATTTTTCATAAAAACTCCCAAATTTCTATTTATTTGGTTGAAATATAATTTTTCAGAATTTTTTCCTATTTTTCTGGATTGTCTTTTCCATTTTCTCTCTTTTTCTCTTTTTTTTTTTTTTTATATTTAAGGGCGGTTCGTACCGAACCGGCCGGTTCATGGCCGAACCGGCCTGTCTCAGGGCCGAACCGGCCCTTCATCTTCTCCACACAACGAGAGCGAGAGCGCGACGCTCCGCTTTCTTTTTTTTTTTTTTTTTTTTTTTTCATGGAAGAGAAGGAGAGGGAGAGGGAGAGGAGATTGGGGAAGACGATTATCGTCTCCTCCTCCTCGACGTCCGAGCTCTCGAGTTTCCTTCCCACCATCACCACCGAATCACCATCACCACCATCACCACCGTACAACAGCAACAACAACAACAACTACAACAACAACAACAACATAAACCACAAACTCACCTCACTTTTGCCAACACCGCTTCCACGAGCACCCGACCTCGATCTTTCGATTTCTCTTCTTCTTTCGTCTTCCTAGGTCCTTCCTTGATCGATCAAGAATGGGAAAAATGGGTGTCGGTGGTGTTTATCAACAATTTTGAGGTGAAATGACCAAAATACCCCTCATGTCTATTTCTTTCCTTCTTTCCTTCAATACCCTTTTTGGTAATTTTACATTTTCTATTTTATTTTTCTGATTTACCATATATATTTATATATATATATATATATCAATTTACCTATATATATATAAATATATACACTCACCTATATTTTCGCGCCTAAAATTTCGTCGTGCGCGCCAATGAACGTACTCGGGCGTGCACACTAACGTATCACCCACGCGTGTCGCCCACGACCCCGCGTGTCACTAGGCGCCCACCAATTTACTATTTAATTACATTAATTATTTTCATTTATAAATATCAATGTTTTTATTTCATTTTCGTCCCACGGACTCTCAAATACTCATTTAACGCGTTCTTTCGTACCGAACTTGTTCAACGGTACTAACGCACACTCACCACGTCCTTACTCATTTGGAATATTGAATTTAATGTTCGGTAATAAATAAATAATACAAATCACCAAACAAACATAACATACCTTGGTGTCGACTCCCGAGGACTGAAACAAGTACACCATAGCTAGTTGGGCCCACAATACGACCCTGAAATGTCATGTGGCACGAGTTAGAATTTTAGGGTCGTTACAGTCTCCCCCCCTTATTGAGAATTTCGTCCTCGAAATTAAACGAACGTATAGGGTAAGACTTACCGGAATCAAAACAAGTAAGGGAAATGCTTGCGCATGTAAGACTCTAGTTCCCAAGTCAGTTCCTCATCCCCATGATGCTGCCACTTGACGAGAACTGAGGGAATTTCCTTATTCCTCAATACCTTCACCTTCCGGTCCATAATCTGAATAGGCCGCTCATCGTAAGTAATGTCTTCTCTCAAATCAATCGACTCAGTCCACAATCGGTCGTTTGCCTCTCTCGACCTATCCAATCGAAGCATTGATATGTGAAATACAGGGTGAACTCCCGCTAACCGAGATGGTAACTCAAGCTCATACGCCACCTTGCCTATTCGTTTCTTCACTCGAACGGACCTATAAACCTCTGGCGCAAGCTTACCCTTGATCCCAAATCTTTTGTGACCCTTCAAAGGGAGAAACCTTCGATATACATAGTCTCCCACCTCATACTTTAACTCGCCATGGTACCTGTCATAATACCTCTTTTGCCTTTCCCCGCGCACCCTTCAACCGAAGTCCGATCGTCGTACCTTCTCTCGTGTGATCCACTACAATCTCTGGCCCAATCACTGCCACATCCTCTGGCTCTGCCCAGCAAGATGGAGATCTGGCACGGCTGCCGTAGAGTGCCTCAAACGGTGCCATTCCAATACTGGCCTGATAACTGTTATTGTAAGCAAACTCACACAGATGAAGATACTCCTCCCAAGAACCACCATACTCTAAAATACACATCCTCAACATGTCTTCCAACACCTGAATCGCCTCTCTCGATCGTCCATCGGTCTGTGGATGATAAGCTGTACTGAGATTCAACTTCGTGCCAAACTGTGCTTGCATACTCTGCCAAATCTGCGACGTAAATTGCGGCCCTCTGTCTGACACGATCGACAATGGCACTCCATGCAGTCGCACTATCTCTCTCTCGTACAAGCTCGCTAACCTATCCACTCGATGTGTGGTAGAAATCGGTATGAAGTGCGCCGACTTTGTCAATCTATCCACAATCACCCAAATACTGTCATGTCTGCGCTGAGACCGAGGTAACCCACTGACGAAATCCATAGCGATATGCTCCCACTTCCAGCGAGGAATGGGAAGCGGCTGCAGTAATCCACCAGGCCTCTTATGCTCGCCTTTAACTCGCCGGGCATATCTCACAACCTCTAACATAATCACTAACATCGGTCTTCATCCCCGCCACCAAAACAGACGACGCATATCAAGATACATCTTGGTCCTACCCGGATGAACCGAAAAACGTGAGCGGTGAGCCTCCCCGGAGAATCTCGTCACGTAACTCACCCACTAATGGAATCCACGCCTCTCCTCTAAATCTCAGTAAATCGTCGACCGACTCCATTCTCGGGTGATCTCGAACTCGAGCAAACTCACTGTACCTCGATATCGCTCATCACCGTCGCCCATCAAGTACACTCGAATAGAAACTGTCTCGAGTCCTCAATCGCCCACAAATCAACACTCTAGTGCTAGTCGAATATCAACAAGATACATCATCTCGACCGCCTCGAGTAATCCATACTCATGTGTCATACGACACGTCACAACCTCCGAGTCAACCCCTCTTCGGCTCAATGCGTCGCCTACGACATTAGCCTTCCCCGGTGATACTCCAACGAAAAATCATAATCCTTGAGGAACTCTAACCACCGTCTCTGTCTCATATTAAGCTCTCTCGAGTGAAGAGATACTTCAAACTCTTGTGGTCGGTCAGAACAACACAAACCTCTCTCCGTACAAATAATGACGCCAAATCTTCGGTGCAAACACCACCGCCGCCAACTCCAAGTCATGTGTAGGGTAATTCTTCTCGTGAATCTTCACTGTCGGACGCATAAGCTATCACTCTACCGTCCCGCATCAAAACACAAACTAAACCGACCAAACAAGCATCGGTGTTCACCTCAAAACCCTTCCCCGACTCGGAGTAATACGAGCACCGGCGCGGTAGTCAATCTCTCCTTTAAAGTCCGAAAAGCCTCGCTCACAACTATCATCCCACCGAAATCGACTTCCTTCTTCGTCAATGCGTCATCGGTGCCGCAATCTTTGAGAAATCCCGCACAAATCGTCCGTAATAACCACCAATCCCGAAAAACTCCGAATCTCTCGTCACCGAACTCGGTGTAGGCCAATCAACAATCGCTCTAACCTTAGCGGGTCTACCGACACTCCGCTAACTCCGACAATATGACCTAGAAATCCAACCTCTGTAAGCCAAAACTCACACTTACTGAACTTGGCATACAGTCTATGCTCCCTCAGCGTCTGCAAGATCGTCCTGAGGTGCTCCTCGTGCTCCTCACGAGTCTTAGAATAAATCAAAATGTCGTCAATGAACACTATAACAAATCTATCCAAATATTGTCTCAATACACGATGCATGAGATCCATGAACATTGCAGGGGCATTCGTCAACCCAAACGGCATAACGGTAAACTGATAGTGCCCATATCTCGTGCGAAAAGCCGTCTTCTCTCTGGTCTCTCGCTCTAATCCTCAACTGATGATAGCCAGATCTCAAATCAATCTTCGAGAACCATCGCTCCGCCAGCACCGATCGAACAAATCATCAATACGAGGTAATGGATACTTGTTCTTCACTTGTCACCCTAGGTTTAATTGCCTATAGTCGATACACAATCTCAGTCGCCGTCTTTCTTTTTCACAAACAAGACCGGCGCACCCCAGGTGACATACTCGGGTGAATAAAACCCAATTCCAACAACTCATCTAGCCATGATCTCGCTCCTCCAACTCCTTAGAGCCATCCTAAGACGGTGGAATTGATATCGGTTTGGTTCCAGGAACCAAATCAATGATAAAATCAATCTCTCTCGTCGGTGGTAACCCGAAGCTTCTTGAAACACGTCCGAAACTCGCACACAACCGGTACCTCATCGATCTTTGCCTCGCTCTTCCTACCGTACTTAAAACACTCATAAATGTCTTAATCTCACCGCTCGTGGCTACTCGCCTCTCGGTAACTCTCAACCGAGTCGCACCGCCACGAAAAAGTAAACTCGGTCGTCCGAGAATCGAAATGTGACCGTCTTGTCGAAACAATCAATCGTGCGTGATAAGGTCCTAACCAATCCATGCCTAATAACGCATCAAACTCCGTAAACTCTAACACTCTAAGATCTATTGGTAACTCATGTCCCTCTATCTCTACAATACAACGCTCACATGATCATGTTAGGGTAGATTTTATCCCCAAAGAATGTGCTAAGAACTAGAGGTCTCTCTAGTCTAACCGGTCTTAACCCTAACTCATCAACCATGCGCCCGTAAATAAAGGAAACAAGAGAACCGAGTCAATCATAACATACATCAAACGACCACAAATGTAAATCATACCCTCAACGAGATGTCGAGTCGCTCGAGGGTCCGCTCAAGAACAACATGTGCACGTTCCCTCGTATGTTGCCGACGTGGTGCTACTCTCTCGCCACATCAACAGTCGTGGACACTCTCTCGATGTAATGTCCCGTCTGTCCACATCGATAGCAAGCTCCCGCAGTCTCTCGTCGAAACTCACACGGTCGCTGGGCACTTCTCGACAAGATGACCCATCTCGTCCACACCTATAACACGCTCCAAAGAAGTCTCGTGTTGAGTAATCTCGCCTACTCGATGCCCGACTCCGACATCGTCGTTGGTATCGAGCTAAAGGTTTATCACCATGACTCAATAAGCATAAAACACAAGTAAATGAACTTAGTGTGGAAAATCTTAAGAACTTAACTCAAGTACGATTGGGAAGGGGGAAATGATATATTATTTTGAGCATGTTAAATTTTAATGTGTAATATAATATATCGTTACATAAGGCGATCGATCGGGCTCGCCATTTGCTATTGTAGATTGCGATGGCGACCCGGCTGATCTTGGAGATCGAGTGGAGTTCGTGATCCTCCACCGATGCGCCGAGTGACGTTGCGGCTACTAGCACGTGAGTTACGATCCTGGACTCGAGAGAGTAGAGTCACAGGACGGAGGATGGACGAGATATTGGATATTCTCGGGGACGAGCACGGCGGTTGCCATCTCCATCGACTTCGGGGATAGCTCCTGACAGGATGTAAGTCCGCTACACCTCGAGCTACTCCACCGGTTACTACTACTAGTACATGCACACACCTATCACCGCAGATTGTTCGGCACGGTTGCGGTGGAGTCACGTGTTCATGATGATATTGATTCACGCACATGCGCAGAGGCGAGGTGGACTCGGGAGTATGAGAAGTATAAACCAAAGAAGTTCGGTGGCGGTTCAAGTGTAGATGAGGCGGATTTGTACATTCGTAGTAACGAGAAGGTTCGAAACTTCTCAAGATCGAGGATAGCGAGAAACCCGGGTTGGCGGCATTTTCTTTGATTTGGAGATGCGAGAGATGTGGTGGGAAAATTTAGTATCCACACATGGAGAGCCGACTACTGGTTAGACTTCAAGAAATATTTCGGTCGAAGTTTTATCCACCTTCGCCTATGATAGCCAAGAGGATGAGTTTATGCATATCCGACGAGGCATTAGGAGAGTCGCTTATGACTTATATGGGCGAGATATCGCACTTACTTCCTTTTCTTGATGGAGTAGGCGACCGAGACAGAGATCGGGTCTATTATTTTATCGAGGGCTTGTTGCCGGCTATTGGAGGGACAGTGGTCACTACTCTACCTCCTACACTACAGGGATGCTTATGACCGTAGTTTGGCGAGGAGGCATATTTGAGGACACATCCGCACAGGGGATATGATCGGCCCAGTGAGGTACGGGATGAGCGGGGACAAGGCGTTTAGGGGGCGGGAGGAAGAGGAATAGATGGCAAATTCGACGATGCGCGAGAGCTCGAGTGTAGCTTCGATCGCACGATCTTCGCAGCCGGTTCGGACATATGTCATCACACCTACTCGACAAGATGACCCATCTGTCCACACCTATAACACGCTCCAAGCAGTCTCGTGTTGAGTAATCTCGCCTACTCGATCCCCGACCCGACATCTGTCCCCGTCGTACACTACTACCCCTACCTCTCCGCCTCCACCATCTCTGGGATCGTTGCATCTGCCGTGGTACCGGTGGTGGTCGACTAGGGTAACTCGTGTCCGAGTAGGTGTGATGACATATGTCTGAACCGGCTGCGAAGTCGTGCGATCGAAGCTACACTCGAGCTCGCTGCATCGCTCGAATTTGCCATCTATTCCTCTTCCTCCCGCCCCCTAAACGGCCTTGTCCCCGCTCATCCCGTACCTCACTGGGGGTTGATCATATCCCCGTGCAGATGTGTCCTCAAATATGCCTCCTCGCCAAACTACGGTCATAAGCATCCCGTAGTGTAGGAGGTAGAGTAGTGACCACCGTCCCTCCAATAGCGGCAACAAACCCTCGCAAAATAATAGACTGATCTCTGTCTCGGTCGGCCACTACTCCATCAAGAAAAGGAAGTAAGTGCCGATATCTCGCCCATATAAGTCATAACCGACTCTCCTAATGCCTCGTCGGATATGCATAAACTCATCCCTCTTGGCTATCATAGTTTGAAGGTGGATAAAACTTCGATCGAAATATTTCTTGAAGTCTAACCAGTAGTCGGCTCTCCATGTGTGGATACTAAATTTTCCCACCACATCTCTCGCATCTCCAAATCAAAGAAAATGCCGCCAACCCAGGTTTTCTGCTATCCTCGATCTTGAGAAGTTTCTGAACCTTCTCGTTACTACGAATGTACAAATCCGCCTCATCTACACTTGAACCGCCACTGAACTTCTTTGGTTTATACTTCTCATACTCCCGAGTCCACCTCGCCTCTCGCGAATCGCGTGAATCAATATCATCATGAACACGTGACTCCACCGCAATCTGTGCCGAACAATCTGCGGTGATAGGTGGTGCAGCACTCTTGTACTAGTAGTAGTAACCGGTGGAGTAGCTCGAGGTGTAGCCGACTCACATCCCGTCTCCAGAGCTATCCCCGAAGTCGATGGAGATGGCAACTGCTGTGCTCGTCCCCGAGAATATCCAATATCTCGTCCATCCTCCGTCCCCGTGACTCTACTCTCTCGAGTCCAGGCCGTAACTCACGTGCTGTAGCCGCAACGTCACTCGGCGCATCTCGGAGGAGGATCACGACTCCACTCGATCTCTAGCATCAGTCGGTCGCACCATCGCAATCTACAATAGCAAATGGCGAGCCTCGATCGTCTTATGTAACGATATATTATATTACACATTAAAATTTAACATGCTCAAAATAATATATCATTTCCCACTTCCCAACTATACTTGAGTTAAGTTCTTAAGATTTTCCACACTAAATTCATTTACTTGTGTTTTATGCTTATTCGTAGTCATGGTGATAAACCTTTAGGCTCGATACCAATCGCTGACGGCCCCAAAGAACCACAAACCGGGCCCCGCCCCGCCTAAACCTACGTGGACCCCCTAGCTCGTCTCCAACGAGTCAACGCAGTCTAGTCGGCCTTAACTTATCAATTACTCATTACATTATTCACTCACTCACCCCGGATCACTCTTTTTGATTCACCTTAACTCTATTTAATCTTTTATCCTCAATTATAGTTAGGTGTGCAACGGAATTGTTTTTAATACCAACTTACAACAAAATTTACAACTCGCTTATCCTAGATGTGGAAAATCATGTCCAAACAACATCACATGCACATGTATATAACAAATCAACTCGAAAGCCCAAAATAAACATATACATGTATCAACAGTCAGGTTCAACTTCCCAAAGTCCCAAAATATCAAAACAAATGGATACATAGCCAAAATATACAACAAAAGACAAAATACCTACAAAGTGAGAGCAAAGCTAACGGCTCTGAGCGTGCCTCAGAGGATATCGCCAAGCATCGGCGCCTTGCCCTTACTGTCATGGATCCGCACCCACCGTCATAAAAAGGACGGTGAGTACAAAATATAACAGTAAACAGCAACAATAGATATCTCAACATAATTTACTGAATTTTCAATAATCATAAGTCTATAAATCATGCAGTGTATAACAAGAAACTGAAATAGATAGCAAGTCGCATGATAAATAGATTCAACAAGTACAAACAACGAAAAATCAAGTGACCGAGAAAAAAATGGATAGGAGAATAGATAGTCCCAATCAAACCGCGGGTCTCAAGACCTCATCAGCTTGCGATCGACACAGTAGGCCCAAAACTACCTCCCTGCTCAATCCACCTCGTACGAACCAAATGGGCCGAAGGTCGCCTCCACTGAACGCACACTCTGTTAGGAAAAGCCACAGACAAAGCCGGCTGCTAAATTCCTAACACACTACCGAAAGAAAGCCACAGTCACAATCCGGATGCTAAATCATTTCGATAGGCTCCAACGAGAAGCCACAGTCTATGCCGGCTGCTAAACTCGTTGAGACTTCTCATCACAGTCGGACTACCTAAACCCTAGGTCACCTGAACTAGAATGGAATACAAAGGGCTTGCATTTCAAGAATAATTAATCAATAAATAGAAAAGTAATCATGTTGGTTCTATTGTTGCCTTTACTCACCTCAATTCCCGCTAAAAACGCCCTCGCGTAGCTCCACACGTTCTCCAATTAGTTACCAACACTTCGCTCGTCACCTGACAATTATTTCGACCAATTTCCGTTAATTTTTCCCTAATTATTCCAAGTATTCCTCAATTTTTTCAAGTTTAACTCATTTTCTACAATTTTCTAACTTATTGTTCCTTTACGCATTTGGGTCGCTTATATTGGGTTCCATTTAAACCCATTAGGATACCCGAGCAAAACCTCATAATTTTAATACAATTTAGAAAAATATTTTTCAATATTTTTCGCTATTTTTAACAATTTCACGCTTTACGAGACAAAACCACGACAAAAGTCTCGTCGCGAATCTCAAATTCTTCATTTTTCATAAAAACTCCCAAATTTCTATTTATTTGGTTGAAATATAATTTTTCAGAATTTTTTCCTATTTTTCTGGATTGTCTTTTCCATTTTCTCTCTTTTTCTCTTTTTTTTTTTTATATTTAAGGGCGGTTCGGCCGAATCGCCCGGTTCAGGGCCGAACCGGCCCTTCATCTTCTCCACATTAACAGAGCAGAGCGTACGCTCCGCTCTCTTTTTTTTTTTTTTTTTTTTTTTTTCATGGAAGAGAAGGAGAGGGAGAGGGAGAGGGAGAGGGATCGGGGAGACGATTATCGTCTCCTCCTGACGTCCGAGCTCTCGAGTTTCCCTTCCCACCATCACCACCGAATCACCATCACCACCATCACCACCGTACAACAAAACAACAACAACAACAACAACAACAACAACAACAACAACAACACAACACAAAACCACAAACTCACCTCACTTTTGCCAACACCGCTTCCACGAGCACCCGACCTCGATCTTTCGATTTCTCTTCTTCTTTCGTCTTCCTAGGTCCTTCCTTGATCGATCAAGAATGGGAAAAATGGGTGTCGGTGGTGTTTATCAACAATTTTGAGGTGAAATGACCAAAATACCCCTCATGTCTATTTTTTTCCTTCTTTCCTTCAATACCCTTTTTGGTAATTTTACATTTTCTATTTTATTTTTCTGATTTACCATATATATTTATATATATATATATATATCAATTTACCTATATATATATATATATAAATATATATACACTCACCTATATTTTCGCGCCTAAAATTTCGTCGTGCGCGCCAATGAACGTACTCGGGCGTGCACACTAACGTATCACCCACGCGTGTCGCCCACGACCCCGCGTGTCACTAGGCGCCCACCAATTTACTATTTAATTACATTAATTATTTTCATTTATAAATATCAATGTTTTTATTTCATTTTCGTCCCACGGACTCTCAAATACTCATTTAACGCGTTCTTTCGTACCGAACTTGTTCAACGGTACTAACGCACACTCACCACGTTCTTACTCATTTGGAATATTGAATTTAATGTTCGGTAATAAATAAATAATACAAATCACCAAACAAACATAACATACCTCGGTGTCGACTCCCGAGGACTGAAACAAGTACACCATAGCTAGTTGGGCCCACAATACGACCCTGAAATGTCATGTGGCACGAGTTAGAATTTTAGGGTCGTTACAGACTCAATCTCAGCCCTTGGATTAGGCCTTGATATGGGTGTGTGAATGGTGATGATATAGAAGTATATATATATATATTGTTATTATTGGTTTTCACCAACTTTTCTCTCTCCTCACTCATACTTGGACAAAAATCCAGAGCACTTGAGGGTTTTGTGAGGTTTGTGTGACAATTTGGAGCTCAAGAACAAGAGGGAAATCGATAAAAAGGTTAGATCTTCGATCCCCATCTCCTTCTCTACGTTTCGGCGTATTTTTCGAGGATTTTCATGGAGTTTTGGTGTGGTTTTGAGCACACCAGCTATGTAGGGGTGTTGCTATAGTTTTGGTGTTGATTTTAGGGTGTGGTTGTGGTTTTGTTGTTGAAGTTGCGGTTGTTCTGGTTTACAAGTGATTTATCGGGTTTTTAGCCAAAAACTCGGGGTTTACATTCCGGACACATTTAGTCAAGAGTGTTAGTTGTCCAAGATTATTTAAGTAATTTATGATTTGTTGGAGAGGGTTTGGACCACGGCAATAAGCCGAGAAGGTTCAAAAACCACTAAGGTGTCTACTGACGGAGACACCGCGAGCGACTCCATGGTGCACAAATGCCCACGACGCCACCCACGACGTCTCGACATGAGGCGTAAGTTGGGAAATGTTGGAAGACGTTATTGAAGGTGCCATGCATAAATGACCACGACGGTGTGTTCACGACACCAATGACGCTGCGACGACGCCGCATAGTGTGAACACGATGGCGCGCCTGTGGCGGCGTCTTGAACAGTTTTGGGACTATAAATTTAATAAAAATTTACCAAATTGGGTGTAATCTAGGGGTTCATATGGAATATTTGAAGGGTTTAAATGATGGTTTTATCGATGATTTAGGGTGTTGAATCAATTTTTCGAGGTTTATGATGTTTGGAATTTATCGGGCTTTTGTGGACTTAGGTAGTACGATTGATGATTTGACTTGAATTGGGGGCATTATTTGGGCTAGGAACGGCGTTGGGAGTGTGGTTTGAGGTGTATAGTATCCCAATTGAACTTCACTTTAGTATTTACTGCTTTATTTTTCAATTCAGTCCTATTCATTCATTACTCTATTCCTTAATGTTTTACGATGGTTGAGTTTACTCCCATTTGGTGCTTACTATGGTGGTTGGGCGTACCATTACCTGATATCTCTACGGTAGTGGAGTTTACTCCTACATGGTGTCTTTACGGTGATGTGATTACTTTCCATCTAATGTTTACCGTGCGAGGCATAGGGTCCATAAAACCATAGCATATGTTTAGGCATGCTCCAGTGAATATGCTACTCGAGTATGATAGATATATGTGGGTGCGTCGTGGTCTACACTAGTCACCTTGAGGGTCCAGGGTCACCTGTTGGAGGTATCCTCACGAGTCGTGCCTGGTGGATAGGCCGAAGTATGGTTTGGTCTGATCCTAGTGTCTACATACTTTGCTTCACTGCTATTTATATGCATGCGACGATCTTCCGCTGTCGTCTGTATTCTTTTGTTCCGCATGTTTATTTATAGTATTTCAGATTCTTGTATTTTATTTATGTAATTACTTGGTAAATTTCCTTGGGATTACTCACTCTGGGCTCGCCATTTGCCTCTTGTGATGGTTTGAGTGCAGATTCAGGTACGAGTAGGGGAAAAGAAAAGCTCGAGGAATATCTATGACAGATTAACTGAGGACTGCCTCACTCTTACGTGTGCATGTTTACTTATATATATATATATATTTTTTTGTTTAGGATAGGTTGTGAGACTTACTTTACACTGTATATAAATCATAGTTACTTTGTGATAAATTGAGGTACTCTTGACTTTTATATATGACATGGTCACATTTTGGTTTGGTTTCCACATTAGGATTTTGTATTGAATATTTGCTTCCGCTGTACATTTGATGTTCAAGAATTCCGTTGTATGATTTGAGGTGAAATGATAATGAGTTAGGCGTGGGACACAGTTGGCAGTCATGAGGCCGGTTGTTGGGCCTGCGTGGTCTCCCGTGGCGGTCCATTGTGGATTTGGGTGTAACAACCCTCAAATTTAACTTGACTTGTGTTGCACTTATCAAGACTATGACTCAGCTACGCGATACTGGATTATATTTCGAACTTTGGGAGTCGACACCGAGGTAATTTTATGATTCTTTGTGTATTAGTATTTTAGTCTAATACGTGTCTCGAGCCGTTCAGGCGATTTTTAGTCTGAGTAAGGCTTTGCCAAGATAAACAAGGGAGAAAAACATAGTAAAAACACAAATAAATGAATTTTCGAATCATTTAAATAATTAGTTGACGAGACTTCGTGCGCGACGAGAGTCATTGCAGGGAAAAACGGACCGAGGAGTGTCGTTGGATCCCAGAAGTCGGTTAACTAAATAACATTCGACTAGGGTGTAGGAACAAATATGGGCTTGTTAAAGTGACACAACCCAAAGTGAGAGAACCATCAGAATCAACCTCGAGATGCGTGTATGTTTTGAGATGCAAACAAGGGGTTATAAATAGGACCCACCCACCTAACTTTACTATTCAATCACTATTCATCTCTTTCACCACTGATTCTTTTCTCCTCTCTCACCATCGCCCCTCTCCTCCTCCTTTCTCTGTCGCCGAGCCGGTCACCGGTCCCAGGGAACCTAGGGGTGGTCGGTATCGCCGGGGTGGTGAGAAATCGCTCTCTCTCTTCTCTATCGTTATCTCAAACCTCTCCCTCTCTTCACTTTCTTCCTCCCCTCTCCACAACCGATCCAAGCCAATTTCAGGTGGTGGTTAGAGGTCTCGTAAGGTCACCGGAGTCGAGGTTATTCTCTCTCTCTCTCTCTCTCTCTCTCTCTCTCTCTCTCTCTCTCTCTCTTCCTTCTTGTTCACGCACACTGTGTGTTGTTGTCGGTCTGTTCATAAATGGGGGTATCTGGCCTGAACGGAGAGGGGTCGAAGACACCTCTCCAACGTCCCAACACCTTCGGAGTCCTCCCCAAACGAGTCACTGGTGTAGATTCGTTGTTGTATCAATTGTTTCATTTTTCTTTTATGTTCCACTGCCTCGCCAGAGTACAAAGCTCGGGCGGCGCCTCTGCCGGACCACCATGATTAGGGGTTGTCAAGGGACACCGCCATACACATGCTGGTGTTTCGCAGCTCCAGAATGGTCCACATTAGGAGCAGCAGTGGTGAAGTTGTGTTATTGTCATTTCGGTTCCTCATCGAAATCGCCATGCCTGGTGGCGCTGCTGGCTAGACCACCACGTCTGGGGGACTTTCGGAGACCTCGCCACGCCTTGTTGGTGTCTCACAGCCCCGGAGTGATCCATACCAGTGGTGGTAGTTGTGTTTCATGCGAGTTTTGAGTCTGAATCTTCTTGTTTGTGTATGTTTGACCCCGATCTGATGGTGGGTATATCCGACTTTCCCATGCCGAGGTTACTCCCTTCAAACATCGGACATCGGACGTCATCAGCAATGTCACCATGAAAGTCTTGGGCTCACTTGATGATCGGTTATGGCGATTGGTCCTTGTCATGGTCAATTTGCTTAGTGTTGTTTTGGTTTAGGTTTGTTCATCTTGATTCCCTATTTTGATTATGTTGAACAGTTGTTATAAGTTCATGGTGTTGGTTCGATGAATTATATGAGTTGTGGTATTGGCTTCATATATGTGTATGTTGTATTTTTTGATTTTAATGTGATGTGTGTCGATTGTAAGAAAACATGTTGTTACGTTTCGGTGGTTTGGGTTGTTGTCATAAACGTTCGTTTACATTTTTAGATGAGTTAAATGGTTATGACGTCGTGGTCACGTCGCCGGTCCTCGAGGCTATAGTGTGACCTTTTTACGACTGAGTCGAGCCTACGATTTTATGAATAGGCTTACATGCGTTATGGTTTTCAAACCCGAGAGAGAGTATTCATTTTTCTATTGAATTGTCGAGTTGTTCGAGTAATTTAAAACGTTGGAAAAATACTAAGGTTTCAAACTAGGTTAGTTAATGACTCGACCCATTAATTAGAGTTTCCAACCTTGTCAGGTAGCGAAAAACTCGGGGATACACGTTAGGATTAGTGGGAGTGTTGTTACGCGGGTTGCGTTGTCAGGTAAGTACACTTGCCCTAAAGCTTGTGTACGTTAGTAAGCCAGTTAAGAAAATACCTTGTGATTCATTATCATTCTATCATGTTTTCTATGATCTACTTGTTGGCATTTCCGTTCCATATTCCTTGTATGTGTGTTCTTGGCATAAGTATGTGTCTCGAAGGTACATGCGGCCTGCACTAGAAGGGATAAAACGTTGGCACTCATGCGCACGAGTGTTTGACCACCCCTAGTGATTGTGTGATACCATGTACTGAATTGTTGTAGATATTGTTGTGGTTATCAATGTTGCGACATCGTTGTTGTGGATTTATTGTGGATTTTAGACCACTTATAGCCTCTCTTGACTCATAGAACACGCATGTTTCGATTGTTATTATTTTCAATCTGCCTATCATGCACCTTGTTTATTTAAATTCTTGTCTTTCAATTCCTACATGATATTTAGACTACTATGTTTGATAATTCATGAGTTACTATTATATTCTTCTAGCATTACTTTCAATTTTCTCTCAGTTACTCACCGTCTAGTTTGTGATGGTGGGTGCAGATAGAGTGGAGTGCAGTAGAGCAAGGAACCTTGCCTATGAGACTTTTTGTGAGTGGCTGGACTTGAGGAACCCTAGAGTAGGTTATATGTTTTGTTTGTATGTTGCTTGTTATTATATGTCATGTTTTGTTAAGTCATTGAACTCGTGATTATAGTTTGGGATTTATATCATGTCATGTTTCATTTGATGGCTTATTGTACATGAATATTCCCATTTACGTGATTTTCCACATTTACATAGATTCCTGATTTTCATTTGACTGAGTTATCTCCCAATAATTGTTTAATATAAAATTTTCTTCCATTGTGTTATACTTGCAATAACTCTTTCATAAAACTTGTAATTTGATAATTTGAGGCTGACTAGGCTCGCCAAATTGCCGAGTACTGACTCGGGGATCTGTACGAGTCTAGGCCGGTGTTCCCAAATGGATTAAGAATTTGGGGTCGTCACAGTTGGTATCAGAGCGAACTAGGTTTAAATTTATAAAACACAAGCCATTAAACCAACGGAAGTTAGGAATGGTCGAACTTAGAAGTGGAAACCCTATGATCCTGTATAAACTTAGCTGGGAAAGTAATGGGTTAAGTCAGATAATTTTAATACATATTATGATTGTTAAGTGCATTATTATGGTATGCGATAGTTATAGACTGATCCGAAAGTTCATTCTCTTGATTCTGACAACGATGGAGGATCAGACCGGTCCGAATGACGATAACGTCACGTCCAGCACGATATGCTAGCGCGGACGATGTGCACGCTTTGACACAAAGAGTCGCGACGTAGGACCAACATCTACAAGAGATGTTACGACTGTTGAGGACACTCGTACCATCTACCACTACACCATCGACTCCGACTGTACCATTGCCACCTACTATTGCTCGGGGAGTAGAGATTACGATTGCTCGAGGAGCAGAGACTACGATTGTTGCAACATCTACAGCTTCGATTCCGTTAGCGACGATTCCCGAGGGAGACGTTGTTGCGCCAGATACGCAGACCGAGGTGGAGACACCTCCGTTATAGACTAGATAGTACGAGCGGAGGAGACACAAACTACACCAGTAGCTACTATAGAGGTTACTCCGACTACGACTCTAGAGAATAGTCCGGAGCCACTGCTGAGGCGAAGTAATGGAGGGAATTCAAGAGACATGATTCATTGAGGTTTTATGGTGGTACTAATATCTAAGCAACGGAGCTATTTCTGAAGAATTATGAGAAGATTCACTCGATTATTGCCACGGAGGACCATATGCGAATAAGGATCTCTTCGTCTATATTACAGGGGGAGGCAGATGATTGGTGGACGACTATCGTTACTACCCGAGGCATTCCGAGAGGTTGGATCGACTTCAAGACCTTATTTATCGATTCCTACAAGTTCTTGAGCTCAAAATCACCAATTGAAATCACAAAAACCCTCAACTCACTCGCAATTTTTGTCCAAGAGAGTTAGGAAAGAGAAAAGTTGGTGAAAACCAACTAACACCACATATATATCCCAAGTCATCATCTCACACACACTCATCTCAAGACAGCTTTTGATGGCTAAGATTAGGTCAACAAGTCCCAAATAAGGCCAAAAACACTTGACTTCTTGTTTTGTCCATACCCATAATGCATAGCTACAACTACTTACCTCTCGAACATTCCAATACCCATCTCTGAACAACGAACTGTCCCACTCTCGCGAACCAACGATCACGAATATTTCCATATCATTTATAATGAATTATTGAATTTGCTTTATCATTTATTTAATGTGTTTAGACCCCCCGGCCTAGTGTACTAATGATTTGTCGCCCGGTATTCGCTCCTACCCGCTAGTCGCAACGAACACCTGTCACACCATCTCACACATCAATAAACAATATAAACAAGCACATTGCGATGTAAACTAACTAAATTAGACAATAACATCACAATTACACATTAAAAAGCACCCAAGACGGACTATATACCTAATTCGTACGTTCTGAATCCTCGCTGTGGGACCCACGTCCGTCCCTGCTAGCGTCCATGTCTGCACATGATGTCACAAATAACGACAATTTAGAATTGGGTCATTACAAAGTGTGTATTTAAGCATTAGTTAGCATAAAATTTTAGGTGTTTATGGACTCTAAATATCTCATTTGTGATAACAAACTCTCACTTTTATGAATTTTAGGTATTCTAAGCCTTAAACATGAATATGAAGCAAATACGACAATTGGGAAAGAAAGTACAAAGTTCAAGATTGAGCAACACAAAGTTGGCAAAGTTTGGTCAAGTTTCTTAATGACCATTCTTCAGTATAAAGGTCATAACTTCCTCATCTCAAAGTTAAACATTTTCATGTTTCATGAGCTTCTTCAATTTCGACCTCTAAGTGGTCCAAAATCGCGTTGCAAGTCAGACAATGCAGATGAGACGACACTAGGACGCCTCCACGCATAACTCCCACGATTCAACTCATATACGACCAAACCAGAGAGCTCAAATTTCACGCCGCCATGACGCCATGAGCCATATTTCCCATGGCGTCGCCGCCACGTGCTGCGAACAGAAACTTGGATTTTGATATTATTTCAGACTTTTTAGGTTGAAACCCACTTTAGGGATTTCATATAAATAGAAATAGATTTTATTTAGAAACTATCTTTTGTTTTACTTGAGAACTCGTAGAAAACTAGGTTTTTGACTTAACAATGTCCGGTTAATCTCCTTCGTCTAGGTTGGAGGTGGATCGGATGAGTCTCAATTTGGAATTTCGTTATGAGGTTTATTTATTCCTTTTATTCTTGATTCTCTTCTATGATTTATTTCCTTTGGTATTGTTTTCATCTTAGGGTTAGATATTTTTATTTGTGAAAGGATCTGTACATGCATATTGGATTGATTATCCTTAGTCATTGAAATCGAAACGTCTATCCTCACACTGCATCATATCATATTGGTCATACTTGATTGATTCCATTTCCCGGTCAAGTACCTTAGGAATCTAGGCAAAATCAGGAGCACTAGCGATCCGGTTGTCTAAGTGTAGTGCCTTCACAAATCGAAGTCATGCGACCATTGCATTAAATCGAGAGCACCAGCGATCCGGTTGTGTGTTTGGTTAGGGAAGCTCAACGACATCATTTTTCTATTTTAGGAACGCCCGACCTGCACCCGTGCGTCCCGAGTTGATACTGGTCATAGTCGACCTCCAATTAATCAATTTAAAAGTTTATGAAATTTAGTCCATTTCGGGAAATAACTCAATCAAACGAAAATTTGGAAATCTATAATAATGTGGAAACCCCGAGTGTAACATGAACCTACATCTAGATACCTCAAGTCCAGGGATCTAGGCTAAATCGGGAGCACTAGCGATCCGAGAAAAATCGATAAAGTCTAAGAATATAACATGTAGTACCTTTACGAATCGAATGGTATCACACAATCACTAGGGGTGGTCAAACACTTGCTTGAGCGCCGCGTTTATCCCTTCCCAGTGCGGGCGCACCATTGCATTAAATCGAGAGCAAAATGAATCACATTACATTTTTTTAGCGACTAACGTACAAATGCTTTTTAAGGCAAGTGTACTTACCCGAACTTATCGTGACCCGCATAACAACCTCAGAGACTCTAACGCGTTCCTCGCGATTTCTTGTCTTCCGATAAAGGTTTGTTCTGAATATTATTTTAAGGTTAGTATTTGGTTAGGTTCGAAGTAATCAACCATCTCTATGGTTATTATCCTTTTTATAAAACATACCCCATTGTTATGTGCACACTTGACTATCGAGATCACGAAGAGCATGCACCCACATGCACCCACCACCCCACTTGCCAAACTATCCTCACCACACTCCCCATCACCTTGATGTCCACCCACACCCCATCCACATCACCATCACGCGCACATGGAAGGTGAGCCACCCATGGCTAGCACGGCGTCAATGGGGTGTCACCTCCGATCCGTAGTGACCGGGGACGGTCCCACCAGCACGATGACCCAAAAAACGTGTGAGAATCGAGCACGGCCGAGAGAGAGAGAGAGGGGGACCGTGAGGTCTATAGCACCATGGTCCATTTGTTGTGTATTTATCTAACACCCACGTTTTCCAACAACTTTTCCCCGACCACCTCGCTCGCCTCTCGGTCCATATTTCTCTCACACGCATACTTTCGCCTTGTCTCGTACAAATAAATAATTAAATTATTCAATAATTCTTTTAATTACGTTGTTTATTGTATTTTTCTCCCCATTTACCTAGACGGAAACTCACTAGGTCATAGTCCATCACGGACCACATGAGTCTTATATCTTTCATAAACTAACGATTAACGAAATTATCCCAAGTTGTTTGACGAAGTCCGTGATATTGAAAGCCTATATTTCACTCCTATCAAATCTTTCTTTCACAAAGTTTCCAAAAGTTTTCTTTACCCCTGTTTTCCTTTTTCTTGCCTAAAAACCTAAATTGAGTTATTTGGTCCTTGAGGTTCGACATCCGAGTTTACCACTACTGTAGTCTTCGTAGTTTTCAATGATACATCGGAATTTTCTTTGACGCATTCGGCGCGCGTCAATTATAAATCTCATTAAAGTTTATTTGTTATGTGTATATGATTGTTTAGGAGTTGAAACTATGTAACATTGTATTATATTTATGTATAAATATCATATGGTGCATATAAATATATATATATATATATTATATGGTGTATAAATTCATATATGAGGATCCCTATGAGTAATTCTGATTGTGGCGGCCCCAAATTCCGAGGTCCCCGGCACCACTATGCATGTCACTGGACGCGTCACAAAAATACGCCATGTTAGACACTCCTATAGATGGCGGCCAACGACTTTTATGGTTGCTTACACGTCTTCCAACAAACTAACTTAATCGGTAATTCAAATGTTTAATAGTTATAAAAATATAATTAGTTAGCTTATAAATTTACAGTATAAATTTACTATATTAATCGAGTTACTTTATAGCGGAAGTCTTGTTCTAAATGGAAATATATACGGAAAAATGATTTCATTTATACTCCCTCCGTTCATTTTTGTAGGTCTTTTAAGCCAACTCTCTTTGTTCAAATTTATAAGTCGTTCACCAATTTCAAGATCGGTTTTACCCAATTTACCCTCATTTGAAGAATCATTTATTGACCTCAAAAAATATCACTTTTAATAAAGTTATTAATGGGAGGGTATTATAGTAATGTTAACCCATAATTTAATGACTTCTTAAAAAGTGGGTTTGATTATTAAACAACTTATAAAAATAAACGGAGGGAGTATATAACAACAACCTACTGTGGAAAACTCTGAAATATAGTACTCTGTATATAAGGCGACAGTGTAAACAAGATAAATATACACAAGTACAGGTGTCTCTTAAGTCCCCTGAAACCCAAAATAAATCAAAATACCAAAAATAAACACATATAATTAAGTGTGTGTGCCGAACAACCGATAAGCTCAGAGATAGTCACCTAACACCTCGCCCCTACTCGTAGTACTCGTAGAAAGATCTGCACCCAGTCATCAATCAAAAACAGATGACAAGACCATTAAGTAAAATCCCAGAGAAGTTCACACAATATTCAACATATGTGATGGTCGGAGAGTGAGGCGGATCCTGTAAGGCGAGAGTGGAGGGAATGTAATTTTCGATTTACATTTATGTATTTTTGGTCCCACTTTTGTATACACCGGCCGCACAATCACGATGGGTTCAACCTAGTTGATTCGGTGAGACTGCGGCACCACATGAGATGGAGTTTACATTATTGGCTCCATCTTATCGTAGGTGGTTGAGGTAATTTTGAGGAACGACGTGTTTTTTTTTTCTACTATACTGGTAAGTTTTTTGGCTTTATTTTGGGAAACATTGTTTCCCGCCTTTCCCTGTAAATATTGTATATATTTGGCTATATAAAATAAAATCTCGTTCCTATAAAAAAAAATATTCGACTATGCGATAAAAATGACTATAAGACATGCAAGCATCTGGCAGTAGAAAATATCCATGCATGAATACTAGTCACAACGGTAAGATACAATAGGAAAGCATAAACCTAGCATGAGCAACAACCAATCCAAGTCGAAGGAAATAACGGTAAATACAACCATCGATTAACAGATAATGAGAACCACATCTAAACTAATGAACGTAACCTGCGATCCTATGACTAATCTCAACTATGGTTAACGGGAGAAACGACAAACGTCCAGAAACCATGTCAATCACCTCCTTAATGCCCTCCTGACACTATGAATATATTTCACGGTCATCAACACGTGAGAACCTAATTACTACCTCGCATGCATGAGACTTAGCCACACTACACTGCCGCTACAACGTAACCGAAAAGTAGACAAACCATGCGTCACCACCAATAGTGACGCATGTAAACAAAGCCATACACGCATATAAGTAAGAAATAAAAACAAAACAAACTAAATTATGTAAAACATTCTCGTGGGTTTTACTCACCTCAATACGCGCTCGCACTTCCCCGGACTCTTGAATCCGGCCCCGACTTGCTTCGGTACCCAAACCACGGTCCCTCCGTCCCCTGAAGTCAATTTAGTGTGTTTTATGATGTATTAGATTGGTTAGAACTAATCCCAAAGTCCAAGTTGAAGTTATAGATTTTTATTAAAAATTTGATATTTCAGGGGCCATGGTGTCGTGCCTATATGGTCACGACGCCCGGTGGCACCTATTTGTTGCCCTGACGTCGTGCGTTAACACGCGCCACGCCGCACGACGTTGGGCTCGGGACAGATCAACAACATGCATGATTTTTCGACCTTTCGACTCCAGATTGTGGTGAACCTCGACGAAACGATCACGGGGTGAAACCTCGTCAAGAACGGCAGCAACCAAAGCACATTCATTAAGAATTTCATCAATAAAGCATGGATCCTATAATTTAACTTTTATTTATCAAATTTTGAACAAAACACCCTATTCTTGTAAAATCAGTATTGAAACCCTTCATCCATAGATCAATAAATCTTCATATTCATAGAAAATCATCTTGAAATCAATGAGTTCCAAGTAAAATTTGTTTTTAAGTATAAATTCCAAAATTAAGCCTCATTTTTTATGAAATAGATGAAGAATTTAGGGAAGATCCATCCCACTAACTAGGGCTTATGTTGTTCCACTAAATCAAGGCCATCCATCTACTTTCACACTCCCATCTCTAGGCTATCCAAGGGCTTATGTTAATCAAGTCACACATACCAATTGACACTCATTTGACACCCATCTTGCCTAGTAAAACATAATCTAGGATTATCACTAGGAAAATCTAAGGCTCTTGATTTTTCTTGTTCAACTATAGTCCATATTAATACTTAGCGTTTTAATTTGATTTGGCATATTTAGGTAGTTAACATATATATATATATAGGGTCTTTATTCATGCACATATGTCTAACCCATTCACTAAGTACCCAAATCGGTGCCCCGCGCCTCGACACGCATCATAAACACCCGTCGCACTAACTAGCCTAACACAACACTGTACTCCCATATATGTGATGCAATATGATAAATAAAAATTTTAAACATCGCAATATAGACAAGCATCACTCACAAATAATAGTTACCCTCGATATCTCGTGTCCTAGTCGAATGTGTTTACATTTTGAAAATAAAAATCTATGTGACCAAGTGACCAAGTCACACCAATTGCCAATTGTTTTGAAAATAAAAATCTATGTTACACATGATCATTAATTAAAGGCTTCATATGTTCAATAAACACATTTTGTTACATTTCTCGAACGCCATTTTGATAAGGTTTGTTAGCTTAGTGTTCTTTTTTCTATTTTTGGTGTGATTTGTTCGTGGTTTTACAAACTAGAAATGCAAGTACAAAATTAATTTAATTAAAAATTCAAACCACACTTGACACTTGCACTAGCAAACAATGATAACGGAGCTACCAGTTTCAAATTAATTGGGAACAACTTAGATGATGTTGGGATGTTGGGATAGTCCCACATGGACTACTTATAAAGAAAAAAGAAGGTTTATAAGTGTAGAGTGGACACTCTATCTTACCTTGGCATTTTGGAGTGAACTCCACTTTACACTTGTAGCCCATATATAAAATTAGTCACCACACTCTCCTCACCTTGGATTGGGCCATATGATATAAAAATTGAACATGGTATTAGAGCTTTATCAGAGCTTAATTAACCCATTATCCAAGGACCTTGTAGACATCCAACAAAAATGGTTGATTGATGTTCTACGGTCAAGTCCGAGTTGGACTTGAGAGGGGAGTGTTGGGATGTTAGGCCATATGATATAAAAATTGAATAGATGATCCGCCATTTTTATTATGCTCTATTTACAGTAACTTAATTCATTCTTATAAACATTGTGCACAATGTTTATTTTCCGAGGGAGCTTAAGAAAAATACAAGAGAGAATTAGAAAGAGATTTACATCATAAAAGTGATATTTATGTGAAGTTTTATTATGACCATTTTCAAAGTGTCGCGTTGGTTTTTAACTTCAAGTGCACACATAATGACATAAAGGTTGCCCCCTCTACTTTAAGGCTGGCTCAACTCCTGCGCACCCACCCCATCTCCATCTAAAATCTTCATACCCGTATTCATCATGGGGAATCCTTGTCACTCATGGAAATTTTTTGCCCCATTTGATCCCTATGATCAACAATATTTTTTAAAATTTTCTACTATTCTTTTAATATATAGCCTTGAAGATTCCTAATGTTGCCTTTTGTCAACCATATATAGTTCCGCAATCCATGGCTTCTCTATCACTCCTTATAAATTCCAAGAATCCAAAGACCATGCACCCATCAATCTCCTTAGCAACATCATTTTTTTTATTTTTTTATTTTTTTGTGGTTATTGGTGCATGTATAGTTGATTTTGAGTGGGGAAGATGAACCTCTCGCCCGCATTAATTTGTTAGGGCTCACCACGTGAATCAAGTTTTTCCAGCACTTTTCAATCGTGCCAAAAAATTATATATGCTTTTCTTATCACTTCTTTTTTCTTTTTCCCCTTTTTATTGTACGGGATATCTTCAAATAATTCATCGATATGTTGTAGATTTGTAATGTGATCTTCAACGGGGCCGCACTGCGTAATTGCCTCCATATATAGTAGCCATCAGATGTGCCTCCCATTTCGCACTTTTCATAATTCGACATGAATAAGATGGGCGTCCTTTCATAATGTCAAGGGTCGCAACTCATGGCTTTTTCATGATTCGATGCTACCATGAAGAGTGTCGTGAATTTCGCATGGTTAATTAGTTAATTTGAATGTGTAAAACACAAATTGGTTACTGAAATTTATCATAATATACACTTTAGTTCCTCTTACCAACTTTTTCTTAAATTATTATTGAATGAGTATGAAAGACTAACCTACCCCTACTACAAAGACACAAAAAATAGAGACCCAATACTTTTAAATTATGACTTTCATATAAACCTTTTCTAATATGATTTTTTGATAAACTTTTTGTACGTATTTATATATATTCTTTTTTATATCATATTTATATATATTCTTATTAATTAGCATTTAATTTTAAGATTGATCTACTAATTTATACTCTTCAATAATATTTTGTAAAAATGCATAAAAGGTGTAAATAGGGAATAGAAGATGAGAATTTGACTACTTAATAGATTTTTTTGTAAACATACACTTTCACACTTTTTTCATATTTTTTTTTTATTTTAATATCAAAATCAACATAACTTTAATATTTTGATTGTCAAGCACCCAATTCCATTTACAAAATATGGATTGTAAATTTTCTTTTATTATTAAATAATAAATATTTTTTTGTTATAAAAATAAATATATTTTTCATTATTATTTATTTCTTGTAAATTATGAATTTATAAACTTAAAATATATAAATAATTCTTAAACAAATAAATGTACATGTATATATAATTAAGAGACTAAAGTTGATAATTTTTGTAAACATAAGAGACATAAGTTTTGGTTTTAGGAAAGATAGAATTTGTGAAAATTGAAAGCGTAACTCTTGGAAAAACAAGTATGTCACATCATCAAAAATTAATATAATAATAATATTTTAATTTGATACTAACACAAGTATGTTTTTGATTGACTAGAAGTTAAGTATAAAGACCAAAGTGCATATTTTTGAAACTACAGGGACTAAAGTGCATTTTATGGTAAACTTCATGAACTAATTTGTATTTTACCCAATTTGGATTAATGCAAGTAATTGCAAACTACTCTATTTCGAACCATGTTTTTTTGGATATTTTTTTTAAGGAAAACATCGTTCCTTGCTATGTATGTACATTTTAACAACTACATAAAATGAACATAGCAAAAATGAGGATGTTTAGGTGGATGTGTGGTAAAACTCGTAAATATATATAGAATAAGAAATATATAAATTTAAAGGCAAGTAGGAGTAACACTGATTGACACAGAGATTAAAGAAGGGTGGTTGCAGTGGTTTGGTCACCTGCAAAGATGGCGTACAAATGCACCCACCCACTATAAAACTTGACTAAATAGAAACTAAAGAAATTCGACGAGGTAGACTGAAATTAACTTAGGACGCATTAATTAGGAAGGGTTTGAATGGTTTGAAAAGCTCACCATCAATTGCACTGAATCGAGAACGATAGAAGAGTTTGATCCAAATAGCCGACCCCAATTAATTTGGAACTGTGGCTATGTTGTTATTCCTAAAAAAAATAAAAATAAAAATAAAATAATAAAATAATAAAATAATAAAATAATAAAATAAAATAATAAAAAAGGCTTGTAAGTGGATGTTGGGAATAATCCCTAGTTAATTAATTACGGGTTCGAATTCAAACTTTGAAGTACCTTAATATTGTGCAACTGTAGTATTGGAGATGTTGGGATAGTTTCACATCGACTAGCTTAAGTCATACAATAATAAAGTGTGGAGTGAACACTCCATCTTGCTTTCACACTTTCAATTAAACCTCACTTTCACACTTAAGCCAATACATAAAGTAGTCACCACACTCTTCTCACTTTTGATTTAGGCCTATATTACAAAACATAAACATGTAGTGATCATACAATTCAGTACACAACATAGTATCTATTACATTTCTACTAGTTAAAATGTTGTAATAAGCTGGTTTACCTAGGGCTGGGAACGAAACTCGAGTACCCGACTCGGGTCGGGTCAACTGAATCGGGTGGCGGGTGGTGGGTCGGGTAAGATAAGTGGAGAAAACGAGTCGGGTCATCAAAACCCGACCCATCGGGTGTCGGGTCGGGTTCGGGTGTGATCATAATAGTGTCGGGTCGGGTCGGGTGTGATCATATTAGTGTCGGTCGGGTCGGGTCGAGGTCGGGTGTCATCATGGCTTTTATAGGGTTTTTGTGGTTTTTGAAACTATGGATGGTAGTTGATACAAACTTGATATGAGTCGGATCGGGTTCGGGTATGTTGTGTGGCGGGTCGGATCGGGTTGGGTTCGGGTATCTTGTAAGACGGATCGGGTGATGGGTCATTTTTATACCGACCCGACCCGAGTCAGATCGTCACGTATCAGGTCAGATTGACCTAAACCTGACCCGTGCCCACCCCTAGATTTACCCTATTGAGGTAAGAACGATCAATAAACTTAAAAAAAAAAAACAAAGCTTCAATCTCGAATTTGTCGAGGTGGGCTACATAATCAATTTAATGCGAATGTTGATCCACTCCCAATACATGTATGTGTAACCTTGGTAATTCGTTGATCCACTTTGGACACCGAAAAGTAGACATCAATTAAATAGGCACCATGCGATGTGCCTCTAGACACGTTGTCCATATACCCCACCTATCATGTGCCCATTTTGCGTGGCCACAGTCGGTAGGTCAAAAAAAAAAACCTCTCCTACAGCACGATCGATCGACCCAACACTAATAATCTCCTGGTTGACTTCACCTGCAGGAACCACCGTGGTACTGTTAAAGTACTTTCAGCTACCACTCAATGTCCTCTTTCTTTAACAGACAATAATCGATAATCCAGTCCATGCTCCTCCAAGCACCCCTTTTATAAGCACACCCCATGAGCATGAGCCCTCCTCTCCACCACCACAGCTCCAACTCCCTATACTAACAGTAACATCCATCCTTACTTCGATGGAGACTACATCTACATGGGATCATCATGCGGTCCTCGTGATGAATGGCTCATCCATTAAGGACGATCACGATCAACCGCAATCCACGGCTCCCCCTCTCTCCGCTGTGTCCAGATTCAAGTCTTGGCTTCTAAGCGACTGCCTCTCCGACTTGCGATTCATTCTCATGGGGACCAAGTTCTGCATTCTCTTCCCCGCCATCCCACTCGCCGTCATCGCTAATCACTTCCATCTCGGCAAGGTAGTTATTAATTAACTAGTTTTGTGGTTTAGAGTTAATGTTGTGATTAGTTAATTAATTAAGGGATTGATTTGTGATTAGTGTGTGAAATGTACAGCCATTGATGTTCGCTTCGAGTTTCGTCGGGCTTGCCCTCCTAGCTGAGCGTATTAGTTTTCTCACAGAGTAGGTATCTTTGCATTTTATTTTTTTTATTTTTTTTTTTAAGCGTCATTATTTTGACCACTTTTACACAGCCAATTTTTCACGCACTCGTTGGGAGTCCGAGTCCCCCTTAGATAGTTAGATGCACGTAAAGTTTCAGGCACACGTTGACACAACAATCTCAATTAAGTGTGGGTGAAAATGGTGTGTGAAAAATGGATCACTTTTTAGAATTTTAATTTTATTTTATAAAATATTTGTTTTTTTTTTTGTTTATTTTATAGGCAAATCGCATGTTGCACAGGTCCAACAGGTACGCATTTTATTTTCCTCATCAAGTGTTTTCAGGAATATATGTTAATGTATTTTTATTGATACTCGGTCTTTTCAGCATGTAAAGTGCGAGAAGTCGATTAGTTAATGTTTTTTTTATAGGATAGAAGTTGCACCCACCAAAATCAATTTGAACTCGTGACCTTTTATTTCAAATCACATACTAAATTATTGGGTCACCCATTGATTGGTATGCCAATTAGTTTATGTTAATTAGGTGTCCAAAACCCACATATTAGTGTCGTGGTTAATTAATATAATCTTTATTTAGAGAACACCCTGGAGAAGACATAATTAATTTGGGTGTTTGGTGAACAACTCCATTGAACACGTATAGCTCTTAATTAATGGTTTCTAAATGAAAGTTAATTAAATCAATTAATTTGGTAAAAAGGGTACATTAATGATTAATTGCTTTTGTCTCTGTCCATATTGGTTATGAACAATAAGAGGCTAAGGGTCCCATTATGGTGTTGCTTTTTTCTTTTTTTCAATATGATAAGATATGTCTTTGACAAAAAAAAAAAAGAAAATGATAAGACATGTAATAAAACAATGGTGGGCAGTGGGCACAGTGAGTTGTGATCATTATTGGTTATATCTAGCTAAAATATTAATCTTTAGGAATTAAAAAAAAAAAAATCCATTATGAGGAAGACTTTTTGTTATCCATCTTCCATTCCTTGTGCATGTAAATTTAATCAGAAGAAGTCAAACAATATTTATTTTGTATTCATCTTGAGATGGACTACAATTAACCAATGTTATTTTAGCATTTCCTCGATCATGAATGCCATATAATGTTCTTAACCTGCTAACAGATTCAATGATCTAAAAACATTAGAAATGCTAATTAACATGTGACCATGTTTCTTAAGCCTTCTTAAAATTATTCACTATGTAAAAGCTCCTTTTAACCATATTCTAAGGCAAATAAAGAAATTATTACTTTTGACTGCTTACCGAAGCCTTTGATAAACAACCACAACTAATTTGCAACTAAGGCTTTTTTGTTGTTGTTGCTTGTGGTTTAAAAGAAAAAAAAAAAAAAAACAACTTTCTTAATTACAGTGATTGTAGGTTAATTCGAAATTCAAAATCAGCAATGGTGAAGCACTTACCATGGCTAAAGATTGCCTTCATATATACGCAGTGGGAGGACTGATTAATGCTTCATGCGGCAACGCAACGGAGCTTATAATAGCAATAATCGCTCTATGTCAAAGAAAAATCGATGTGGTGAAGTATTCCCTTCTAGGATCTGTACTCTCAATCTGCTCCTAGTTCTTGGGAGCTCTCTCTTTTGTGGCGGCCTCGCCAACTTTGGTAAAGAACAGAAATACAACCTTGTAAGGCATCCTCTCGCAAATGTACATTTTTTTTATTACCAATTCCATTCGAGTTCACAATTTACCGATTGGACTTCATAATTCTAACAGAGACAAGTGCATGTCAATTCGCTACTATTGTTGTTGGGTTTGTTGTGTCACACGGTGCCTCTGATGTTCCAATGTGCCTTCAGCTCTGGCAGTTTAGCAGCTGATCCAACACTTGAAATATCGAGATTGAGCGGAATTATCATGCTAGCAGCCTATGGTTCATATCTCTTCTTCCAGTTAAAGACGCTTCGGCTGCCTTCGGTGCCTCAAAACCAAAATGTGATTATTATCGACATTACTTGAATTTTATGTTTCACTGTTTCTTCTTTCTTACCTATAAGAATTAAACATAGATATATTATTAAAAATATTCAGTTTAATTTTGAAACTTGAGCAGGAAGAAGAGGTTGATGACGATGAAAAGGAGGACGCAGTGGTAGGATATTGGAGTGCATTTGTTTGGCTTGCAGGATTGACAGCACTCATAGCTTTATTATCAGAATACGTCGTGGATGCTATAGAGGTATGCACATTTTAGTATGATAAATTTCTTTTAATGCATTTTCCTGTTGTTTCTCGCCATGCCTTAATGAACCTAAGGTCTTAAACCTACATTGTTTAATTAAGCTGTTGTGTCTTCTTAACTAAACAGGGTGCATCATATTCTTGGGGACTTTCGGTAGAATTCATTAGCATTATATTGTTGCCCATTGTGGGGAATGCCACTGAGCATGCCAGCGCCTTGATTTTTGCTTATCGGAATAAATTGGTAAGTAAAAAATCAAATCCAATTTTGATTCTTTGATCAAATGCTACAGTTACTTTTAATTTATAAACTGCTGGTTGATTTCTTCACTAAGATTAATCTATGACATATATGCAGGATATATCTTTAGGTGTTGCTTTGGGTTCTGCTACTCAAATTTCCATGTTCGTTGTAAGATTAATTAAACCATTATGATATTTGATAATAATTTTTTAGTTTTCACCTACTGTAAATACATACGCTCGACTGTCTCAAATATGTATCGATCGATCCAGGTTCCATTAAATGTGGCCGTTGCGTGGATTGTCGGCATCGAGATGGATCTTGACTTTAAACTCCTTGGCACTGCCTGCTTGGCTTTTGCTGTAGTAATCACATCCTTTGCCTTGCAGGTTTGAGTACTCCTGCTCCCATTCAACTTTGTTTACACTGGACCGAAAGTTGCGGATACTATTCTTTCAATTTCCTTTACCCAATTTTCGAGTTGGATGTTACATTGATCAAAGGGAATTAAAGACGAGGAAAGAGATCGAATCCAAGTTTAACTTACATTCCTAAATGTTCAAATTAACGTCACTGCAGGATGGAACCTCTCACTACATGAAAGGATTGATTCTAATGCTTTGCTACATCGTCATTGCGGCATCTTTTTTCGCCATCAGACTTCATCCGAGTGAGAGCACCTATCAACTTAATTATATTAAAATTAATTTGTTCGATGTATCTACTCTTCTTCTATCTCGTGATCAAACGTATACTTCGCTAGTCGTATAAATTAGGACTAACTTCAATTCATGTTTTTTGTGTGGCTTGTGAAACATTGCAGAACCAAGCAGTGTCAGCATAGGAGCTAAAACACCACCTGGAAGAATGTTAGAAGCTTGAAAGCATGTTCAAGTACTTTGACAAAAGAATTCCTTGAATGTCATGACTCGTGAGTTTACCATTGTAATTTACGAGGCACGTGATCAATTGGACATGTTTCCTTGTCCACCAAATTCATTTATTTTCCTTAATCTCTCTATATTATTTCTTTAATTAAGTATCTTCATTGTATTATTCGCTTGGTGTCTCATGTGAGTATTAATATGGTGAATCGTAATGAAAAGCTTGAGTGAAAGAATGCATTGAAGCTGAAGAGAAATTAATATTGTTTTGTGGAGGTTTGAGAGCTGTAAAAATATTGGTTAATTTGGTTTTGTGTAGAGCTCTCACTTGCAGGGTGTGTTACGATCGCACGGCTTATTAGTTAATATGGAAGTTATTGAGGAAGATTGAGAACCGTCACATTTCTTGTACGAATGGGAGAAATTCAATAAACACATAAAGTTTGTGAGATTATAAAACAAAACTCTGAATACGCCTATGAATGTGTGATACTTATCCACATTATGTGTGAGTGGGAGATTGTTAGAGTTTTTAGGACACACGTGTATGAAGTATGAAGAGTCATATCTCTCCATATTCATGTGTAGAGCCATGATGTGAAGAGTCGCACTCTTTCCTTTAGTACGTGTAGGGACACGTCCATAGAATTTCTAGGAAGAGTCGCACCTCGTAGATTCATACCTTTTGGAAATCTATTAGTATCTCATAAGGGAGATAAAAAAAGACATTTGTTGTTTGAGTTTCTAAAAACAGAGTGGTGTGTGTTCTCTCTTCATCTTCCGCTTCAAGGCCGTGGTTACAAATCTTGCTCCATAGTAGTAGTACGATCACTGCCGTAGGAACTCCAATGACACTACATAATTCATCATGATCCGAAATAATATTTATGTTTAATTCTTCCATCCTGTATATGTATGTCTGTTTATTGTTTAATTAATCATGCCATACATGTTGCTACACATTGAGAAATAAAGGACAAGATGATCTCTCAACCTAATATATTTTAAGATGTTTTTTTCTTTTTCATGAAATATTTTATGACGTCTTAATTAGGTTGTTGGTTGTTGTTTGTTGTTTGTGGAAGTATAGTGGAGTGAAATAGTTCGATAGGATTTAGGTTGTTGTTTGTGGAAAGATAATCAATGCATGGATTAATAAGTTTTAGATATGTTGAGATAAGATGAGATATGATTAGTTTCACTTTCACCTCTGTTGCGGGGTGTCAAATTCATTATTAGGAACAACCACTTCTTTATGTATGCATCCTTCTCAAATATTGCGTCCGTGGATTTACATTTATAAGGTTGACACTTGTTAGTAGGTTTATTTTATAAATAATTATTTTTTTTTACTATTGAAAGATTTAGATTGGCTTCCCCATTGAAAGTTTTGTGTTTATTTCCTATGTCAAAAGTTTTATTTTTTTGTTATGATTGGAGTAATGTAATATATCTATGTATTGTCGTGTTCTAAATGTTTGTCAAGAGAATAGTCAATAATTGTGTAAAATTGTTCCATTCTTACTATTTTTGTTCTTGAAAGCTAACTTTATATGGCAGCTTAGTGTTTTTTTTGAATAATTAGGACTAGGGAATTAATTTGTCAGATGATTGAATCTATGTATTGTCAAGTTCTATTGATTGTATTGAGAGCTATTGATAATTAATGATTAATGAAGTTTCTATTTTTTAAAAATATTGTTTTTTTTTTAAGAAAAACTGAAATTTCATTAATCATTAATTGTTTGGTACAGGACCAGATATAGAATAAAAAATGTACATTGATTTACTATTTGTTCAAAAGAAATGTCATTACTTTGGTTGTGAATGTGAATGTGAAATTGAAACAGTTTAACAATCAGAGACAATTCTCTACAATGTTGAAACATATTACAATATATAAATACCCATTAGAGCCACATAACGAATAACAATACTTTCCAACAAGGAGAAAAAAATCTAAAACTTCACAAAATCAAGACTTCCAACAAAGGGAAGACAAACTACATAAAAATAAACCTAAAATAAGAACCAACCTAATAGTCGTATAGATTCAAAAACGAGTGTTGAAGAATATGTACCGCAACAAGTAGATCCAATCTTCTCCGATCTAAAAAAGATTTACACTTTATTGAACACATAAAATATGAAAAGATGAAGATTGAGACCACCGCCGATCTTCTAACACATACGAAGAGATGAAGAGATGAAGATTAGAACCACCACTAAACAAAAGAGAAGATCGGCAGTGATTTAAGATCTTGAATCAAGAGAGAAAACTCAAAAAAATAAAAAAATAAAAAATTATTAGTTTTGAAAGCTAACTTTGTGATAGTTGAATGTTGTTTCTAACAATTAAAATTAATGATCGTAAAAAAAAAAACAATTAAAATTAGTGAGTCAATTTATCTAAGTAATAGGATCTATGCCTCGTTTTGTTCCATTGATTAATTCGAGAGCCATATTGGATTAATGATTAATCAAATTTCTATTTGTTAAAAGATAATATAAGCGTGACATGTGTGAAAGTTGTTTGGATTTGAAAACAAAATCGTAATCGATAATGTTTTCATTTTAATCTTATTATATCCCAATCAATAGGCCAAAAGAAATTAATGTACTGAAAAGGACAGGGTACAAGTGTAGGACGGTACATAAAGAGTTTCTTTCTTTCTTGGACAAAATAGTTTAATATATTTTAAACTTTCCTTCAAGTCTCAAATCAATTTCAAATTTCACGTTTTAATCTCAATTTTATCCTCACTTAAAATTATAAATAATTTATCACAAATTTTAATGTTTTATATAGAATTCAACGAATTTTATTAAAATTAATTAGAAGGACCTCCATATGTTAATGTTTAATTGAGTTCATTTTATCAATTTGTTCTTCTACCTATGTGTAAGATCTTTATTATAATTTTTGTGGGGATAAAATTGAGACCAAAAAGTAAAGTTTGAGTTTTTCTTCTTCTTCTTCTTTTTTTTTTTTTTAAATGGTACATATAGGTTGAAAGTAAACTAAACCAACCTTCAAAATTAAAGCTTATCAACCATCACCTATATATTTAGTTACCCCAAAATGTAAAAGTGGTGCTTCAAAAAAAAAGTAAAAGTGGAGGCTTCGAACAAAAAAAAAATGTCAAAGTAGACGTGATTTCATTTAGTTGCATATCTTTTTTTTTTTTGTGAAATATGTTTCGCACATATCTATCCTGAAACGTACAGACTTGGACAGAAATGTATTATGGATTATAAATCCATTCATCATAGCATGTCATAGGAGTTAGGACCTTCTCAATCTGCTATATCCCATACAATGCAAGAACCACAACAAGAAAAAGACTCTTTAACGAGGGGAAATCCCATCGCTAAATGTCAATTTCCCCTCACTAAAGATATTTAGCGAGGAAAAAATCCCGTCATCTTTCCCCTCGCTATTGCCTCTCTCGCTAAAGAGTTTAGGTGACGGGATCACATCCCCTCGCTAAAAACTTTTTGTGAGGGGACCAATCCCCTCACTAAAATCTTATAGTGAGAGGCAATCCCCTCACTAAATAGCTTTTAATGAGGGGATTTGTCTCTCACTAAAAGAATCTAATGAGATGTCAACCACATTAAATAGCTTTTAGTGAGAGGCAAATCCTCTCACTAAAAGCTTATAGTGAGAGGTAATCCCCTCACTAAAATAGCTTTTAGTGAGGGTCCATGCTTTACTTAACAACTTTTAGTGAGAGATAAATCCCCTCACTAAAATCTATTTAGTGAGGAGCCAAAAGCCTCTCACTACTAACAACACCAGTAGTCATTAGAAGCCCTTTTCATAGACCTTTTGTTTGCACTCCCGCATTCGACACAAAAAGTAGTGTGACAGAGACAAATAGCACATTTCAAAAGTGTAAATCCAACAATCCAAATCTTATATGCCCACGGCTAATATAAATCTCATCTAATGTTCAAAAGAAAATACGAAAGATACAAATATTGTCTTGAATCTCTACAAACTTTCCAACAAGCAAGTACTCACCCTAATGAAGTAATGAAGTAACAATTAATATTTTGAAAACCAAAACAAACACTGAATGCACATAGTTGGCTCCACCGAACACACATAACACCTGCAAGAAAAAAAATTAAGAATGTCAATGGTCAATCGATAGAAGAAAAAGAACAAAGCATTCTAGAATAGCATCAACTCAATCACATGTTTGAAGGGAGAAACTCAAGAGAAAAGGAACTAGTTCTCGAGCACTAATAAATCCGATCCACGAGATCAACCACTAGCACTACATCAAAATTAAGACTTAAGGAACAAAAAATCGAGAAAGAAGATGCTAATATTGATCGCAAAACGTTTTAACAGAGATCCAATCTTCAAATTATCCAAGAACTTCTAGTAATTGATGTAGAAGAAATTAAAGGATGAACACCGTTAAGCAAAACTAGAAATTGCAAGAAAACAAAAATAATATAGCAATCATTATTAAGTGAAAGATTTACAATAAAACAAACAAACATATTTTTCCTGCAACCCTTACAATTTAAGATTCCAAAAAATTTAAGAAAAGTTCATCCAAATGGAAAGAAATTATGACAGAGCATCCACAGAAATAAATGGCTATAGAAATACCTTTTCCCCACAAGAAAAAAGAAAAAGATGAACTAGAACATAAATAGTATTGGAAGAGTGACAATTTAAAACTCTATGCATTTGGGATACAACAAGCTCTAATCGCTTTAAAAGAACATTTTCCTAATTGAATTGAATCGACTATATAGCTATCAAATATATTCATGGATGACCTCAGTATTTCAAAAGGTTAGATGAAATAAAAAAAAAAAACCTTCGACCTAGCATCCACAAAATAAATGGCCATAGAAATACATTTCCCCCGAGAGAAAGAAAAAGATGAACTAGAACATAAATAGTATTGGAAGTGTGACAATTTAAAACTCTACGCATTTGGGATACAACAAATTCTAATCGCTTTAAAAAAAAAACATTTTCCGAATTGAATCGAATATACAAATTTCTATGGCATCAATCGCAACCTTATAACGTACCTAATCGAACTATCTCGGGCGCCTACCGCCACCGCCGCCAACAATATCAATGCACCAAGTACTCCACCTCGCCCTTCTCAATTAATGATATATGTAATTCAATCAAAGTAATCGAGTAATTTGGATACCAGGATGAAAAAAAAAAAGTGATCTCAATCGTGATGGCTCGCCACTAACGAAACTAAAATTCAATCAAGTAGACAATCCTGCATGTATAGCATAGCATCGATGAAGTTCCGAGATTAATGGGAATTGGAAGAAAAATTATTCATTGACACTAAAGCAGCATGACAACATCAAATAAGGTGGGTCATTCACATTGCTTTTTTAAATACTTGATATCTTCTTGGAAGGGACAAACTTATCAATAATTGAAGTTGTACTTTCAAAATATCAAGGTGAAAGTTGTATTGATTTGTTTAAACTAACTAAGCACTACTTGTGCGCCACATTCATATATAATACTAGTCATTTTCTAATATAGTATACACACATGTTCTTGAAATCATGTTCATTTCACTCGAATAAGACCACTTGACCATTGAAAAAAAAAGCAAGAGAGAGATGGCAAGATCCTAAGAATGATGGAGCAAATAAGCGCCACCATTGGAAGAGGAAACTATTTGAGGGTATGGTCGACTACAAGGGGGAGAAGGCAAGGAGGTCGAGCAATGGAGGGTGGCGCTCCGCCGCTTTATAATCGGAGTAGAGTTTTAAAACAAATTATAAACTAATTAAGATTCTTCAAGTTCCAACACAAGATTCTCTACAACTTCTTAAGCATTAGAGGTGGACAGAACAAGTACCTCTCGAGCTAAAAGGCTAGATGTTTAATTCAAATGGAAGGAAAGAAAAAACAAATCAAGTAGAAAAATAATGTACCTAAAAGTAGAAGTAGCAATAAACGATCTATATCTATTAACCAATGCTAAGCGTCATCCTACAAAAAAAACACATTAAACAATCAAAAAATGTAAATTTCATAAACTCCAAATGCAAATAAAGTAACTAATTGAAAAAGACGTAAAACCTTATTTGATTCATCATTAGTCTGTGAAGGATCAATAGAGGATGATTGCTTTCTTTCCATTTCAATCTTATCCAATCTATGGCAAATACTTTCAACAGTTTGCCTCAAATTTAGAATTTCTTCATCTTTTTTTTGAAGCCTTGCCTTAAGCTCTCTAACTTGTGCAGATTCAGATTCGTTAAACTCCTTTCTCTTTATTCCACCACCATAACCAAACACATGGCTATGACGTTGTTCTCCAAAGCACTTTTCAATGACTTCAATATTAGAAAGTTGTTGCATTTAACACAAGGGCATCGAATCATATCTATTTCACCAAATATTTTAAAAGCATAATCCAAAAATTGTTCAACCCCATCTTCATACGTTCCACTAAATCGATCTGTGTCAACCAAATTTAATCCATTGTTTGTCGTGCACCATTCTCGTTTATAAGTATTTTAAAAAAATTAAAATTAAGAAAAGATGAAATAATAAGACACTCGAGTCAATCAAGACTAAATAAGGTGATGATCAAGAAAAAAATTATGTCACAGCTAAAACAATGATACACACATTGTATAGATATTACTACAAAGATATTAGGAATATCCATAAAACATTAACAACATCAATTACATGTGTGAAGGAAACAATTAATCTATGTTCTCACATTAAGCTATTGGAGCTATAATTTCCCAAACATGGCTAAAACAATGATTCACGCATTAAATAGATATTCCACTTGATCGTATTCCTAAAATTCATAATTGGGATGAAATCCTAGTAAAAAATGCCCATTTCTTAATAAGGAAATCTTCATCCAACAATTATTTGTCAATTTCTAAGGCATATGAACCTTTACCAACTAAAAGGTTACATCCAAACTAGTATACACATTCTCCCTGTGCCTATATATTGAAATTAGTACTGCTTTGTTTTATCTAACCATCAATTAGCTCAAACAACAACATCATTTACAAGGCAAGCAGTGTTATTATATATAGATATCAATTGCATATGTTACATCAATTCTCTCCTCTAAACCATTGACAAACACTGCAATTACGTCGTCCTTTGGGATATTCTCCAAATACATGGACTGCAACTTTTGAGAGTGAGCGGTTTCCTCCTCTGTAACATTTGGGGTTTATTAGCTTCCTAAAGCTGATATTTAGGATCAAAACTAAGAGATCCATAAAGCTGAACTTTTTTTTTTCCCACCAACTGAACTCTAAATTTTCCAATATTTGGTTCTTGCCGAGGAGAAATAAACTGGGATTAGGATCAAACTCGATGTAGAAATATTTAGGACTCGACTTGAGAACCGGAAGCAACATACGTACTAGAAAATAATACCCGTTTAAAGGGAAAATAACAAATAACTTCAATACATTTATGAAAGGGTGTCTAACTGTCTAAGATGAGATTTACTTGGTAAAATATAATTAATTAGGACAATACTTCAATATGAAGATAAGAATCGCCGCATCTCGCCATAATCCACATATTTTGAAAGGTAGCCACTTAAACCGCGAGAAAATTGCCTCCTTTCAAAAATTCGAAAAGATTAATTATCATCATTAATTAATTTCATTCTCAGCTTAAATGTTATCATAAGATGTACCACTCGCCTATCTCCAAATGATGTAACCATATTTATATTTTTTCTCTTCTCTCTTCTATGAACTAAAATTCAATAAATCAAAATAATTCACTTGCTTGTTAATTCTATCATCTCGATTGCATGTGAAGAAGGTGTTAAATGAGCAAAACACAAGGTCGACTAATCCACTCTAAATAACAAGTTCTTAAGCAAGGAAAAAAAAGAGAAAAACAATAAAAAAAAACTACATGATGTTGAGAAATGATGTTGAGAAGAGACAAGGAGGAATATGTTGAACAAAGTACTTGAAAAACTGTTTATTGGAAGTCACTTCTCAAACAAAATTAGTTATTACAATGTTGAGTTGCCTCTTTTGTGTAAAACAAGAGAGGCTAATGTGGCATGAAGCAAGAGAAGCATTAATGAATCAAATAAATGCCGCTTTTTCAGGTAACATTACATCAAACTAGCATTTTCAGCTATGATTCATCATATTTGGGGAGGGAGTTGGAGACGGTTCCAAAATAGTGGTAGATCACCAAGACGTAATTGCTTTGCAATTGAGAAGAGGCTCGCTGAAAAGAGATAAATGTTTTAAGCTAGTCTACATTAGTTACCAAATAAAATTTATTTACAAGTAAGAATGTGGCGTGTATTTTGGCAAGTTAAATTTGGGACACTAATCTCCCGCTTGCCCACTCGCGCACTTGATCTCTTTTGGATTTGGATGGATTGTTTTCTAGTTCGAGAATGGGGTAAGGGAGATTCTCAAGAACCTCACTAGGATTCCTTGAGTGCAAGAGCGAGCGCAAGTCCACCAATTTTAGTCATTGCTTTGTAGAAGCTAAAGGAATGTTGAATCCTTAGCACCTTGGTGCATTCAACCGATCATTGATTAACTAAGGCCAGCTAATTGGTTTACGCCTTACGTCATTAATTTCGCAAAGATATGTTCTCTCACTCCATCTGGTATGTCTATGAATCTCTCTCGTTTCATTGATGAAGACCGAGTGGATGGAAAAGTGAGCCCCAAAGACCGATTTTGTATACTCCTCTACTATTTTGGTGCACTTAATACATTCATACCATTACAACAACGACGACAATAATAACCTCAATCTAAAATTAGTTGGACTTGGCTACATGGATCATCCTCTACTAAAACGAAGAAGAAAAACACAAAATAAATCAAGCATGGATCCAGGGGTACTTCTATAGAGTTGATTTATTTTGATTGATCAAATGAACATCCATGTCAAAATAATTTAAAACACACCAAAGAGAAAACGTTGTAGACAAGTTAATTCGAGAATTAAAATTTGTGGCATTGCAAATAAAATTGATAGTAATGGGTACATATAAACATAACTTTCTCATGGAGCTTAAGAAATTACAAATTCTACATCCAAAGTGAAGAATTCGTCCTATGTTCTAAGGTGCCTTCTCGTTCTCATTGAAGAACTACTGAGCATGGGAAAAACCTAAAACCATCAATCATCCCAACCAAACAACAAACCACAAACAAATGCAATCAATTTCAACCGAGAATCAACAAGTAGTTCGAGAGAACGAATCACATTTGCATTTTGTAATTGATAGCAAAACCACCAAACCACAAAAAAAAAAATCACCCGAAATCTCAACCACAAAGACTGGTTTTCGCAAGCCGATTAAGCCCTAAATCACGCTCTCGTCCGTCCGTTCGCGCTCGGTCTCCCTCCCGCAAATCAAACAAAAACGAACACACAAAGAGAACTGAAAAACGATGAAATCAAGACATAGAGACAGAGAGACAGGGATTTACAGCATTGACGATTTGGTTGCAGAGACGGTGAGATCGACGAAGCAATGTGAATCGAATTCAAGAAGAAACAACAATGAAGAGAGATCTCGCACAGTCGCACACTCGAGAGAGAGATCGCGAGACCGAGAGATAGAGAGAGAGAGAGAGAGATCGAGAGACTGAGAGATAGAGAGACAGAGAGAGACGGAGAGATCACCTGAAAATGGATGAGCAGATCTGCGAAGTCGAAGACGAAGCCGATTTCGATCCTTCGGCGAGTGAACCCTAGACGAAGAGGACGAAGAGGACGAGAGGTTGAAGAGGGTGGTGTCTCTTTGAATGAGTTTTAGTGAGGGGGGTTTATTTACATGTACCCTAAAATAAATGTGGGTTGTTAGTGAGGGTATATACCCTCACTAATACAAGCTATATAATGGTCTATAGTGACCAATTCTAATACTCTCACTAAAGTTGGTAGTTAATAATTAGATTTCTTGTAGTGAACCTTTTTTTAGTGAAAAAGGGCAAGGGCTCTACACATTAGGTATGCATGTGATTTTTTTTTATGGTGGAAAAGGTAATGAATGTCATTAATTATACATTAAATTGAACATTCAATATTCACTAAGAATGGATTAAGATTTAAGTTTTGTGTTTAGTAAGTCACGCTTATGAATCAAACAAGGTTTGTTAAACCAATGATGTTAATTAAAAACTATCAAGTATTTTTTTTTCCCATAAAGAGGTTTTGGTTTGGAGACATATATATAGATGATGAATTCGATTCGATCAAGCACTCTGTATGTAATACAAGTTCGATAAATATTTTAGTAAAGCTACTTTAAACAAAATACAATAGTGGAGGATGACATATTGACATAAGTTCTTTGAAAATTATCTTCTTCTTTTTTTTTTTTTTTGACGAAAAAACCGATTTCGTTCATAGTTCATACTATTTAATAATACCAGGACTGTCACGTGAATTGAAAAAAAATTTGGCATTCAAATTAAGAAGGGCAAGAAAACAGTGAGATCAGTAGCCGCTAGCTTGATATTTGTGAGGCCCCAAAATTTAAGGCGGCTACGTCATGCGTCGTGGGCCTATAGCTTTGCCTATTGACCAGCCCCACTATGTCTAACGCACATCACGTCATAAATCTCATTCACACCCCAAATATACAACTAACTTTAACATCATTTTCCATTCAAATTATCTAATTAACTAGTGGACTCATTTCATATGTTATAAATTATAATTTATCATCAAATTAAGCAGAAAACTTAACAGACATGAATCGTCATAGTAATGAAATATAAGGCATGTCATAAGAGCATATGCCTAATGTGGAAAACCCATCAAATATACCATCTTACCAAAATATCAAAATGTAGAATATGCGGTATCTCTCAAATTATCCCAAAACCCAACAGAAAATGAGAATAAACAAACGTACGAGGCAGGCTGATAACAGTCACAGGTAATCCTCAAGCTTCCCTTTGCCTCTGCTTGTAATGGCTCGAATTTAATTAGCCGTTAATTGTGACGTTTGTGCAGACGTGGACGACAACTCAACACCCCGTGGACCCTGCAGATAGGTCAGGACGTGCTCAGAGTTAGGTAAATAGTGATTTTGTGTGTTGTTGTGCATTATTTGCGAGGTCATACTTAATTAGGTTTATTGGCATCGCGATATGTGTATTTTATTTATTATTGACCGTGCGAGACAGTATGATGAGAATTCTCCTCGATTAGCATACAGACGTGAATGTCGGGTAGGCGAATGACAGTACACTAGGTCAGGTAGTGACGCGTGCCAAACGCGTCAATAAAATATTAATCTTAACCGACTATTTTGTAGATAGTGGCAAAGGGTCGATCTCACAGAGATTGATAGTCTTTCTATAACGGTCCCATTTATAATTGTCGTTATTTGTGACATTATTGCGGACGTGGGTGTCAGCGGGAACGTTCGTGGGTCCCACAGCGAAGTCGGAGCACGCCCGGATTAGGTATACAGTCCGTTTTGTGTGCTTTTTGTTGTAGAGTTGTGATGTATATATTCAAGTTAGTTAAATTTCATCGCAATATGTGTATTTATATTGTCTATTGACGAGTGAGGCGGTGTAACGTGTTTTCGCCGCGATTAGTGCGTAGGCATGCGTACCGGGTGGCGAATGACTAGTACACTAGGACGGGGGACTAGATAAACACAATAAATGATAAAATTCATTAAATAATTAATATCAAATGATGTTGAGGAAGTTGGTACAGCCGTTTAGCGTGAACGACATCGGGCGAGGTTCAGAGCCAGGTATTGGAACGTCCAGGAGTGCATATAATTGGTGTTAAGGGTGTAGAGTCAAATAGACTTAGGTGAGTCAGTTTTGTGTCATTAGGACGACATTTTGACTTCATCTTCACCATCCAATGAGGCTTAGAGATGGGGGATTAAGTCTAGATGACTTTTATATGTATATATATATATTGATTTTTCATTCTTTTTGTCAACTTTTCTCTCTCCTTCCTATGAAATCCAAAAATTAAAGTGAAGAAGTGAGGGTTTTGAGCTTTTGATGTGATCATTTGAAGTGCTTAAGAGTGTGAAATCATCAAAGCAAGGTAAGATCCAAGATCCCCTCTCCATTCTCTACAATTTGGTTGTGATTTTAAGTGTGATGGTGATGAATACATGGTTTGGTGAGGTACCACTGTTTTTGCTAAGTTTTTGGGTGTGTATTGAGTACTATTGAGGTAGAGAATAAGTTGTTTTCATTGGTTTTGAAGTTAGGTTGGTTTTCATGAAAATGGAATTTTCAAGTTTGGGTGTTTGATCCGGGATTTGATGCATGTATGATGAATTTAATTGTGCCTCTAGCTTTTGAAAGTGTTGTTTGTTCCCCCATGAGGTGAGGATGGGATTGACAACGTTGTTGGAGGCCTGGGTGATGTTTTTCAGCAGTTATGTTCTGTGAACTGCTGGAAAAACTGCCCAGCGCGCTGGACTGACAATTTGGGCCAATGATGAAGATGAACAGGGTGAACACCAACGCGCTAGGTCATCCTCCAACGCTTTGGGTGTTCATCAGATAGCCATTTTTTGTTGTTTTAAATATTGTGGGTATAATGCCTATACTAATTGACCTAAAATATAAATAATTAACCATAAATAAATGATAAATGGTAATAGATTAGTTCGGGCGATATTTTGGGATATCAGGGATTTGGAGGAGTAGAACTGAGGTTTGTTCTACGGGACGAGGAGTGTGGTTTGAGGTGTGTAGTAACTCAATTGAAATTCACTCTAGTACTTACTGTAACGGCCCAAATTAATTAAATCAGGATTTGTGTTAATCACGAGGATTAACGGGTAATTTGGGCGTTACGTGGATAGCTGGGTTAACTTGAAAATGAGTACCCAGGCTTGTATTATATTATTTGTGCATGTTGTTTGTTTATTATTGTGATGGGAAGTTATTATTATTTATATAAACATCACATGTGTATAAGTTGATGTCGGGCGAGGTTGAGCGCCGGGGTTTTGTGGTGTGAGATCAGGCCAACGCGGGGTTTCCGAAGTTGTAAGACTGGGTGTTGGGGTTTGATGAGTCAAATAATATAATATGACCCTAATTTAGGGGTTAGTATAATGAAATGTAAATATAACTTTGGGTTAAGTTATATAGTTATTTTGGAACACTAAGGGTGGGACCACCTCCTGGGGTGCGTGCTTGGACGCGGGCACCGAGTGTCGAGTGGTCGGGAGACTAGTATGACCCTATTGATAAATTTTGGGAATTTATTGAGTAGATTTGATAATTTATATAGGCCAAATCAATTGGAGTTGTAAAGTCCTATAGTTTGAGCTGGATTAATCAGGATCCATTGGATGGTTCTCGAGATGAACAACAGGGTGGCCAATGTCAAGATAGGGTGTTAGTAAGTTGGAGTGACACAGGGTGCACAAGGGCCACATGATTGTCCTCGAGATGTGTGTACACACTTGATGAAAAACCAAGTATATATATATAGGATGATCGGTCAAATGGGGAAGAAAGAGTGGAAATTGAGAGAGAAGATGAGAAAACGGTGAGAAAGAGGAGGAAGAAGGGATCAAAGCTGGATTAAAGAGTGATTTGTGGCAACAACAACAAGATTCCAAGGTATGATTTATCAAACTTGGGTTGTTTGTGAAATATTGGTGTTGATTTGAAATTTGAGGAAATTCGGATTTGGAGGTATTAAACACTCGTATTTTGTTGGGATTTAGTATTTATGAGTTGGTTATAGCATGGATTGTGTAATTGAGCAAGTTTGAGAGGAATTTGAGGATTTTCTAAAAATGGGTTTGAAAATGGAAATTTTTGTAAATTGTGGATTTTGGTGTTTGATTATGGAAATTCATGTTTAAATGGTGTAATTAAGGTGATTGAGGAGTTATGGAAAGATGGAAATTGAATTTATGGGTTTGTGAGTGGTTTGAAGTCAAAAATTTAAATTTGGAAATTTTCTCGACAAATAGCAATTAGCGCGCTAATTGGAGAAATTAGCGCGCTAATCACGCTGAAAGTGAAGAGTGATAAAGATCAATTAGCGCGCTAATTGATCTCATTAGCGCTAATTGTCCACTGAACTTAAAAATTGGGAAAATGAAGAAATAAACTTAAATAACATCATAAACCCATTAATTGACCATTAATCTTCACAAATGAAACCCAGGAAGCTCGAGACAGTAAAAATTAAGTCGGGGAATTAGTGGATGATCAGACCGGGGGTATTTTTGGGATTGTGAGCGCGGATTGAGGTATGTAAAACCCAATTGAACACCACTATTGCATTTTCTTATTCTATTCATTGAGCTTTATTTATTTGTCAATCTAAATTCGATTGTGATGGGAACGGCAACGTTTCGGCGGTTGTTTCGGGTGTGTGGGGTTTCTTCTTCTCAAATGTATTTTGGTGACTAGGATACAGTCAGCGGGGTCTTTGGAGTAGGGTATGACTGGGCCACTGATCCTAGTTTCACTGGCGGTATTTATTGCACACCCAGTTTGTTTTCTTGGTGTTGGTATTCATGCATTTCCTTTTGAGCAGTTGCCTGCGTTATTTCCTTGATTATTGCATGATTATTTAACACTGTTTATTGGTTTCCATTTATGTTCATAAATTGAAATGCCTGGTGGTTTTCCTTGGGATTTTACTTACTGGACTCGTTATCTGGTTTTTGTGATAACTGAGTGCAGATACCAATATCAGCAGGGGTAAGAAGATCTTTGGCGATTATATCTGTCTTGCCTACGCCGAAGCCTGCTAGTACGTATGTTGCTAGTGTATTATGTTGATATTTGTATTACTTTGGGATGAGAGATTACAACCATTTCTATACTTGTATATATATTGGTATAGTTGATCGCCTATATGCAAGTATAAAGGGTTTTCCACTATAGATTGAATTAAATAATTTTATATAATGCTTCTTTTATTAAGACAAGACTTCCACATTTTGCTTATGGATAAATAACTCTAATTTGAAGATTCTTAGACGATGGATAGAGATATGACGTGGCGCTTATTACTTCGGTGCATGAGTTTGAGAAGTAATCGTTAGCACGGGCGCGACCCCGGAAATTGGGGCCGCCACAGTTTGGTATCAGAGCAAGGTCGATAGGGCCTTGAAGTAAATAGAGGAAATGAAAAAGAGCATAAACTTTAAACAAATTAGATGTGGAGCCCGATGAATTGCCTAGAACTTTTAGTTGGGAAGTGACTGTGAGGCGGGTTGATGAAGGAATATATATACGTGTATGATTTGATTTTGTATTACATATGGTATACGTATATGCTGAGTCTGGTCCGACGCACGTTTAATGGTGCAGTTTTTGATGGACGGACAGACTCCGACTATTGCTCCGTCTACTGTTCAGCCGGAGGTTGGTGATACGAGTGATCCGACACGTGAGACGGTGACTCTGCAGGTCATTATCGCGGAAGGTCATGGAGCAACAAGTTTTACATCAGGCACAGATGGCGAGAGATTGTTGAGTACATTCGGGGTCAACGAGATAGGAGTCCCGAGCACCGAGACGAGAGATGAAGGGAAGGTGGTGAATGCTACCACATCTCGTATTTGTTGAGCGAAGAACGACAACAACCTTCGCCACAAGACAAAGATAGACATCGTGGTGACCGGGACAGGGGTCAGAGTGACCGGAGTCAGGGTCAAGGATTTGATGACAAGTATACTGGGAGGCGTAAGACACGCAGATGTTTTAAATGCGGTCGGCGAGAGACACACTTGCGATATGAGTGTAGAACACTATCACCTCGACGGATCAAGGTCCTGGATAGGGACGAGTGCACGCGGTGGCACAAATGACATACAGCTACCAAGCGACTAGGAAGAGAGAGACGCGCAAATGTTATAAATGCGACAAAGAGGACATCTAAGGGTTAGTTGCCAAACACCGGCGGCTGCAGTAGTCGAATATCATAGAAGATGTCGACGACAAGCTACAGAGGAATCGCAACAGAGAGAGGTTAGGGACAAACAATACGAGCTGCTGAAGAGTGAGACTATGCAACAATCAGAAACTCCGACTAGGACACCAGATGCGGCTAATTCTGTTGTGCCAGGTACTGGAGGTTCACAGGAGGGATCGCCACATGTTCCGAGATGTATTTATTGTGGAGTAAGGGATATATACATGGGGAATGTGCGTTGATCTGGATGGCATCGGTATTAGTGTAGCTGTTGAGTGCTCAGGCTTCAGGTTCATAACGTATCTGAACAATATGTTGGGCAATTACTGAAAAGAGTCAAGTATATTTTTGTGTAAATTATGGAAATTGGTAGTGCTATGTATAAAAACTATTAAGTTGTTTCCATTTTGGATACAAATGAAACCTGAGGATGTTTGTTAATATATATGTATGGTATAGGAATATTATGGAGAATGGATGGTTGTTCAAACACCGTAACAAGAGAAATGGTATATTTCGGGTAATCAAAAATTTGAGGCCAAATTCAGACTGTATTGATGACATTGAGGGAACACAGACTGTGTGTGAAAATTCAGAAGGTGAAGTTCCGGGGCATGTTATCAATAGTTAGAACATATCATTTATGGAAGAAAGATTTTAAGTGGTGATTGAGCTGATGTTATTAGAGGTTGTTGCCAAGATACAGAGTTCTTGTGTCTAGTAAGATACTACGGTGATTTGTATAGGATTTTTCCATGATTGCAGCACCAATGACGAGGCTGACAAAAGAAGGATGTTTTCTTTTTGATGGTCTGAGGAGGGTGAGCAGGCATTCCTGGAGTTGAAGTAAGGATTGATTTCTGCACCAGTGTTGACATTATCTGAGTCAGTGAAGAGTGCAATCAGTTACACTGATGTTTCAAGGACTGGACTGGGATGTGTTTTGATGTAAGAGGGACGATCAGTGGCTGGCTTATCCAGGCGATTGCAATTGCATGAATGTAGTTACTCTGTATATGATTTGAAGCTTGCGGCAGTTGTATTTGCGCTAAAGCTTTGGAGGCGTTATCTGTATGGAGAGAAGTTGTGCTTTACACCAACCATCAGAGTCTACGCTACATTTTCACACAAAAGGATCTTGATATACGTCAGAGGAGATGGTTATAGATGCTAAAAGATCCTGATTTACGATTGAGTATCATCTTGGTAAGGCCAATGTGTGGCGGATCTTTTGAGTAGATGCGGAGTCGACAATCGAGAAAGATGCGATATATGGGACTGCTGTTGATGCAAAGATCGCATGAGCATGTCAAACATTGCAGTAGCCTACGCATGATGTTCGATTTGAGGTCAGATGAGGGTACCGACAGTGTCACTAGGGTGAGTAATCGGAGTGTCAAAGGGCTGATGGGCTCGATGAGCAGTTCAGTGGTTTGGCACGGAATTTTTGAGTGCACTGATTGGGCGGAGACGTCTGACGGAGGTTTACAACACCGAGGTCAATTATCGGTACCAACAGTGCTAGAGATACGTAATAGTGTTTTAGAGAATGCGCATAGGTTGCGATACGCAATTCATCCGGGCGTAACCAAAATGTATCACGATTTGCGAGATTGTTTTGGTGGCGGGATGAAGGCGACGTTGGCGAGTATGTTCGAGGTGTAATATATGTCACAGTGAAGACTGAGGCTAGGTGACCTGGAGTATTGTTGCGGACTTCGAGACGAGGCAATGCGTGTTGGGTGGTGATTGACAACTGACGAAATAGGTGTACATCATATCAGTTTTGATGCAATACACGTTTTTCTTTAGTTGCCAAACTGCATGGGATGTCGGAGACTGTCAGACTGCAGGAGATTTCCAGATTTATATCGAGGTTCTGGGGAGCGGAGCAGAGGTAGTTAGCATAAGGTTACAGTTCAACATGAAGTTGTTCGTTCTCAAACAGATAGCAAATTAGAGAGATTGATATGAATTGTAGAGAATTATGCTGAGGGTGTACATGATGGAATTTGCAGGTTCGTGAGAGGATTACTTACTCGGAGTAAGTTTGTCTACAACAACAACTATCAGACAAGTATCGGGATATTGTCATTTGAGGCCTTGTATGGGAGGCCCTGCAGATTTTCGATGTTGGGCAAGAGAATGGGAGGATACAGTTATGATAGGGTCAGAGATGATTGTGGATCACACAGGAAAATTTGGTAAAAATTCGTCAGAGGCGGCGAAGATAGTGAAAGACTTTATGAGGTTTAACCCCACTTATTTTTATGGGGTGAGCGATCCAGAGTTAGTTGGGTGTTAGTTGATGACGCATCGATAGCTACATCGCTTATTAGAAGTTCCGAGGTTGAACAGCACGAATTTCGGGTATTGCTCGAGAGGACAAACGGCGGCTCCAGTGGACGACTTATACCGATACACAACCGAAGCCGACGACTTGGGCCGAGTTTTATCGCTGTTCTTACATATATATTCCGATAGAGGTGCAACTGAGGCTCAGAGAAGAGTTTCTCACGTTGAGGCGGGGTACCATGTCTGTGCTTGCATACATGGAGAGATTTAGGTATTTAATGCAGTACGCCATAGATGTGGTAAACATCGAGAAACTTCAGATTTATTACTTCATCAGGGGATTAGATGAGAAGATCGTTGATGTTATTGTTGCGAGTGGAGCTGACACTTGGCAGGCTTTATATACGATAGGGTTTTGGCTCGTGAGACATAATTGCTGCAAAGCGAAGAGCGATCGGATCAAGTTGGATAGAATTCTCGGTCTAATCACAAGCCGAAGAAACAGAGGGATGAGTTTAGCAGCCAGTGCAGCCGTAGATAGGGTCGATGTTGTTGCATTGTCGATCCGGGAGGAGACTAGACAGGCTGTTGAGGATACTTATGAGTTTATTTGCTTATTTTGTTGTTTATTTCGTAGGTGAAGCTATTGTTTTATTACATACGCGATTGAGGACGATTGATGTGTTCACCGGAGGATGTTGATGGAAAATTGATTGATCATGCGATACACAAGGCCATAGCGAGGGCTATCGGGTGACGGACTAGGATTGAGCGCTATCACTAGTGGATTCCCAGAGGGATGTGTTATGGGGAATGGGCCAGGTGATGCGTACACTAGTGGGAATTCCGACGTACCAGAGTATGGTTTAGGACTGAGTCGCGGATGAGATAGGATGTCAGCAACGATCAGACAGAGTCATCAGAGACATTTTTCACACAAGATAGAATATGCGTGAGGTGAAGGGTCAAAGGGTGTACCATCGGTGGAATCTCGATGGAAAAGATTCTCGAGTGAAGGACCAATTGATATGCATTGGTGGAATCTCGATGGGAAAAAAAAAATTCTGAGTGAAGGACCAATTGATATGCATTGGTGGAATCTCAGATGGAAAAGATTCTGAGTGAAGGACCAATTGATACACACACTGGTGGGATCCTGACGTATTGGAAGCAAGTTCAATAAAGTTTAACCTTGTGAATGGGTGCGGTTCGATGAACTGGGGAATTTTACTCGGGATTGTTCAATTTCGAGGACGAAATTCTTTTAGTTGGGAAGAATTGTAACGGCCCAAATTAATTAAATCAGGATTTGTGTTAATCACGAGGATTAACGGGTAATTTGGGCGTTACGTGGATAGCTGGGTTAACTTGAAAATGAGTACCCAGGCTTGTATTATATTATTTGTGCATGTTGTTTGTTTATTATTGTGATGGGAAGTTATTATTATTTATATAAACATCACATGTGTATAAGTTGATGTCGGGCGAGGTTGAGCGCCGGGGTTTTGTGGTGTGAGATCAGGCCAACGCGGGGTTTCCGAAGTTGTAAGACTGGGTGTTGGGGTTTGATGAGTCAAATAATATAATATGACCCTAATTTAGGGGTTAGTATAATGAAATGTAAATATAACTTTGGGTTAAGTTATATAGTTATTTTGGAACACTAAGGGTGGGACCACCTCGGGGTGCGTGCCGGACGCGGGGCACTGAGTGTCGAGTGGTCGGGAGACTAGTATGACCCTATTGATAAATTTTGGGAATTTATTGAGTAGATTTGATAATTTATATAGGCCAAATCAATTGGAGTTGTAAAGTCCTATAGTTTGAGCTGGATTAATCAGGATCCATTGGATGGTTCTCGAGATGAACAACAGGGTGGCCAATGTCAAGATAGGGTGTTAGTAAGTTGGAGTGACACAGGGTGCACAGTGGCCACATGATTGTCCTCGAGATGTGTGTACACACTTGATGAAAAACCAAGTATATATATATAGGATGATCGGTCAAATGGGGAAAAAAGAGTGGAAATTGAGAGAGAAGATGAGAGAAACGGTGAGAAAGAGGAGGAAGAAGGGATCAAAGCTGGATTAAAGAGTGATTTGTGGCAACAACAACAAGATTCCAAGGTATGATTTATCAAACTTGGGTTGTTTGTGAAATATTGGTGTTGATTTGAAATTTGAGGAAATTCGGATTTGGAGGTATTAAACACTGTATTTTGTTGGGATTTAGTATTTATGAGTTGGTTATAGCATGGATTGTGTAATTGAGCAAGTTTGAGAGGAATTTGAGGATTTTCTAAAAATGGGTTTGAAAATGGAAATTTTTGTAAATTGTGGATTTTGGTGTTTGATTATGGAAATTCATGTTTAAATGGTGTAATTAAGATGATTGAGGAGTTATGGAAAGATGGAAATTGAATTTATGGGTTTGTGAGTGGTTTGAAGTCAAAAATTTAAATTTGGAAATTTTCTCGATAGCAATGAGCAATTAGCGCGCTAATTGGAGAAATTAGCGCGCTAATCACGCTGAAAGTGAAGAGTGATAAAGATCAATTAGCGCGCTAATTGATCTCATTAGCGCTAATTGTCCACTTGGAACTTAAAAATTGGGAAAATGAAGAAATAAACTTAAATAACATCATAAACCCATTAATTGACCATTAATCTTCACAAATGAAACCCAGAAGCTCGAGACAAGAAAAAATTAAGTCTGGGAATTAGTGGATGATCGACCGGGGGTATTTTTGGGATTGTGAGCGCGGATTGAGGTATGTAAAACCCAATTGAACACCACTATTGCATTTTCTTATTCTATTCATTGAGCTTTATTTATTTGTCAATCTAAATTCGATTGTGATGGGAACGCAACGTTTCGGCGGTTGTTTCGGGTGTGTGGGGTTTCTTCTTCTCAAATGTATTTTGGTGACTAGGATACAAATCGGGGGGTCTTTGGAGTAGGGTATGACTGGCCACTGATCCTAGTTTCACTCAGGCGGTATTTATTGCACACCCAGCTTTGTTTTCTTGGTGTTGGTATTCATGCATTTCCTTTTGAGCGCTTACTGCGTTATTTCCTTGATTATTGCATGATTATTTAACACTCGTTTATTGGTTTCCATTTATGTTCATAAATTGAAATGCCTGGTGGTTTTCCTTGGGATTTTACTTACTGGACTCGTTATCTGGTTTTTGTGATAACTGAGTGCAGATACCAATATCAGCAGGGGTAAGAAGATCTTTGGCGATTATATCTGTCTTGCCTACGCCGAAGCCTGCTAGTACGTATGTTGCTAGTGTATTATGTTGATATTTGTATTACTTTGGGATGAGAGATTACAACCATTTCTATACTTGTATATATATTGGTATAGTTGATCGCCTATATGCAAGTATAGCCGGGTTTTCCACTATAGATTGAATTAAATAATTTTATATAATGCTTCTTTTATTAAGACAAGACTTCCGCTGTTGCTTATGGATAAATAACTCTAATTTGAAGATTCTTAGACGATGGATAGAGATATGACGTGCGCTTACTTCGGTGCATGAAATGGAGAAGTAATCAGCACACTGGCGACCCCGGAAATTGGGGCCGCCACACTTACTGCTTGTTTTATTTGAATTCAGCCTTGTTCATTTATTACTCTATTTCCTTATTGTTTTACGGTAGTTAAGTTTACTCCTACCTGGTGTCTTTACGGTGTAGATCACTTCCCACCTGGTGTTTATTCGTTGCGGGGGCATAAGGTCCACTAAGCCATAGCATATGTCTAGGCATGCGCCGGTGAATATGCTATCCGGGTATGATAGGTATGTGTGGGTGCATCGTGGATCTACGCCAGTCATTTAGAGGGTCCGGGGTCACTCGTTCGAGGTATCCTCATAAGCCGTGCCTGGCGGATAGCCCGAAGTATGGCTTAGTCTGACTTTGATTGTGCACACACTTTGCTTCACTGCTATATTTATGCATGCGACGATCTTCCATAGTTGTATGTATTCTTTTGTTCCGCATTTTTATTTGTAGTATTTTAAATTCCAACAGTTTATTTATATATTTACTTGGTGAATTTCCTTGGAATTACTCGTTATGGACTCGTCATCTGCTTTTGTGATGGCTTGAGTGCAGATCTTAGTACGAGCAGAGAGAAGGGCAAGCTTGAGGACTACCTGTGATTGATTGCATTTACCCTACTCGTACGTTTGTTTATATTTCCTTGTTTTATGCTGGGTTTTGGGTTATGAGAGACAGGTATGACTTGTATATGACCTAGAGCTTATATTTTGATATTTTGAGGATCTCAGTTGATATGTATATGATGTATATTTTGGTATGATTTCCACATTAGGTAAAATGCTCATAAAACAGTTTGTGAATATCTATTTGGATAATTTTAATTGTCCACTGCGTATTTTGGAGATTAAATGATAATAAAGAACCCTAAGCTAACTTGAATCATTAATTATTTATAAACAACATGAAGTTAGCAAGATTTTGATTGATATTGAGTTACGAGTGGTCATGAGACACAGCTGGATGGTGAGTTGGCAGGGCTGTGGGCCCACGGTGCATGCCGTAGCGGCCGATGGACTTGGCGCCGCTACACTTTCTAAGATAAGAAAATAACAAGAAGGGAAATCGGGAGTTTTAGAGAACAATTATAACTGAAGACATGTAAAAACAGTTTTGTAAAAGTGAATTTAAGGGTAGAAAGTAATCTAGGCTTTTAGCTTATTGAACTTGTCTAATGGCACGTGGAATTCATTGGTTGTCGATCCATACAAAAATATGCAATTTAATTATATTCTAGTGTAGCTATAGACCCGGTGACACACTCAGTTCCTCGCACTCCCTATTCTCGATAGTCAAGGTATGACCATTAACTACTTCTCTAATCAAACACACAACCTTAAACTCACGTGAATTGGGTTTAATACGTTGATTGCATTAATACAATTCGTGTACGTACTACACCTAAACAACCGGATCGCTAATGCTCCTAATTTAGCCTAAATCCCTAAAGCACTTGACTGATCCTGAAAGGGACTAACTAATCAGTATGACTAATTGTCACTTGAATGAGTCTACCGCGTAAGGACGGACGTTTCGACTTAATAACTAAGGGTAGTCAATCTAACATGCAAGTGAGGGCCCTTCACAAATAAATAAATCTAACCGTAGATTCAACACAATGCAAAAAGAAATAGAATATAAAAGAAAAGCAATGAAATATTAAATTAAATAGATCTCACAAATCTATTAATAGCAGTGGTCAAACTCCCTCATAGGCTTACTTAGGCTAGGGAATTAGTCCTCCATGGTGGAGTAAACACAAAACAGAGAAGAAATAAAAAATAAAATAAAAAATAACTGAGCCAAAAATAAAACCCATAGAGTCTATTATATATGATGCCTTTAATTTCTTGCTTTCTCGGCATTTCTTCCGCAGCATGAGTTCCGCAATTCGATAGGAAGTGAATTTATTGACATAGCACGTAAATCGAGATGTATCTATGGATATGAATATGTTGCATAGCAATATCTGTTGCCATTACCAATATTGATCACGTTGTCCTCATTTTTAGAGGCCCGCTATGTGCACCTCAGTCATCACTCAGGGCACCCCATTTACAAGGGCACTCATCGAATTTATCAGGGTACCCCCAAATTAGACAAAAATGCCCTTGAGCCCTAAGGTTGAGGCACCCCACCTATTTCGGGTTTAGCCTAGTACTGGTTTCCATTTTTTCGAAACCTCATTTCCCACAAATGCTCATATTGCCATCATGATTTGAAGGCAAAATCAACTAAATCTCATATTTTTCAATGTTCTCTCCCACATATTTCTGATTTTTTCGAGTTGGATAGATTTTTTTAACCATTTATGTCAATCCTTAGAGTACTCCAAGGGTCTAGATGGAGTCAAAGAGTCTACCAAAATATAACTTAAATGGTGACTTGGTCCTTTGGACTTATCTTTCTCAAACACAAACAAATGAATTCTCGAGCGTTTTGGTACCCCTACAATGTGTCTCGCGACATTCGCGTACGTTCGCGCCACTAAAGACTAAACAACAATTTATATTAATTATTTAACACATTTTACTTATTTTAAGTGTATATTATTTCCAACCTAATGTACTGTCATTCACTTACTCGGTACCCACTTTTACACGCTACTCGAGGCGAACACCTGTCACACTATCTCGCTCAATAATAACAATATACATACACACATTGCGAAACTAAAGTAATTAAATATACACATCGCAAATTAAGCAAAAGAGCATACAAAAATAGACTATTTACCTAGTTGGGCATGCCCTGACCTATTCGTGGGGTCCACAAACGTCTAAGTTGTCGTCCACGTCTGTAAATATGTATTAATAATGGGCAGAATTAGAATTGGGCCGTTAAAATATTTTTGTTGTCAAAGTTGTCAACTTGATTTGATTACAAGAATTGAAACAATTGATATTTATAAAACCAAAAATTAGTCGCTTAGTATTTTTATCTCTTTGCATATCGACATTTGCATAGTTTCTATATCCAATATAAGTTTCCTTTTATGAATATTTAAAACAAATCAACCAAACCCAAAATCTATCTTTATATTTTGAGTAGACTACTTGTTTGTCGTGTTCATCTGAAGCAACCCCTGTAAAACCTAGGCACATATATATCTACAATGGAGATTTACGATGGACTTGAATTAAATTTTAAAGAGAATAAATGTCTAGCGTTTATTTTGCATTTTTAGAGACTCCAACCTTCTCAGTCGAGGTGATCATCGAGTTTATGCTAATAATATTGACAAAAATATTGAAAAGAAAAAGAAAAAGAAAAGAAAAAAAGAAAAAGAAAAAAATACTGTCACAAAAATTGTAGCATTCCCTTTAAAGGCCCAAAGTGAACATGGACCTAATTAAGGATATGGTACAACTACTATTATTGCCAGATTCCCATCAGGGACAACATTGTCACAATGTCAAATTAGTATTAATGCAAGTAAGACATCATTGGGCCCGGCCATAGCCTATTTTTGACCTTTTCACTTGTTCTCTTAATTTTTTTTTCCCTGTAATGTAATTATGTGATATGGACTTTAGAAAGAATAATCACGTGCATTAGAGCATGTTAGCAGTGAAAAAAGCTTAGCTACCTTGCAATTTTTTTTTTAAAGAAAACCTATCAAGTTAAAGTTGATATATTTTGTCTTCCACCAAAGAAAGATAAAATTAAGAGGAATATGAAACAACCAATTGCGTAACGCGGAAAATGAATGTAATTTTAAGTATAATTTTTTTTGACTTATGTGAGAATTGAACCACGGTCTCTCGAGGTCTTATTTTTTTGACAAGTGATATCTTTACCACTCATTTGAGAGGCTTTTGACGTTTGAGGGTAGTTTTTAAATTTTGTGGCTCTATCGTATTGAGCAATCTGAAGGAGAAGTCTACAAGGGTTAACATCATAATGAATTTTATGGATTCAAGCATAGGTTAGTTGATATAGTTGACCTTAGTTGGACATGAATAAGAGTGAGATAACAAAAAATAAAATAGTGGAAGGGGACATTTTAATTTGTCTTTCATAATTTAAGATTTTGTAGGGCTTAAAAAAAGTTATGTAATGTAATTGATCATTACCAACATTTGGTTGGATAGGGTGGTAAGATACTTTTTTAAGTGTAGTCTCGAGTTCGAGTCTTTGTGATTAAAAAAATTGAGTGGGTTGATAATGCCTAGTATATATGGGTTTTGATCATTACTAGATACCACATTGGAAATGAAAACATAAACGAGCCGTATGTATAGCATGTAAAGAATGATGTTTTACTTATAATATAAATTGTGCAGTGACTTTTTTGTCATTGGAAGTTCTATATATGTCACCTAACTTAAGATAATGTGTTTAAGTTTTAAAAATCTTTATTTACAACACGTGTGCAGAAGAATATGTAAATAATTTCTTATTCCAAATAGTAATACCAAATAGCTAGTACTTCAATGGAGGACGAGTTCCTAACGCACTTCCTCTGCACCCGCCCTTCTCAAATCCATCCTATATATAACCAAGTATTGGTTGAATGTTTACATACAAAATTCATTCATAATTTAACAATTCCAAACATTTATTTTGAAAATATACATACATATATCAATAACTATATATATAGAGTCGTGTTAAGGGTACCCCGCAATCCTCTCAGGGCACTTCGCCATTTTTAATTAAAACTGATTTTATGACCAATGGACAAAAAATCCCTCATCCAACCCAACAATTCACATGTCCATTCAAATGCTCTCTCAGGGCACCCCACTTTTGAAAATTTGATTTTTTTATGAAGTCAAGTCGATCCGTCGCGGGCTGGACATCGTGTTTGTCAATCAAAGAGTGCGCACTAGCCCTTGTCAATCGCTTTTATCGATCCATCGCCGCCTGAAGATTTGATGAGTTTTAAGTGTTTTTAGAGTCTAATAGTTAAAGAAAATGAGTGGGAGGCGGACGTCGCACATGATAAGTTAGTTTTATAATTTTTGTGGTGTTTTTTTTCCATATTCGGAGGTGAACCACGGACGCGAATTTATCGATCACATAGGACCGAGACATGTTGTAGTGTCTCAGTACCCTATAACCGATAACTAACAAAAGGTGTCGATTATTACCAACCGAGTTTAATCACAAACGTAGCTTTTTATTACACTTCGATTTAAAGCAACCGAGACATAGCTTAATGTATCGGTAACAAGTCACCGAGACCAAAACCAGTAGTCTCGGTGATACACAACCACGTGGTCTAAGGATCTTTCTCACTTAGGTGTCGATTGATATTAACCGACACTTACATAATGGTATCGGCAATGGACGTCCGAGACCAAAAGATAGATCACGACCCTATATGACCGAACACTACTGGATTGAAGTTAAACACATCGTCCGACCATAAAAATAATAAATATACCTTAAACAAGCAAGAAAGTGGGGAGATTTGGTATATTAAGGCGTTGATGTCGTGATGGAGGTGCTCACACTTCAAACGAAAAGGGCATTTTGGTAAAAGTACCAAGGTGCTCTGATAAATTGTTGTGGTGCCCTAATCAGCGGGATGCCCTAAGAGGATTGTGGTGTGCCCTTAGCGCGACTCTATATATATAGTTCTTCTACAATGGAACCCAAATATGTATCATGTCATGGAAACCTCTCATAATGTGTTATGCATTAAATGTTTTGTACATTTATAGCGTCTCGATTAATGTCTTAAATTAGAATCCAATGGTTGTAAATATTGTACCTATGACATGTGTATATATTTGGTTCTCATAGTAGTAGTACCCCATATATTTATCAATCTATATAAAAGAGCCAATAACCAATTCTTGAGTGGTAAACAAAATTACTCTCTTGCCCTTTTTAATTTTATAATATATAAGTAATATAATTAGCACCAATGTTAGTTATTTCATCGGTTACTTAATTTTATAAATTTATCCTTTTTAAAAATCGATCTGTTACAAGTTACAAATCCGTATTTTTTTCATCTTTCACTCAATTTGATCATTTTACCCTTTTTAAATCAATTCCATAGATATTGATATATCTTTCTATCCTTTATTAGATTTCCATTTTGTATTTTTTAACAATTGTATGATTTTTCAAGTGAAATACATTCCTATTTATAGATAACAAAGTCTAGCTACCTACTTTCATATATCTAAAAAAAAAAGTCTCATTATTTCTTTATATTTTGTCATATTCAAGAACTTTTTTCTTTTTAATCTTTTTTATCGCAATTGCTGTTAAAAAACATTTTGTTAGATTGATAGACCACTTTCATTCTTTATATTTATATATTGTTTTATTTCTTATATTAGAACTTGATTGTCTTATATTACTTTCAAAACTCATAATTTTTTTTTGAATAATAAAAGCATATTCTCACACTTGAATTAATTCCCACGAGTGCAGCGAGTGGGTTCGTTCGTGCGAAACACGTTTGTCAACTAGTGTGTATATATATATCTAATAAGCACGAATAATCAATCTTTCAACCATCATTTTAATTTACTATTCTATCCTTACCGTCACTTAAATTTACTATTCTACCATTAATTAAGTCTTCTAATCATCACTTGAATTTACTATCCTACCCATAATTAATGGCCTTCCAACTATTAAATTCGAATAGTTGTAATTAGTTTTCAAAAAAAAGTAAGAATAAAAATGTAGTATACTTTTCTTCGTCGATCAGCGAATGTAGCGGCTCATACATTAGTAAGGGAAGCTAGTTCTATGTTTAGTCGAAACGAGTGAGATGTTGTACCCTCGTTTCTTTTGAATGTACTTGCGAGAGATTTAGAATGAATAAGAGTTGGTTGTGGTTTAAAAAAAAAAATTTCGCGGGTTTAGGCGTGCGTAAAACGCTCCAGAAACTAGTGTATATATATACACACTAAAAATACTGATTAGATACACTATAAATACAATTAAAACTATGACATAAAATCTTTCAAAAAAAAAAAACGATGACATGTAATGCGCATACACACCATGTGTCAAAAAAAAAAAACGATGACGTAAAAGGGGTGTTGCAAATACACACTGACCCCTCATGTGTCATTAGGTGTACTCAAAGCGCGCAATGCATATGATTTAAAGTGTACCTAACATCATGCAAGTAATTTTAATGCGCATCAACAAGTGATCGATAGCTCTCTTGAAAAAAAAAAAAAAAAAAAAAAAAAAAGTGATAGTTCAATTATTTAGTGTATGACATAAGGAGTTGAGGGTTCGAATCACTCATGGCCAAGCTTGAGTCGTAACAAACTGCTTTCTTATTGAAAAAATAAAAAATAAAATGAAAGGCAACTGTGGCTATAAGTTTATAAGCAAAGGCTTGTATAAAAAGAACCATAGATAATGAAATAAAAAATAATAAAAAAAAAGAACCATAGATAAAACGATAAGAGTTAGTGAAGTTGGTACCAATAAACGGTACTAAATGCCAACGATCGTGCTCTTATGCCACGTCAACATTAATACCCACAGTATACGAGTTCACACGGATTGAATCCAGTCCAATTAGGATTAATTTACAATCCAATTCAATTATTGCGAATTAAAATATTACAGTCAAATCTAATACAAATAATTTATCAACTAAACTCAATTCAATTTGCAAAATGCAGACCTGGCTGGATCAAGTTTTTTGGATTGACATTTTTCTATCCAAAGGTTCATGAAATAAAACTTAATCAAATGAATCACAAAATCATACATCTCATGAATGAAAAATTTACAATATACATCTCACAAATCTATATATAGCAGATTTTTCACAAACTTATAATCACAACAACCTTCAAAATGCAAGTTCCTACATAAATAAATATGTCATTCACAAATCTGCACGATACATCGTTACAAAAGCACAAAAAAGGTCCGGAGCGTAATAAAAGAATTAAGAACAAACAATATTTGAGATGCTATTAGAGTTGATAGTTTGAGTTGATGTTCTCCGAGATACTATAGTACACATGATCAAATATGAATATGTATTAATGTGATAAATGGACTGGATCAAATTTGATCCACAATTTTTTAATTTAAGATCTGTAATCCGATCCAGGTCAGCCAGATTAGTAATTTTCAATCCAGAACAATCCAAATGATCAAATAATTAATTGGTCTGAATTTGATCAGATCCGTGGATTAGTACAATCCGTGTGCACCCCTACCCACATAATTCTATAATGTCTTCCTTTATTTTATTTCTTTTTGGTCTAAATCACCCAAAATTCGTACTATTCGACTGCTTTGAACACGCCCTAGATTGCGCACTGTATAAGTGTGAGAGCTCCCAATATCGATGTTTTCATTGAAGACTCGAAATTGAGTCACTATTTAAAATACAACAATCCGCTTTCTAATTGTATCAATCAACTATTGGTCTTCATTTATTATATACTAGTCAGAGAGATGCAGTGAGGTGTTTTTTTTATTTTTTTTCATAATATATTGTCATGAGATTAAATATTTTTTCCTCCTCCTTTTCCTTTGAGCTTGGAACCGGCAATGAATTTGTTGTTTTTCATTGCAAGTTAAAAACGTTGTAAGAAAGCAAAAACTTCTTTTATCATATAAGTTTTTTTTAGAGCACCGCTATGTGCACCCCAATTATTTATGAGGGCACCTCAATAGTGTATCAATTTACATGCATTTTGGGGTGCCCTGAGAGGGTACTGGGGTGTGACTTTTTTTTAACAAATACTCCATATCCCACACATTTAATCGTACATTTCACGTGATTAGAGGCATATCTAACAACGTACAGGACCGCAGTAATTTGTCGTATTACAAGCAAACCAATTACTCGACACCTCAAATTCCGCTATTAATTTATCCGAACATAGTATATATAAACACTAAAGCCTACAGATGAATTCATAGAGAAATACAACGAAAGACTCGATATTTCATTCATATCTGTTCAATTCCATTAATAATCCGTTCGAATTTCACTTTAATTTGATAAAATCAATCTGGGTTTCAACGAATTTGCTCTGTTTTAGCGACCATGGACTCCAACACTAAGAGCCTCACCAAGAACACTACTCTGCCCACAACAGTTCGTCGAAAGTCTGATCTCGCGCTCGGACCGAACCGGATTTGGAGGCTTGCGAAGCAATGCTTGACCAACATTCAACTGGTCACTCTTGGAACGAAACTCTCTGTTTTGTTTCTGGTCATCCCCGTCGCCATTATTGCCAAGCATCTCCATTTCGGGAAGGTGAGACACCAAATTCACAACTGGGTCTTACTTTATGAAAAAACCCACAACTGGGTTTTTCGATTTGGTGAATGAATCGAATTGGGTAGTTGAGTCTGTGCTCAATTGTTGGTCTTATGTACTGAATTGATGGACAGCCATGGATTTTCGCTCTGAGTTTGATCGCGCTCACTCCACTCGCCGAACGAATCAGCTTTCTCACAGAGTAATTTCTTCTAATTCTATCTTTGATTCAATCATCTTTACAACAAACACGAAATTTGACAAACCGGGTTGTTGAAATTTCAGGCAAATCGCGCTGTGTACTGGCCCAACAGGTCTTACTCTCTCTGTTGTTGCTCTGTTTTTCAATTCTCTTTGAAACAGAGCACTATTAGTTCTTAATTGCATTTCAATGTTGCAGTTGGAGGACTACTGAACGCGTCGTGTGGGAACGCTACAGAGCTGATCATATCATTGCTTGCTCTGAATGCTAAAAAGCTTGAAGTGGTGAAGTACTCTCTCTTGGGTTCAATTCTCTCAAACCAATTACTTGTTCTTGGGAGCTCTCTCTTCTGTGGTGGCATTGCCAATCTAAGAAAGGAGCAGAAATATGACATTGTAAGTGAACCAGATCAACATTTTTTTTTTAATTACATGGGGGTCGGAACCGCCTCGGCCCCTCCTATTAATGAACGATTAATTCCACGGAGGCTAAGAGGTCCGCTCCTACCACTAAAATATTAAAGGAAAATGGTAAATCAAACTCATTATCTCTGCCTTAGTAGAGTACTAAGTCATGTTCATAGCCACTCCAACACAATCGAAAATGGTGTGGTTATCGTGAATTAAACCATCAACACCTCCTGCATTAGTTTTCAAAAAAAAAAAAAAAACCTTTGCCTTAATTAGTAAGAGTACTAAGCGATGTTGATGGCAACTCCACAACACCCCTTGGGGCGAGTACTTTTTTTTTTATAAGAAAGAACATGTTCTCCCATGGGAATCAAACCCCAACCACTTACATAACCAAAGACCTAATCACTAGGCCAACCCGACATGGTTAGAGGCGAGTACTTTTATAAATTTTGTGTTTATATGATTCTTGTTTGTTTGATTAATTAAGTCATGTTGTTTTGTGTTTAATAGAGGCAAGTTCGTGTGAACTCTCTACTTTGGTTGTTGGGGTTGCTCTGCTTTGTTTTGCCTCTCATGTTCCACAATGCCATGAGTTCCGGGTCTATAACAGTTGATCCAACTCTATTGATGTCGAGGGCGAGCGGTGTTATCATGCTTGTTGCCTACGCGGCGTATCTCTTCTTCCAGTTGAAGACTCATCGACTACCTAGTGAAGTAGGCCATCATCTCATGAATGATTTGATTATATGTACATTAGTGATGATCCTATATTAGGAGCTACCTTCTATCTGTACTTGTTTAATTAATTGTGAGTGATTATGTTATAGGAAGGAGAGGGCATCGCGGAAGAAGAAGAAGAGGAAGTCGCCGTGATGGGGTGTTGGAGTGCATTTGCTTGGCTAGCAGGACTCACTGCCCTCATAGCCATGTTATCTGATTATGTGGTCGACGCAATTGAGGTACCTATTAGATATATTTGATATATAGTCACTCCATTCACACGATAGGATCATAACTCTGAAGTGTTCAAGGGGCATTATATTTATTACTACTAAACCAACACCCACTGCACCAACACCCACTGCTGCATATAAATCTAGGGGTGCACACGGATTGCACTAATCCGCAGATCGGGTCCAATTCGAACCAATTATCACTAATTGGATCAATTTTTTGATCCCTTGGACTGGATTGAATTGAAAAATCACTAATCCGGCTGAACTGAATCGGATTACGGATCCTATATTAAAAAACCGTGGATCCAATCCGTTTAGCACATCAACACATACATATTTCATCATATGTATTATAATAGCTTAATTAGCATCAACTCAAACTATTAACTCTAAACTATAATATCTAAAAGATTATACTTATTTTTAACTCTTTTATTATGCTTTCAATCTTTTTATTGTAGGTTGTGTATGTTCAACGTACACTTTTTTTTTTTCTTTTGTGAGGTTGTAGGTGAAGATTTGTGGATGACACATTTATTTATGTAGAAACTTACATTTTGAAGGTTATTGTGATAACAATTTTGTGGGAAATATGCTATATATAGATTTGTGGAATGTATGTTGTAAATTTGTTATTAATGAGATATATAATTCTTGTGATTCATTTGATTAAGTCTAATTTCATAAATTTTAGATAGGAAAACGTCAATTCGTGAAACTTGATCCAATCCAGTCCACATTTTGCAAATTGGATTGAGTTGGATTGATGAATTATTTGGACTGGATTGGATTGTAAGTTTCCAATCCGCAATAATTGGATTGGATTACGGATTGACCCTAATTGGACTGGATCCAATCCGTGTGCACCTCTATATAAATCCCTTCAGTTAGTATCGAGGCCTTCTATATAGAGTGAAATATTGTGCCAATTACATATATAAAAATAAACAAAACAACTTTGCACATTTTGTTCTATCTGTTCTCTAATGCACGCTCAATCTCTAAAATTAGTCTGTTTTTTTTTTTTTTGAAACCAAAATTAGTCTGTTAATTAATATGCAGGAAGCATCAAATACATGGGGCCTTTCGGTGAGCTTCATCAGCATAATTTTGTTGCCAATTGTTGGAAATGCAGTTGAGCACGCTAGTGCTATCATATTTGCTTTAAGGAACAAGTTGGTGAGTGCTTAAATATGTACGTTTGTTTCATTTTATCATTCATTAATTAACTTCCCTAATTAGTACTAATGAGCTCCTTTTAATGCATGTAGGACATATCTATAGGTGTTTCTTTGGGCTCTGCAACTCAAATTACTATGTTTGTGGTGAGAATATATCCTTCCCAATTCATCACAATTGATATATATATATATATTTTTTATCATTTTTTTTTCTCTGGTATATATTTTTATATATGATTTGTCAGATTCCCTTGAATGTGATCGTAGCATGGATGATGGGCATCGAGATGGATCTCGACTTGAAACTCCTTGAAACTGCGATTTTGGCTTTCGCCATTTTCATCACAATCTTCACTCTTCAGGTGGATTATTTTGGATATTAATTCATAATTTACAACATTAATCAATTAATATATAATTAGTTACGTAGTTATAGAAAGAAAAAATTGATCACATAATTAATTAACATGCTTACAGGATGGAAACTCACACTACATGAAAGGATTAGTTCTCATGCTCTTCTACGTGGTCATCGCGGCTTGTTTTTTTGTAGTCAGAACTCCACTAGGTAAGCTTATATAAATTTGTAACTATATATGTGTGCCCTAAAGTTTAATTAGAGTCAATAAATTAATACAAATAAAAAAAATGTTTATAGTACAACTATTAATTATACTCACGTATATTTAACAAAAAAAAAAAAAAAAAAAAAACAACTATACTCACGTATATTCACTTATATTATGTTTCATGTGTTAATTAATGAAGCGAGCTCTGCAATCAACGTGGGAAAATTAGAGTCGTCACCATTAACAGTAGGCCTTGAAGCATGAAAGCTAGCTATGTATCGCGAATTGTGTAGCTTTAACGACACATTTGAATGATGACGTGGTCATGGCGCAAGGTGGTGATCATATTAAGCTTCTATTGTTCATCACTGATATGTTGAGTCGCCTAGAAGACCAAATAAAACGTTAGTCACGTGGATTTCTCATGTGAATTGAAGTTGATGTCTCTTTATATATTGTTTCTGTGTAGATGCTTGTCCCAATGTGGGCATGCATGCATGTTGATATATCGATGCCATTATCATTATTGTTCTTTCATTTTAGTGTTTGCAGCGTTAATCATGGGCTGTTTCTTGTTCATATCAGTTTCTTGTTTCTTAATTAAATTAATAAAACTTCTGTGTAACTTTGTGCATATGACGTTTTATTTGGTTTTAGAAAATGAAAACATTTCAAATAATTGAAAGAAAAGAGAATATTGCAATGTAAAGAAATGAAAGAGAATATTTCAACAGTCTAGTACTTATATAGCAGGCTAGACTGAGCAAACTCTTGGCACGCTTGAAGAGGCGTTGGTTAATTGTCTCAATCACAGACTCGATATATCATTTCCATTTTGAATAGACTTAATCAAAGGAAATTATGATAGAATGTCACCCAAATGTCACGTGTATATATATATATAGTGCGTGAAGCATGCATTTTTTTGTGGTCACTTGTATACACCTCGGGATAAACACTTGCGTATTATGGATCAAGATCTACGTGCCTAAGAACATTTCCAATCCATAATATTAAAATAGTGCAAAAGTTGCATTATTTTAGTGTAATTTTTATACCAAATCTTAATTTCTTTAACCCATCAACCCTATCTTTTATACTATTTTACTTTATTATTTTATTTATTTTTAACATTTTCTTAAAATATGATTTTTTATATATTTATCTACGTATCAAAAAAGTTAGTTTGTTATGATTAATTAAAAACATTTATAATAAATAACTAAAAAATAAAATTAATACATGTCTCTACTTATATAAATTAAATGCATTTATAAAATATAAATAATTGACATAACACATGAAATTTAAATCGAATACAACGTTAATATTACACTAAATCGAAATACAAAGATTAAAAACAACATAAGCATTGATCATATATTTAAAAACAACTTAATTATCATAAAATGCATTTAATAATCCCAATGACCCTATCGCTCCCATAAATGATCAATTAATATATTTTGAAGGTTGAAGTGAACATCATGATCCCTTATTTTTTTATTTTTTTTAAGGAATTTATTTTTTACTTAGTTTTTTTTTTGACGAAATGTTTTACTTAATTAGATTAGGTTTATTTATGTCGTTGCATGTAGGTCTATTTTTTTCGATGGTACGTAGGTTTTGTTTTTAAGAAAATCATGTAGCTCTTTTTATTTGTCTTAATTGAATATTTTATATGTTTTTATATATTATACGTGCTTTTAATTATTTGCAAATCATTTTCAAAAAAAAAATTTTACAAATCATTAGTATTAATGAGACTTAATTAATTTTCAAAAAATAACGTATTGATTAAAAGAAGATTAATATATTAAAATAAAAAATATATCTTTTTGGAAAAACATTTAAGTAATAAATAATTACTAATTATAGTAAACATTAAAATAATAAATAATTACTAATTATAGTAAACTAATAAGATAAGCACAAATTATAGGATAAAAATTAAATTATTAAAGATAAAGGATATATACAAGAAGCAAAAAAAATAATAATAATAATAAATTGTTTGGTATAGTGAACAGTAGTGTGGCACTGTTAATGTGCACATGGACGCACATCAAAATAGCGTAGGGTTGGAGACAACCGTGCGCTATTTTGGCACCACATCACAGGTTGAAAATGATCTAACACCCATTTTTTACATGGCTCCATACATCATGTCGATGTGATTTTGAATGTAACATTGGAGTGTTATTTTAACAACTTCCTAAATCAAATATCTACTAATCTTAACAACGTAGCGGTATAGTTCAAACGGTATAACCATATAGTATATCGTCACCACATATGTATAAGATTAATAGTTCAAGTATTTTCTTGCGTGCAACAACAACAACAACAACATTGCCGGACTGAGGCCAGCTGTGTTGATCAGCTGATTAACTGTGTCCAATTGTGTATCAATGAAGTTTTTGGAGCTTCATTGATCAGCCTAGCTGGGGGGACGTGCCAATATGGTGTTAGCTAGCTAGCTGGGTTCGATAATATTTGTGTTTCATACTTTCATATATACTTTTGAGAAAAGAATAAAGGTGGTTTTTTTTTTTTTGGCAAAATAAAGTTGGTTTCTTATAAAATAAAAAATGAAAAATCAACTAATCTCCCTTGTGGATTTGTGCATTGTGCATGCAGTGGATGCAATGCGGGAACCAGCTGTTAATGAAGTTTTTTGCCTGTACACTTAAGTACCTTGCAATCTTTCTAGAGTTCGCTGAAACAAAATATATTAATCATCGTCGTAAGAAACCGAAACTTCACTTTAAATAGTTGCATCTGAAAAACCTGATTGATCTATAGATCGATTGATAATATATATATATATATATATAGGTTTTACTATGAGAACTAGATATATACTTATGTCACAGGTACACTATTTAGAATTATTAAATTTAAATTCAACACACTAATCGATGCAACATAAATGTATTGTGCATTTAATGCACAACACATTTTGAGGGGTTCCCATGATATGGGTATATATTTGGTCTCCATTATAGAATTTTCTTATATATATATATATTTTTTTGATAAATAACTCCAAACACATGCAGCAAGTTGGGTTTGGAGCATTAATTATTTTTTATGATTTTTTAGTTAAAATCACCGCCATCTTCTTTTATCTTTATTTTTATTTATACAATAAAATTAAATCTATTATGATCTGATATGTTCAGTTTCTTTCGACCTGCAACAGTTGTCAGATTCATTATTGACACCACTTTCCTCTCATCCACACATGCATCTGCTATAATTTAATTTCGTCCACACTTCTTTATGCTAATGTATGGATCTGCGCTAGTTGTTGGTATGATATTTTTACTAGGTTTTCTTTTTCAATAAGTTATTGTTTTCCCTCGTTGAAAATTTTGTTCGTTTTCCCTTGTTGAAAGTTTTATTGTATATGCAAAAGACAAGCAAATAAATTGTACATAAGTTTACAAATTTTTGCAATGTCGATTTGATCTTCATGAGAAAATAATGCTATTGATATAATTTTATTGTAGTAATTTTATTATTCAACACATGCAAGTCCAATCTGAGACCTTCAGACCTTCCTCAAACTTATATTTTAGCAATCTCACTAAAGTTGCTTCGCAATATATATAATTAAATATTGGGATGGTCGTAACGTAGAACGTGAAATTGATGTTAGTGTTGACTATGAGTACTTCCACTATGATAGTCATGATCTATATATGGTTGTGGTGCAATAAAATGCATGTAGAATATTTGACAAAAAAAAATGCATGTAGAATATCAAATTGAAAAACGTTTAATTTGAGAATAACGTGTAAATAATATTGGCAGGTGTCGCGACTATGAGTGTTAATTGATATGTGTTTATGCGTTATTGGTGCCACGTACGTAGGTGCCTTTCGGCAACGGCAGAGCAGACAAAAAAGAAAAATAAATTTAGTTGTTATAGTTTTATACTTTTATTCATGATTATGACTTGATGTGTAACACTTTTTGAAATCAATATCAACATCAGTACTATATGGTATAATGTAAAAAAAAAAAAAAAAACAAAACTTGGTTGATAAAGGTGTGGTGGTAGGTTATCAACTTTCAACTTTCAACTTTGTGGCCAGATCATAGATGGTTGAAAGCAATTGAAGGAGGGAAGCTTCCGCGAAGTTTCCTTTAATGTAACGTGGTACACCCCCTTCTTTTTCAGTCTTAGTCTGTAATGGTAATGGAACAATAGAAGGTGAAGGAAGATTCACCTGTCAGGTTTTCATTATTTGGGCATAGGACTTCAAACCTTTATTGTGTTTTCGAAGTGTACCTGATTTGTACATACATGTACTTTATATTTTTGTCTCTGCCGATAAATTGGCTCAATTTTATTTAGTTTTTGTTTGTCTAGAATCTATAGATAACATCGAATAAATATGTACCATATACCAGCCAATTGAGAGGTTACAAAAATAAATAATAAAAAATAATTAATTGTCTTAATAATTTAATATAAGATTTAAAAGTAAAAAGTCATGTATTCAAATTTTGGTAAAGATAAAAATTGTTTCTTTAATATTAAAAATAAAATAAATTATGTAACATATCTATTTCGTACTTTGAAATTGATTTAATATATATAATTAATTTTTTTTTTTTTAAAGTTTCATTATACTTTATAAAAAAAATGTTTTTTTTTACATTGTTATAACACTCATTTTTATTGTGTTTGTGAACTTGTAAATAGGACAAAATTATTTTCTATCAATAGGATAAGATATAAATTTGACTTTTGAGTTTAGAAAAACTAAAATAAACTCTCAGACGTAAGTGATGAAAAAAAATCACTCACTCAAAAAAATTAGAATCAAAAAATACGAGTACATGCCAAATTAATTAATTAAACTATACAATTGAACTTCACAAGAATTGTTTGGGCATTTGAGTAATTACCCCAACAATATTTTACTTATTATACTACTCGCAAGTTGTACTGGGCTTACCAATAAGGGTTTGGGTCCAAAACTATATCTGACTCCAAATCAAGTACAATATATGACAGTATGAGGAAACACGTGACCCACTAATGCACGCTGCAATGATTTGCTCTAGTTTTATTGTAATGATTAATTTAAGCATCAAAGTCGTTTAGCTTTCTTTCATTTTTTTTTTTTTTTTTTTTTGGTAGGAGCTTTCTTTCATCTTTGTAAAAAAGTTCGAGAAGTCACATGTAACTTCTATAAGCACAAATGAATATTAAGGACCTTGTAAACTAATGAACTTTGGACACTTATGCCAAGCGATACATCGTCTAGCAAATTAACACATCTTGAAGCTCATTGCACAATGCTCACCTAATCTCTATCCATCCCAGTGCTTAAAGTTGGTTAGCAAAACATTGACCTTCTCCTTGACGAAAAAAAAAAAAAAAAAAGAAAAGAAAAACATTGACCTTCTTAGCTAGTAATTTTTTTTGTTTTTGTTTTTAGAGTAAAATAGTAATTTCATTAATCATAATGGCTCAATACATTCACTAGAATCAATTACATTGATAAAAACACATTGATTCGCTAATTATAAATATTCAAAAGACATTCAACTGTCCTAGAGTTGATTTTGAAAAATTGTGACTATAACAATGAAGTGATAATCACGATTGTTCTCTTGACAAATGTTTGGAATACGATAGTATACAGATAAACTATTGGAACTATAATGAGAAATAAAACTTTCAACAATAGAAGAAAAATAAAGACTTCTGACAAGGGAAGACAAACACAAACTTCCAACATTGGAAGACAACTACTTATTCAAAAAGATAATCTAAAGAAAATATCAAAGCAACAATTGTAAGTGAAGATCCATGGATGAGGAGTAGAGATGGAGATGAACTCGAACAATGGTAGAAGCATGCGTGGAGGAGGAGCGAACGATGTCGATGATGAATTTGATAAATGTTACCGATTGAATATATTAGATCTAAATAAATATGTGTTTTATTGAAAGAAATACAGTAAATACTGTTATTGAAACCACCGCTGATTAAAAACAAATATTGGAGGTGGTTCAAATGAGAATCTCAAATAGAAATAAAAAAGTTCTTAAGCTAATAATTTACAATGCCAACTTACCAAAAACGTCCATAATGGCCTCTTGTTGTCCATTGTGTGCCTCACACTTCATAGGGTTCTCTTTAGTCCAATGGGCTGTCTATGTTGCTACCTTAAAACTCGGGCTGCAGGCCCACAACGTTTAAAAGCCCAGATTTGTTGCGGGCCTACTGTTTGAGCCCATCACGGCCCACAGGCCTCTATTAAACGACGACGAGAGCACTGGATCAGAAAGAACAACCAAACAACGAAACTCACTCACTGTGCATATCTGCAACTCCTTCGCTTGCCTTATCTCTTCTTCTTCTTCGTCATGAGAGAAGAGACGAAGAAGAAGAGCAACACGGCTTCGCTGGTGTGGAGAAGAGTTCCGCCATTGGAGACCTCTGCGAGGCGCGAAGACCAGCAGCAATGGAGGAGCAACGGCAGTTGTTTCGGTTGCGTGACGGTTGTAGAGAAGAGAGAGAGCAAGGACTTCGCGCCCAATTTCGAACAACTCTTGAAGCATCCTTTGGCGATTCTAGGGTTGGTGCCCAAAGACGCCGCCGTGTTCGCGGCCGGGCTGTCGCCGGGGCCACTGCCAAGACCTTCACGGCGCCTCTGGACCGAATCAAGATTCTCATGCAGGTTTGATGAATTGTTGTTTCGAGTTTGTGATGGGTTTAGGGTTTGATGTGTTTGAATTTCATGGTTGTGTTGTTTGGGTTTTGAAGAATTCGTGATTAGGTTTGATTGATTTGTGGCGATTGTGGCTGATTTTGAAGGAATTTCGTTTGCCTAATTGTGTGTATTGTTGTTTCTAATGAGGGCTTGCTCATGATTGCATGAAATGCTAGAACTTTAAGAGCTTTGACTCTGGAAATGGTTTGTTTTCTTTAACGTGTCTCTTTTGTGCTAAGTTTCTTGATCTTGGAATTTTGGTTTACATGTTTGAATTCCCCATTTTGGAGTCTGGAATGGAGTTTTGTTCATCTGTTCTTTCCTGTATGTTAAAATATATTGGTCCAAGTTCTGAAGTTAGGGTTTTTTGTTTGTTCATTTTTCTTCAAAACCCACTCCATGCAATGAAATTAACTAGAGGTTATCAACTGTAGAGATATAATATCTTAACTGCCCCCAATTAATTCAAACACCTACCACGAAAACCATTGCATACATCTCAATCTTCACGCCCCTCTGCTCAAACTTGCCCACCTCTTTGCGATTTTGTGCTTGAGGAAACGTGCGATCCCATCAATTGAAAACCACCTCAATGCTTCCCCTAATCCATAAAAATTCCCGAGATCAAGGCCTTATTAGACCACACTGTGACCCAATCCCAAACTTGGACACAACATATCATTCAAAAATCACCAAAAAACAAGATGAGAAAAACTTCATTTTGTACTTAGAACTCCATGGAAGAACTATATCAAAGAACAAAAAATATACGAGGAACCCTAAAAAATCCACAAAATTGACAAAAACAATTGCAAACCATAGAAGCAAATTTCAGTTATAGTATTTATAAAATGTGCTTGACAAAATTGCATAAGCCATTTCATAAGAAGCCCAAGAGAAATTTGATACGTTGGAAGACATTTCGTGCGAGGAGTCAAATAAGTTGTAGAGAATCCCAGCCAACAAAAGAAGACTCGAACGAGAGGCAGAGGTTGAAGACAAGTGGGAGTGGCTTGTGTTGAAGACGAGTGAAGAAGGTGAGTTTGCGATTTGTAGAGCTGGAATAGCTGGAATAGGAGTGTTTTAGTAGTAGATCCGGAAGAGGTGTGTTTAAATAGCAGAACCGGGAGGGGAGTTCACGTAACAAAGCGAAAGAAGGAAAGCTCTAGTCGAGAGAGTGTCTTCTTTGGTCATTCACAATTTTAAGATGAGGGTAATTTTGTCAAATCTTTCCCATGCTTCACCAAGGATAGGGGGTGAGGCCATCTTTCACGAAGATGGAAAACAAGAGGTCACGAAGACCGGCCTCTTCTAAAAGATGCGTCTCGAATGCTGGTGATCAAGCGGACAATGGGCTTGGCCAAGCCAAGAGCTTAAGTGAACAGGCCATAAAATGTTTTTAGCTATATGCGTTTTCGGTTATTCATGAGTTTTAGACTTGAATTGTGAATCAATAGAATACACTAACTTTTGGGATACTTTTGAATTTAGAAGCATTTAGATTTGTGTTTGAGATTTCAACTGCTTTTCTCTCAAGTGAATTACGGCACTATAGGAATAACCTTGATTTTGGAAATTAAATGCAGGTGACTGTAGTACAAACCACCAACCAAGGTACATAAAGGTTGATCATAATTAAATAAAATAAATTTTTGAATATGAATGTTTACTGCATTTATTTCTCGATGAGAAGGGGTTTTATGTGGCTAGTACCATATAATAGTGATTGATTTTATCAAAGTTCTTGCATCAGCATATCTTTGACAATGGTGCTTGCTTTTCCATAATTTTCTTGAAGCATGGCCTGATTGCTCTTTCTTGGTTTAGTTTTTCAATGTAGATTGCTTGGGTTTTTTCTAGATCTCATATATATTGTCCATATCCTTGGAAAGTTCCTTCTGTTGTTATGTACGATGACAGTATAATGCATTCTATTTTAGGTCTACCAACTCTACCACTAAACAGGCAAATTTCATCAAAATTTGGCTCATTGTTTTCTAACCGGGTCATTTCCAAGATGTTTTTGGCATTGTTCAAACCACAACAATTGCTTTTCTCTTTTATTTTTCCATTATTAGTACTACTCCTATGCTTCCATGAACTTTTGTGTTCTTATTTTATCCTTATGGGTTTTACCACACATTTACCTCAACATCGTTAGCTCTAGTTCTACTACCCTCATATGTATTTGACAAATCCATTTATGTTGGAAATGGAAAATTTGAGTCCTTAAGTTTATGGAAACAACAAAATATGTTAAATATGAATTCAAATGATTTTCGAACCACAGCACTTTTCTAAGGACCAACTAAAGCCATATTGTCATCTTTAAAATATATTAGTTCCACTAAAAGGAACCTCTGAGGGTTTTTATTTATTTCTTTATTTATTTTACAATACAATTGGTGGCATCACATTGCATATAAATTTGTTATTATTTGTATGCACTGACAGACCTAGGTGTAAATAGTCCTGGGCTGTGCCCAAGTTACCAAAAAAACCCAATTATATATGCTTATGCAACTACACATCATGAAAATCTCAAAGCTTTGCCCACCAAATGTCTCAGTTTTTTACACCTTAGCCTACCCCATTCTCAACAAAATAAAAATTCAATAAACAAGAGAAGAATAAAAGTAATGTCAACTCATTTTGTCATGGAGTGAAATAAACATGCAAGAAGGAAAAAGCGACAGAAGTTCAGAAAACTTTGTTTAATCAGTGTTGTGGTTGTTACTAATTTTTCTATCAATAGTTATTTACATTTTTGCCTTCAGTTGTTTCAACTAGAAGTTTATTCTTTATAGTTTTCAATTAAAACATTTTAGATTCTACTCTCGGTTTGGTAGTGGTGGCTTTCATTATTTTTGTCTTTTTTTGTCATCACTTATTTTTAAGTTCTTATTTTGAATTGGGAATGGAAGATAGAGCCTCATCCACGCAGTCGACTTTAACTAATTTGAGATTGAGACTCTTTTCTTTTCTTTTCTTTTTTTTATGATAAAAGGTTTCTTTAGTTGTTGTTACATTAAATAAATAAAATATAAATAAAAATGGGCTAGGTTTAGTTGTGGTTAATTAGTTGATGCTATAGTAGTGGATCGATAGAACTCCTCTTAGTTGCACCTCGATCATGACAATTACAACTGAGTCAAACCTTGCACTACAAGAAGTTGCTTTCATATATACCAATACCATTAAACAAATCAGCTTATTTAGAAGTCATACTTTCTATCACTATCTAACCCACGACAAATCTCCCTCGTTGTAATTTTTTAACACATACCAAGTCATAGGTAAATTTAAGTATACTGCAAAATATTTATTTCTTTTCACTGTGAACCAAGATGTAGGTTGCTACATTAGCAAACTGTTAAAGATAATTAGCACTGATATGAAGAAACCATTTTTTTTTTGTCATGAAACCTATTGTTTTTTATTTAAATAAAAAAAAATACATTAGTTTAGTAAAGTCTTGCCCAAGGCTCGTTAAACTCCTGGGTCTTCTCCTGTTTGTATGGCTTTGTTTCTTAACAAAAGCTCCTTTCTTACTCGATAACAAAAGCAAAAAAAAAGATTGATGTATTATAAACCGCGATGCAATCAAATTTAAATTTCATATTTTGAAATCTGACTTAGTTGTTTTCATATTGTTATATCATATATGTGAGTGGTTGCAAAATGTTGTGAGGTTATGGACTCCAGATTGGTCTCTTAATCTTGTTGATGTTTTATGTGGTTAGATCTGGTAATGTTACAAGTTGCTTACTTTGACTTAATTTTTTCAGACTCATGGGCTTCGAGTTGGGCAGGAAAGTGCCAAGAAGGCAATTGGATTCTTTGAGGTGCATATAATTTGCTTATTAATTCTTTATTATGTGATGTGTTTCAACATCTCTTGGATCCTTTGGGGTTTTATTGTCATTTTTTAACGATCTTGTCTTGGGTATCCTTGTTGAGGCTGTTCTTCTCTGTTCTTAGTAAGAATTATTGAATGAATTGTGTTTCCTTTTGCCTGCTTTCACTTTTAGGCAAAGACACCAATTTCATGGTCAAGAAATAATCAAATATAATTGGACATTAGTCATGGCATATGGTGTGTGAGACTGCAAGTGGAATTGATTACTTAGCCCAAACTCGAAAAACAAATGTGTTTTTTTTTTTTTTTTCCATAAAATTCATTAGTCATGGCATATGGTGTGTGAGACTGCAAGTGGAATTGATTACTTAGCCAAGTCTGCTATTGTCTTTGAAGTGGTTGAAGGTCCTGTAGTCAAAACAAGTCCTGCTGAATTGATCTCCAAGTTGAATATAGAACTTGATGCCTTGATGGTACTCGAGTCCAAGTTTTTTGTGGAACAAAATGGCAAATCTGTCATGACTTATTTCCTTCTTTTATTTTCTCGTTAAACAATAGTATTCCCTATTCAGTTTAAACGCTATATTACAATTTTTGTTTTAATTTTTAATTTTTGAGTGACATTTTCTTTTGTGGCATTTCTCTTATTTTTCAAACCCTACTAAATCAGAAATATCCTTCTATGTGGTTACAACAACAACAACAACAACAACAACAACATAGCTTCAGTCCCAAATTAATATCCTTCTATGTAGTTCCCAAAAAAAAAATCCTTCTATGCTGTTTGAAAAGTATAATGTTTGTTAAATAAAGTGTACGTTGATGCATAATGCTTGTTATCATGCCTATCTATTGTCTACATTGGATACTGAGAATTGTGATTTTGTTTTTGCCCCATTATGGAAACTTAAAAAGTTGAAATTTGTTAATCAGAACATGGAAGCACTAGACCAAAAAAAAAAAAAAAACCTTAACAAAAGAAAAATAACATGGAAGCAGTCTAAGAAAGGGGGAAAGTCGCATCAGCGTTACATCTTACTGGATCACATTTAAATTGCGTAGTTTATATTCCCATACAATACATTATAGTGAAAACTGTGAACTGTACCATGTACTCACTGTCCAAGACATCTTTCATTTTCTAGTCATCACTCATGACAATGTAATGCTTGAACTTGCAGGCTGTTACATTGATCGGAAAGGAAGAGGGAATCAAAGGGTACTGGAAAGGCAACCTTCCCCAGGTTATTTCCTGTTATACGTCAAACTACATCAGAATGTTCTTGTTAGATGTTCCTGCATTTTGTGTTTACTGTTGTAACGTGTAATTGTAGGTAATACGCATCATACCATACAGTGCCGTCCAGCTTTTTGCTTATGAAACTTACAAGGTAATCAAATACTCCATGGTTTCTTGAAACATAAACTGTGTCAACATAGAACATCTATCGTATATTTCATGGATATGTTCCTTGTGGGTTTCTGTAGAAACTTTTCCAAGGTGGAGACAGTGAGCTTTCTGTTATTGGAAGACTTGCAGCAGGGGCTTGTGCTGGCATGACTTCCACTCTTGTAAGTCAGAAGAATTTGAAATCTGCTTTCATAAATCTTTGCAGAAGTAAAAATTCCTGCTCATTTTTTCCTTAGACATTTAATTTGGATCTTGCAAGGGACAAATGTTTTAATGTACCACTTAGTGCAACTGGTTTGATATACACATGAATCCGCTCAAAAACTAGTAAAATCCCATTGCTGCACCATTTTTGTCACTATATCTCTTTTTTCCTTGTTCCACCATATTTGGATCACCAATTAGAGTGATTTTCAACATTCAAATTTTTCTTGAGCTGTATTTCTAGTCAAGGGATTTTTTTTTATGCATTTATTTTAAAATGCCTTGATGATGACTTTTTCAACTATGGTAATGCATACATATTGAATGAGCAAAGAAAATGCTGCAGGCTGAGTACAGTAGAAAAGAGTGATGGCTTCTTTATTTTTTTTGTTGAGAAAGATAATTAATTAATTGATCTCTTATAGCTTACAGACATTGATGATTACAATAGTTAGTCCATTACCTCCATTTTTGGTTAAGTGGATACAAAGTATGAAAGACAACATTTATTCGATCTTATATGATATGCTAATGGTATTTCCTGTAGTATATACCCAAAAGGAAGAAGAAGAAAGGGGGGAGGAGGCTATTTAATTTTGTGATATAGAGTTTGAGTTGTTAGTAATGCTGGTTGCAATAGTGTTTTACGTTGCAATTCCATTCTTTTTGCAGGTAACATATCCTTTAGATGTTCTTAGATTAAGGTTAGCGGTTGAACCTGGATCCAGAACCATGTCACAGGTAAGAAACAAATTGACGAATCTGTGCATAGACCTCTCGTATTAAATGTTAACTAATATATGGCATTGACTTTTTATTAGGTTGCATTAAGTATGCTAAGAGACGAAGGAGTTGCATCCTTTTATAATGGTCTTGGACCCTCTCTTATTGGAATAGCGCCTTACATTGCACTAAACTTTTGCATTTTTGATTTGTGAGCTTACTATTCTAGTGACTTCTTTTCTGCTGTGGAGAGAGATAGAGAGGGAAGAGTGAAATCTGAGTATATGCAATTAACTGATTTGCATGAATATAGGGTGAAGAAAGCCTTACCTGAGAAATATCAAAATAGAACTGAGTCATCTCTGGCAACAGCATTGGTGTCAGCAACTCTTGCCACAGTTATGTGCTACCCATTGGACACTGTAAGAAGACAAATGCAAATGAGAGGCACACCATACAAGACAGTTCTGGATGCGTTTCCAGGTAATGATCATGGGTCTTTGGATTTTTAGATTCTGGTTATATTTTTATTCATCTCAGAGTTCACGGAAAATGAAGAACACATGGTTAATAATTGCTGAAATGATGAAACACTACACTGTTAGACGAATATTGTTGTTGTAGGAAAAACTGATATTGTTCAAAATCCAAGACATTTATCAGAAGGATTTTAAGTTTTATGTCAAGTTCCATATGAATATCTATTTCATACAAAATATCTAACAAACGATAAAGAGATCGTGCCTTTTAGATCATATCATATCTAAAAGTTAGGACCATCCTCGATCTTTGACTCCCCCTAGTATCCTCTTGCTGAAAAATCAATTAAGCATGATGGAACTTTCTATGTCTAACCCAGTAAGAGGCATGGTGAAGCAACTTGGTCATATCTAAAGTTACACAAGCTGTGCTTTTGGTTTGAGAAACTTGTCTATGGGGCTTCAAATTGTTGGGCTTCAAGATACTTTCTGTTTCACTTCACTTACCCTAGACCTGGATTTTATGATTATGGCTCTCGTCATACTAAATCATTGTGTTCTATGATTTCCTGTTATTGTTGCAGGTATTGTAGCCCGTGATGGTTTCGTTGGACTATACAGGGGTTTTATTCCCAATGCACTGAAAACTTTACCGAACAACAGGTTACTGTTATCTATGCATTTACTTCCTTAATAAACTTTATTTTTAGTCCAAGTACTTTACTGTTGTTTCAATTCATGAAAGTAATAAAGTAGTGATCCAGATTTTTCATATCCCCCCTCATATTTAATTGCAACTTCATTTACATTTCTCTGAATCATCTATCTTTAAACTTGTTTCTACTTGGAACCTATAAAATTAGTTGATGAAACTTTAATCCTTCTGCAGTATTAGGCTTACAACCTTTGACACCGTTAAAGGCCTGATAGCTGCCAGTCAGAAAGAGTTGGAAAGAATAGTAGGGGAGAACCGGGAGAGACAAAATCAAAGTATTCCGTAATGGATTACTTCGATTCTTTTGCCCGTGATTTGTTCTATTTTGCAACCAGGCATTTTTGTTTTTCCTTGCCATTTTTTGATGAGATTTTGGGTTACCAAAAGCCCCTTTGTAATGTATGCTAGGAAGAGATTTTGTTTAGTCGCTGTTGTAGCTCTTGGATAATTAGGCAACTTGAGGTCTGCTTTGTAATTGATTTTAATTCTTCCATTCCACAATGCTCATGAGATTCCACAAAAATGGTTAAGTTGGGGACAATATCGGTGCTAGTAGAGGAGATCCACGAGCTTTCGCACGCGTGGGCGGCACAGTCGTGAGAATTTGACATGTTAACAGAGCCCATAGTTGGGTGAGACTTGGGAGAGAAAAAAACCTCTGAATTACGTGACTTTCGGTTCATAGGAAGTGTTGAAGATGTGTGGACCGAAAGTTGGTTGCACATCGGTTAAAGAATACTTCATAAATAAGTATACAAGTAATTGTTTTACTCCTAACTAACACTGAGGCCTTTTTGAGATAAAACCTCACACCTATGAGATGAAAGGTGGTTAAGTTGGAGGTAATATCAGTGTTAGTGGTGGAAATCTACGGGCTCACCTATGCGTAGGTGGTGCGGTCGTGAGAATTTGATAGTTTTGTCAACACAATTCAAATTCATGTGCCTTAACCGCAACGACTTTAATTCCTGATACAATTTTCCATATTGATTGAGCGGAGAAAATCCGCGGACTTACTCACGCGTAGGCGGTGCGGCCGTGAGAATTTGACAGTTCAGTCAACACAATTCAAATTCACGTGCCTTAACCGCAACGACTTTAATTTCTGATGCAATTTTACAAATTGATTGAGAAATCGCTCTTAAAAGTACTGCGACTTTCGTCTTGCTTTCGTTTTTAGAAGTTCAAGATGTATAGTATTAGCACAGGCTTCTCAGACCGTTTCAATTGCTTGAAACATAATAATATATCAGTTTGTTACTGTTATGCTTTGAAAAATAGCTACACCCATGTAGATTTCACAACTCCACCGTTGTTTAGATGGACCACTTTAACACTCAAAATTCAATAGCTCAGTCAGTTACATCGAGCCCCTCTCCTGCTCTCCAGGATCCTCTCTTCAGGGAGCTTGTCTGTCTTTCAGTCCTATTCAAGAGCCATTATCAAAGGAGGACTTTCTGCAAATTGCCCTGCAGAGCCATCAACAACAACTAAGTTCCACAGCTGGCCTTCCCATGAACCGTTGACCTCTCCAATATTGTTGGCACCATTGCTGTTGGCTTTGGTGGACCATATGCCCCTGGTTTCACTATTTTTTTAACTCCTCGAGATACCCGTCTAGTCGAAGTTTCTCGACATCTATTGGCTAGGAGTCCCAGTTGGACAACTATCATGTATAGTTTTTCATTTCTTGAGAATCTTGTCTGGTGGAACTCGGATTTCACACATGCCCATTTCTCCATATTTCTGGTCCCCTTAAATCAAGCAAAATCAGACCAAGAATTCTGACCCAAGTGAAATAATGCAGCCATTCTTCTTGTTCAAGAAATAAAAATTAAGTTAGATCAGATGGTTCTCATTGCTTTGTGTGGATGATTTAATGCCTAGGCCTGCAAAGCCAGCTAATAAACTTGAAAACTAATGGTTTTGTTTATGGTTGGAGTTCAACCAAGTCAGTGCAGCAAAGCCTTCCCAAATATCCAGAAGAATCTCCCCAAAATTGTATAAAAACAGGCATATCAATCTCTTATTGATATGATACTTATACCAAAAGATTAAATATCTCTCTCTCAAATCGAGAGATATTGATCCATTACAGCTCACAATAACTCTGATAATGGCTGCAGGTATAGCAAATCCAGATAATGTCGCGCTCATCTTCGGTGTCACTGGGCTTGTCGGTAGAGAGCTTGCAAGGAAGCTCGTCGTGGAATGTAGATGGAAGACATACGGGGTGGCTCGAAATCTTGCACACCACAACCAAGAAGAACTCGGTCAAGATTCCAACTTTCGGTTCATCTCATGTGATCTACTAGACCCTTGTCAAGCCTCAGAGAAGCTCTCATCTTTGCAAGATGTGACTCATGTTTTTTGGGTCACTTGGGCAAGTCAGTTCCAGTTAGACTCTTATGAATGCTGTGATCAGAACAAGACCATGTTGTCTAATGCCTTAAATGCAATCCTGCCCATAGCCAAGTCTCTCAAGCATCTCTCCCTCCAAACAGGAACCAAGCACTATGTCTCTCTCAAGGGACCTTTCAATGAACTACTCAATAGCTACTACACTGAAGACAGCCCAAGAATCACACTGGGCAACTGCAACTTCTACTATGAATTAGAGGACTTGTTGAAGGAGAGATTGTTGGCATTGAAGGTGAGTTGGTCGGTGCACCGACCGGGGCTCATACTTGGTAGCTCTCAGAGGACTGTCTTCAATGTGATGGGATGTCTTTGCGTCTATGCAGCTGTTTGTAAACACTTGAACCTCCCATTTGTGTTTGGAGGCTCAAAGAAGTGTTGGGAGGAGGTTTATGTCGATGGCTCGGATGCTCGGTTAGTCGCGGAGCAACACATATGGGCATCCACAAATCAAAGCATACTAACATGTACTGATCACAGTGCCCAAGCTTTCAATGCTGTTAATGGCACTAGCTTTACATGGAAGGAGACATGGCCAAATTTGGCTAAGAAGTTTGGCTTTGATAAAGACAGTGTGCTCTTCTCTGAGAGTTTCAAGTTTGTTGATTTTATGGCTGACAAGGGGGGTGTTTGGGAACAGATTGTTGTGGAGTGTGGATTGCGTCGAACCAGGATGGAGGATTTGGCGAATTGGGCATTCTTGGATACGCTATTCCGATGCCCGTTGAAGATTCGAGCGAACCGGGATAAGGTAAATCGGCTCGGGTTCAAGAGAACTTACAGTACTGTGAATTCAATGTTGTACTGGGTGGATTGCATGAGACATGAGCGTCTTATTCCTTGAAGGTTTAATTTAAGTACTAACTACTGCATGTCTCTCAACTTTAGTTTATAAATCGTAAATCAATCTGCATGACACGCATTATAGTGTAAAAAATTGAAAATCATATTCAGTGGCTTGTATTATATCATCATCATAATCAAAGTTTGGATTTGTTTTATTTTATTTTATTTTTTTGAAGATTGGCTGGCATTGCAAAGTGTTGACGTTAGCAGAGGAGAATGTGATTGACCATCATATAATAGGTGGAGTGTGTATGAAAAAGAAAAATATATGTCTAGATGTTTTTATTTTTTTCTTTTCTTTGGGTTGATAGAGGCTTGTAATCATAGGAGGAGAATGATATATATGGTGCCAAAGCCTTTGAGTAGATCATCTTTCATAAATTTCAATCTTTCCTTGTAAAATACTAATATTCAAAAATATAGTTGTTGGGCTTATTTGTTACAACCATTGCTTTGTATTTACCGTTAATGTGACACCAAACAAATTTTAGTGTCATTTGTGTACGTTTAATATTTCTTGATGAGAAGTGTTACAATGACAATAGAAAGTCACACCTCAACAAAATACATCGGCTTACAAAAACCATCCATGCCCACCTTGAGATATGGGCACACACAAATCCTAGTGCATAGCACGCGAGTTAAGACCGCATTGAGGGCTCTTGTGGGCTATTGTGTGTTGAGGTATAACTTACCTATTGTCATTCTAATATTTTCATTTCTTGATATTGGTTGATGTAGTGCTAATATGGACAACTAAAACCACCATAAGTTCATATGGCTTTGTTTGGTTTAACTTATGAGTCTACTTATTGATAAAATGATATCGCAACGCAATTGAAAAATAGTGTTTGGATAATATGCGAGTGGGTCCCAAATCGCAAAAAGTTGTGACTTGGATAAGCATCCCTCCCCAGTCTTATGAATATTGTGAATGCGATTTGATAATATGCGATTGGGTCCCAAATCGCAGAAAAACAGTTTTTTGAATAAGCATCCCTCCCCATATTTATCAATATTGCGAATGCGATTTAATAAAATTTCTTAAGTAAAAATTTTTTTAAAATGAGGAACAAACACACTAAATTTGTTTATAGCAAAAGCAATTATGACATAATTGTTTAAGCAATAAGTAAAAGCTGAACCAAACGTGACAAATATTTTTTAGGTAAAATTACTTTTTAAAATTTGGAACCAAACACACAAAATTCCCTTATAACAAAAATATTTATGATATAACTGTTTAAGTTATAAGCAATAAGCAATAAACATCTTCTCCTACTTTTCAACTTTTGGTCCCTGAACTTGAACTTTGGTTGTTTAGAAAACGGTTCGGTTGCCAATTTGATGAACCCCAGTTCGATTAGCCACGTCGACTAATTTGACAACCTAACTAACAGAAAGATCAAATGTGTACAAATTGAAAAGTTGTTTCTATTTAAAATAACCATGTAAATAGAACAAACTAGAACGGTAGATTCATGAGTTCAAGAAAATGTGATCTATTTACAAAATCGAAACTGAGCTTACTTGAGAGAAACTAAGTCACTTGTAAGCTTTTCCTCTTGTTTTATAAACAAATGTTCTAGTGGATTAATGAGTGCAGCTACACCGGACACGACTCGAAAAACCTAAAAAGAAAAAAGCAAAAAAAAAAAAAAAAACACAATGTTATTAGGGGAGAGTGATTTAATTATTATGAAATATGGTCAGCAGAGAAACATTTACTTTCAATCCGTTGGATCTCCGTTTATCATGATCAACGCCTCGATACACTAGTCAGTCGCCCAATCCAACAGTGCTAAGTAACTTCAACAATTTTTCAATAATTAACAGATTCTTCGTCATTGAGAGAAGGGTGACAATTTGGGTTATGAGCCATGACACGATTAATACAACACGACACGATACGTAATAAACATGTCATGATTTTGATATAAGTGGTTTTAGATCATAAACATATTAACACGTTTATACTCAATTTCTCACTGATGTATTGACTAATAATTTGAAATAAAATTAGTTAAATAGTTTTCAAAAATATAAATAAATAAACAAGTCTTTAACATGTTAACTCGCTTAACACGACTAAAGAATAATATATTAATAATAAATAAATTATTACAAAATTTACCTATTTGAATACGTGTTAATAACATGATTTATTTTTTATTTACAATTTTTACCATTAAATGTTTATTTTACTTTTAATATATTACTTACGTTTTAAATTTTATTAATAATTATTTATTAAAAAAATATAAAAAAAATCATTTTTCTATAAGATTTTTGTTGTCTTGTATATGTTATTTGTTATAAATCATTTTCTTTCTATTATTAACATTAAAGACTAAAGATTTTAATGAAAAAATAAAGTAATATTTAAGATTACATTCTCATTATATTTTATTGACTATTTAATTATGTTCATTTAAATTTATTCATAAAAATATATTTAAAAATGTAGTAAATAGATTATAAAAAATTAAATAAATTAAAATATTTGAATAAAATATTTAATAAACAAGTGATACAAATACTGACGTGTTTATAACATAACCTACTTAGACACTTAGACATGAAAACAAAACAAAATTGATAAATATCTTCTTCTGCCACGAATTGTCGCCCCCCTCGTCGAGAGGCACTTCTTCACCCACAGCAGTTCACAGAGAAGAAGTTGAAATCCCCAAATTCCTCTCTCGAGCCTCCAAACCCTAATTTTCACTCCCCAAATGCCCTACTCTCTGCAACTCTCCTTCCCCGCATTCGCTCTCACGCGTTCGAGAAGCAGACCAGATTTCATTCTCTGCTTCTCTCTTCAGTCCAACACTCATGGCGAAGAAGATGGGGACGGAGAGAAGAAGAGGTACTGCTTCTGCCCTTTCTTTCAAACCTACTTTGGATTGAAACTAAATCACGCCTGCTCACATTGGTTTTGTTGTTTGTTGTTTGTTGTTTGTTGTTTGTGTAGACAGTCCAAGCTCGTCTTGGTCGAGAGATGCGGAAATGGCACCGCTAAGAGGTCCTTAGCTTTACTTTTCGATTCTTCGTGAACTCGTTAGTCTCGATTGCGTCATTTTCGTAGCAGTTTTTGTTTAATTTCACTTTGATTTTGGCTTCAATAGCTTTAATTTGAAGGATTGTTGTGAAATTTATGTTATCAACCAAGGCTGGTGCATTGGAGTGTTTCGGCATTCCAACCAAAACACTCCAACCGCTTAAGAGGATGTCTCAAGTTGGAGACTCCAAGAATGTAGAAACCATTGTTGAAAGAGCTTTGGACCGACCCAGCTCGAGCCCGGAGTAGTCATTAAGTCCTGATACTGAGTGGTCTAGACTCTAGACCAAGAAAAAAAAAAAAAGTTATGTTATCAATGAGTGTCACTTTTGAAATTGGTGATTGGGGACTAAGAAATCCCTTTTTTTCAAGTGTGCATGAAGGGTTTGATTGAAAACACATGGAGTGTTACATTGTGAGTTAAGGCATTGATTCTTCTTTTTTGATGAATTAATTGCCAAATCAGGTATGTGCTGGAGGAGGATTCGCGGGTATGGACAATTTTGGAAGAATTTGATTTTACTGATGGAGGGTTGGGGTCATTGAGTTTGTCCAATAAGGAGTTGTCATGGCTTCCTGATAGTGTTAAGGATTTTATTCTACCAGCTGGATTTCCAGGTGATTAAATTTTTTTGACTTATGTTTAACATTAATTTATTTTACTTATGTTTAACGATTGGTGTTGATGCAGTTATCGATAAACCATTCCAGTTGTCTAAATTAAGCAATGTCAAATCGTGCTCCACTGATGTCGAACATGTTTACAAAACCTCTTGATATATTAGATTATTTTTCTTTCTGGTGAATGTAATTTATAATGTTTGTTTTGCAACTGTCACAAGGTATGAAGTTTAATTTCTTTTCCCTGTTGTCAAGGGAAGCTATGATAGCATCATTAAAACTTATTTGGATAAAAGTTTCTAATTTCTAATTAGGATGTTTTCATCCTACTCGAAGATAACGCCAATCAGTTCTTGACCAGTACCTGAATAATGATTTCACATTCCTACTAGTTTGTTGTATTTAGTTGAGTATGACGTTGGTAATGGGTATCCAATGAACTAGCTTTGACTCATTTCAGTTAGTTAATGGTAGATTAATTTTTAATCATCATGGATACTGATGTAGTTATCATCTGTCAAACTTGGGCTGTACATTTTTTTTTTTTCGGTGCCCCTAAAGTTGTATATTAACCCATGTTTTTCTATTTGATTGATAAATGATTCAGGGACAGTTTCTGATGATTACTTGGACTACATGCTTTTGCAGTTTCCCACAAATGTCACTGGTTGGATTTGCCACACACTGGTCACGTCTAGTTTACTTAAGGTGTGCCATTGACACTACACAGTTTTCTATTTAGATTAGCATGTCAATTGACAAATTAATTACCCTTAAATTTTATATTTATCCTAAACTAGGTTGTAGTTCAGGTAATTAATAAGCCTTCAGTGGTTCTATTTATCAAAACTAATTGTGTAATATCAGTTAATGGAAAGGTAGTATTATCTTCTACAATAGATGGCCATCTTTAAATCAAAATTCTGACTGTCTTATCAAAGGTTAGCCCTCCTGCTTTGGATTCTATGTTCCTAAGTTACAGCAAGTATTTGAATCTTCCATTGCATTTCTAGTTCCCAGACAACTTATCTGATAATCTTTGTTGGCCCTTCTTCTTTGTCCTATTTCTTTATTAAACCAGTTGAGAAACTTCACACTAATTTTATACATGGAACAAAACCAGGCTGTCGGTGTAGGGTCTTTTTCTGGAAGCACTGCTGCAGCCACTGCCGCTGCTATCAGGTATTGTTTGTGCTCTATCCTCTGTTTTAAAACAATAACCTGCATTTGTTTTCTCGAAGTATTACCATTCCGTTTAATACTTAGGATTAGCCTGTTCAATGTAAATGAACATATTTTACTGTTCCAACAGATGGGTGTCAAAGGATGGCCTTGGTGCTGTAGGACGCCTTTTCATTGGTCTGATAATCATCAAAGATCTCTAGTTCAAGAAAAGTATCATATGATGACTTCATTTCAGCTAAGAAGGATTATTATTATTATTTGGTCCAGGTGGTCGGTTTGGCAATCTTTTTGATGATGACCCAAAACAATGGCGTATGTATGCAGATTTCATTGGCAGTGCAGGAGGTGTGTTATCAATTCAAATGAGTGGATTTAAATTCATTTGTATGTAATGTTAATAATGCTGTGATTTTCCATCATGCAGCATCTTTGATCTTTGCACACCTTTGTTTCCATCATATTTCCTTGCACTTGCATCTCTTGGAAATCTGACGAAGGTATTTGAAATTTTGGCACTGGTTTCATACGGTGGCAAAACTTGAAATTTTGGCATTGCCAACTTGTCTCTATGTTTGCAACCTTGAACTAGTATTTTTCAATATGCTGCTTTTATTAGAATTTTCTAGGCAGTTAAACTTTAGTTTAGCCTTGTTATATTTCATGATTAGTTGTGTTTTAAAAGAAATATGGAAGTGGGACATGATGGTGCTGGTTTGGTGCTGAAATCCTTGGCAATGTACTCTTAGCTTATAAATCATAAATCAATTGGGTTCAACGTTTGAAGAGCTGATGAATACATCCTTTCGTTGTCGTTGATACAGGCTGTGGGCAAGGGACTAAAAGATCCATCATTTCGAGTCATACAAAATCATTTCGCTGTTTCTGGAAATCTAGGAGAGGTTGCTGCTAAGGTTTCTTACTAAACTTTCATGTACCTTACTTTCTTCTTATACTCTTATTTGGTTTTTATTACTTATAAGATTTTGCAAATTTCATACCAGCAGTTCTTTTTTTTTTTTTTTTTGGTACATCATACTAGCAGTTGTTTGGCACATCATATGATTTAAGGAAATTATTCTCTATATCTCTCATTTAGTTATTGTATGTCGAAATGTTTTATTTCATTTAAAATATTCCTTACCTACAGCCTGTATGGATGTGTGAATTGCTTATTTCAGGAGGAAGTATGGGAAGTAGTGGCACAGTTAATTGGTCTTGCTCTTGGTGTATTGGTTCTGGTACGTAATGGGAAATAGCTTATACTATACTCCCTTGCAGTGTTCGTCAAAATATTGTTTGCTATTTTATACTCTACCTAATTCAAGCTTGGTTACAAACTTCAAGCCATAATTTCAGGATACACCTGGCATCCAAGCTTCATACACTATGTTAGTGTCCACATGGTTGAGCATGCGGCTATTTCACATATGGTTACGTTATCAGTCGCTTACAGTTCTTAGATTTAACACAGTAAGGTCATGCTGTCTCCAATGAGTCTTTTGGTTATTCCACTTCACTTGTTTGTGATATTTTTCTTTCATCATTTTATGCCAGATAAATCTCAAGCGTGCACGCATGCTTGTTAAATCACACATTCTACAATCAACGTTCCAGGTGCTCTTTCTGTTTGATACTAATATGATTTTTCATTCTGCCTTTAATCCTTGGTACGATTTTTTTGGTTAACCTTTTTCTGCTGAAATTTCAATGCAGGATATGTTGACTGTAATAGGGAAGAAAATATTTTAGTATGGCAGAGATTCTCAAAGCCGCAGATCACTTTTGGTGTATCCTTGGAGGAAATGATCAGTCAGGAGGAATCTATTTCCACTGTATGTTTCTTTACCATGTATTTTGTTCTCTTATACTGCTTTAAACCATAATGATTTGATATCTAGTTCCCTATTTTTATTTTTTTTTTTAAAAAGGAAAGAAAAGTGATCATTAGGTTGTGGAATTGACCATCATTCACTTGCATCTTTTTCTTGGCTAATGATACTCATTTATTTAGAGGAAACCTTGAATCAGCTATGTCGCACTTGGATACTATGAACATGTACTTTGCATGTGAGTAATAGATTATATATATAACGTACTATAATCTATGACCCGCTAAATTGAACACTTGGGAATTTTGTCAAAATTAGATTTTGGAAGAAGTCGTAATCATTCATCAGAATAGGTTGGCCTGAAGTTGCCATTCATTGTTGCATATCCTAGATCCTGAAAATGTCAAATTGGCCTCTGTTGTGATGTACTCGTACTGCAACAGGTTAAGGCGCTTCTCAAGTTATACGCAAGAGAGGAATACATTCTTTCCTTTCGACGCCCAGGATCCCAGGCTGCCATTTCATTCAAGGTACTGCTGCTCATCCTTAATTTGAGCTGATTGGTAGCACAATCAAGTTTGAGTCATATTTGATATTGTTCTTGCAGGTGGGAGCAACTAGTCTTTCAGTCCTACGAAGCTTGTGGCAGACATATTGGCTCTATGAAAACTGTACAGATTCATGTGATTCCTTCAATCAGCTCGAGCAAAGCCTACTAGAGTTAGAAAACGAATTTGATGATTTTCTTAAACAGCTAGAGGAAGGTGGATGGGATGTTAACCAGCTAAAATTCAAAGTACCATCTGAATTCCTCATCGAAGAAGCTACTGAACAATGAATATTGTACTCGCCAAATTAAGTAATGTCATGACAGTTTTGATCCAACAAGTTTCCCACTTAACAGGGAAAAAGAGTTCTTCACGTCCCTCAAATTTTGTTTTTGATTCTTTTTTAAAGGAATTTTTTATTAGTTTTTTCGATTTCCCACGTGTTTTTTTTTTTATTTATTTATTTATTTATTTATGTCTCCCTTGTCCATTTCAATAGTGAAGCTTTGGCGGTGTCCCTTTTTTTTTTTTTTTTTTTTTAACGAAAAAAGGATGTTTTCCATTCATAATGCTTACTATTACATTAGTTTAACAATGATAGAATCTCCATAAGAGCAACATCCCATTCTTTGGGTAAAACACGACATTGCGAGAGTCTTGCTAGTTTGTGAGCAATCTCACTCGCTTGTCTTCATATAGTATTCAATACTAACTACATTGATAATTACCACAAAGATTCAAAATTGAAAAATTAAAACTAAAAATAAAAATTCACAACTCTTTTTTTTTTAGGTATTCACAACTCCTTTTCAAAAATTTATAAATAAATAGTACAAAGATTAAATAGTATCATTTGGTCTCTAAACTTTTACTTTCCTCTACTTTGATTAATTCACTTTTGATCTCTAAACTTTTATTTTTTTCTACTAACTTAGTCTTTTTATTAAGTTTAGAGAGTAGCAGACAATAAAGAAATGGTTCACAATTATTATTTTTTTTTTTTTTTTTTGAAATGATAAAAGGGAATGGACAAAAGTTTAAGGAACAAATCACAAGAAGCTTAAAGTTGAAGGAGCAAATGATACTTTATGCCGAGATTTTATAACAAAAAACCATAAACCATAAACCATTTCCTCATTTTGAAAGCGGAGTCCCAAACCGCCTCTCAGAAGACAGCAGAAACAGAAGGCGATGAGATTCAACTTCGACGACACCTCAAAAGCAGACTCTTCGCCTGAGCGATCCCCAACCACCACCGCAACCCCTAATCACGAAACCGAATGGATTCCTCTGCACAACCACCCCGTCTTCGCCGCCACCCCGGCCGCCTCCGCCGCCGCCCGGACCCGTACGAACCTCCTCGCTTGGGACGGCGACTCCCGCCTCTACTTCTGGGACTCCACCAACAACCTCCTCCACCGCCTCCGCATTCGCCTCGCCGACCCCGACCCCGACCCCTCCGTCCTCGCCTCCTCCCTCACTAAGGTCCTACTCACTCACTCCATCTCTTATTCAATTCGCGACCTTTTTAGGGTTTTGTGTTGTTGTTTTGATTTTAGTTCGTGTTCGGAAGTGATTTTTGCAGGTTCTGTTGCCAGATGGTGGCATCGACTTTGCGGTGAACGCGATTTCGATCAACAGGAATGGGTCGGCGTTGTTGATTTCTGGCTCCGAGGGTCTCCGTGTCATGTACCTGTTTGGGAAGACTTCGGCCAAAGATAACGCCATAATCTGCAAGTGAGCACTGATTAATCTATGTATGCAGATTTATATAGTTTGTGTGATGGAATGCACCGTTGCGGTTTTCGCGGACTTAGGAATGTCGATTGGAAGACAATTTCTTCGTTACTTCAATTTTGGATGCCACTGTCAACGTTTATAGTTATTACTAAAATTTAGAATCTTTACCTGGATTTGATTTTAGTGGAAAAAAATAATAACTAGTTGAGAAGTATGCTTTGCTTGCGCCTAGGGTTCAATTTCATGAAAGAATCGACTGATTGAAATGTATTCATTGTGAAATGTCATTGTGCTCATACTGATATTATTACTGATCGTAGGTTCAACCGATATCTATAAAGATGTTAAAAGGTCATCATAATTATTAGAAGAATTTATCACATTGTCTATCATGGAGGGAGCTAAGCTAACCACCTACTTCCCTTATTTGCAAGGTTTAACCCATCTAGTGATGGTTGCTTTTACTATCTGCTTTGATCTCGTTTTGATGTGATTCTATTTGCACATGCCTTTTTGGTTGATTGAGTAAGAAAAGAGATCACTATTTTGAAGTATTTTATGATGCGTTTGCCTTTGGATTGTCCACAGAACTATTTCTGTCGGTTCCAAGATTTATTTTGAGAAAACCAGTCCAATACGAACTATACAAGCTTCATGGCACCCTTACAGCGAGACACATTTGGGTGTCCTTTCGTCAGATTCAGTTTTCAGGTATGTCGTACTCTTTTTATAGAACCCTCTCGCTGGGAGGTCATGGTTTTAGTGAAGGATTTTGTCTTCTGTTGTGCAAGAATCAATTTTATTGTTTGTCATATAAAGAAATCGCCAACTCAAGAACAGAAATGTTTCCTTTTTGCAGACTTTTCGATCTTTCTTCTAATCTAGAGAAAGCAGAACAAGAATTTTACTTGCAGCCTGTAGAACCAGGTAAATGCAGCAATGCCGCATCCATCTGTGCAGTGGGCTTTTCATTTGGAGGCGAGCATTTGTGGGACAGATTCACAGTGAGCTCATTTACCTCCTTTATTCTTTTTCTTAGGATTCCAGTTAAATGTATTTGAACCAAATTGTTAAAAACCTATTTGTTGTGCTTGATGGTGAAAAATACTTGGTCCTTCAGCTGCCACCATTAAAGTCAGATACAACATAGCCTCAATCCCAAAATTTTTAATAATTAACTGTCCACTCATGTTATTTTGTTTTCCTGTAGGTATTCTTTTTATTTAGCGATGGTTCAATATACTTACTCTGCCCTATCGTTCCATTTGGAAGGTATTGTTGAACTTTGCAGCATTTCTTCATATGCTTTTATATTATGATGCCTCCAGTTTCATAAAGTGGTCTTGTCAAACAGCCAAAGTCCCCCTCTTTTCAAAGTGCAAACTTTATTTGTTTCTTTTTCATTATTGTAGAAATATTGCTGCCTATATTTAGTCCAGACAATGGTTTAATCTCTGGTGTTTTGCTTTACATGTATTAATGCATTTTTGGTAAAGCTGAAACCTTGATTTGGCTGCAATAGAAATTTTAAGACAATAATGGTGAGCAATTCGAGAACCAAAAATATGTCGACTTGAGTAAAGTTAGGTGAAGAACATTTCGAGTTTCAATTGGGCATTGCTTAGTTGAATTGGACAAGACTTGTTCAGCTGATGCAGGGATGGGGTATGATGGTTAAGCATATTGGCATGTTGTCATTGTTAGTCTCTCATGTGAAAGAGAGTAGGGAGTATTTTATTGCAGTGCCTAGGAGTCTTAGGTGTATGATTGAGCCGGGATAGTGCTAGCATTTACCATCCATTGGCCTAAGCATGCTGTTTTATGACTTCTTGATCGAGTATGGTATAATGGTATTTTTTTTCTGCTTGATTATGGTATCAACTTCTTTTCTTATAGAACACAAATGTCACCCATTTTTTGTGTCCATGCATAGTGCACACCCTATTTCCGTGAAGATGCTCATAACTTCCTTTAGGAGAATTGAAACTCGAGTTCTTTCTATGTTGGCAGCATTTATAGACAGGACTCTGTTGTTGAGATATATAATGATACACAAGCATTTGGACTAGAAGCGTCAAATTCACAAGCTGTTAAAAATTCAAGGTTAGCCATTACTTGGCTAGAATCAACATTTCCTCAATTAGACCAAGTTGCAGGAAGCAATTCCATGATGCTGAGGTCTCGTCCTTATGCACCATTTGATGCATCCCTTTCTCTACAGGTATTTCCTTTTTTTCATCTGCTTTGTAATGTTTGCATTCATGGATTCTTCACTATCATTTTCATCAAGATTATGGAGTGTCAGTATATGTTTATGAAGTAATGATAGTTGGCTTGGTGGGTGGGGAATTATCCTCCATGCTTTTTGTTCGTGTAAAACCTTTTCCATTGGTAAGGAGATATTTTTTAGGCAAAAAAAAAAAGTGGTGTTCATGTCCTTTGATGTTATTCTACCATTAAGTTATGTTCTTAAGAAAAAGTGATTGAGATTGATGCACAAATATGTAGTCAGTTTGGTGAGCTTTAGGTTATTGTAGGAATGTGACCTATGGTTGAGCTTCTACAATTTTAGTGGTTTGATTATACATTTCTATTATCTATGGATAGTCATAATTGTGAGTTTCAGATCTACTTTAGATTGCTATGATGGTGAGATACATATAACTTGAGCAGGAGACGAACATCAGAGAATAGGTGAGCTCCACCCTTTGATGTTATTCTACCATTAAGTTATGTTCTTAAGAAAAAGTGATTGAGATTGATGCACAAATATGTAGTCAGTTTGGTGAGCTTTAGGTTATTGTAGGAATGTGACCTATGGTTGAGCTTCTACAATTTTAGTGGTTTGATTATACATTTCTATTATCTATGGATAGTCATAATTGTGAGTTTCAGATCTACTTTAGATTGCTATGATGGTGAGATACACATAACTTGAGCAGGAGATGAACATCAGAGAATAGGTGAGCTCCATGGATCAGTTGAATAATAGCATTGAAACCTAAATACTTGGATACCATGCTTGGGGCTTGTAACTAGAATCGTCGGAGGAGCATTAATTTGTTCTTTTGCTAAATGATTGTGTACTATCTTCCAACTTTGATTCATTATTTTAAACGTGACTAGGGTCTTTTCTACTGGTTGGACTACTTCAAGTCCAAATAAGAAGTAAATTCTTATTAATTTTGAGTTCTTTAATATCTCTAATAGTTTGACTTTCTCATCTTTCTCATTTTCATTTTTGTTTGCAGGGGCCACTACGAAAAGTATTTCGTAGTCAACTGGATGAGGATTCTGAAGTCCGTGCTGCAGAACGAAATGGTAAAACTGTAGGCTTTCTTTATAACTCAATCAGCAAAGACTCGATCCTGGTGACTGCATGGAGCAACGGCCAGTTGCAGATAGATGCTCTAGCTGATGAAATCCAACCAGTCTGGAATGTTGATAGTGCACCAAGTCTATCTGTTGATTCTCATGATCGTGTTCTTGGACTGGCAATGATTTGTGAGTCTAACCCGGTCGAGCTATCTATTGTAAAGCTTAGCCAATCATTTGACAGTACTGTTTGGTCAGGACATCCACCTCCGCTGTTGCGATTAGCAGTTGTGGATTTGGCTTTGCCTGAAAACATGGATAACAATTCCCTTCTGTCATTATTTAATGATACCCTGATTCCAGAAAGAATATACTGTTTGCATGGGGGCGGAGTTGATTCCGTAGTTTTGCATTTTCTCCCATTCACTGGCCAAGCAAATGGAAAGGGTGAAACTATGAGAGCACCTACTGTCTACCCTGTTCTGAGTACATGCCAAAGCAATAGCAGCTCACCTTCTCCACTCTGTGGCTTTGTGTCATTGGCAGATTCATTTGGATATTCCTGGATTGTGGGAGTCACTTTGTCCCAGCAATGCATTGTGTTGGAAGCTAAGGCCTGGAGTGTGTGTCTGCCCTTCCTTGTTGATGGGGACAAGGAATTAATTCCCTCGAAAGAGCTTAAAGGTACAGATACTCCAGATATTATTAGCCCAGAACTCCTTAGCGGCCCTAAGGTGGTCGTTATTCCTCAAGTGATGCCAAATCTGCGATCTGTTGCTGCTGATTCCATAGAAGGGCGGTCACTGCTTCATCAATACTTCAAGCTCTTTCATGAAAATTATGTAGAATATGCACATAAGGTAAGTAACTGGTTCTTTTGTGCTTTTTTTTTTTTTTTTTCGATTAAAGGGGGTGTGCTAAATATTTTCTATTGCAAAATCTGAAACGCTTTGTTTTGCTCATATTCCTAGGTACCAGTTCAACCTAGATTCTCAATTTCTATTTGGTCTCTTCTTGAAAACACTGCATTGCTGAATGACTAGTGAAAATGAAAGAGATTTCTCAAAAGAGACTTAAGAACAATGGCGAGGAGAAAAGTAAGGGAAAAAGTGCTCAGGTCTACCGTCTATGGCTATTACAAAAAATGGCTGGTAAAATAAGACTTTCAAACATAAAAATGCAACTAATAGGAACAGGAAGTCTAATTGTGTTCTACCCAAAAAAGGACTAACTGTGTCATCCTTGTTTTTCTTTTCTGCCAAGTCAATTTTGCTGCTCTCCATAGATAGCTTCCTGTACAGAAGTATATGGGAGATCAATTTCTTACATCCCTTTGGCATATTGCCTTGGTGTAATCTAAATATTCATTGTATTGTTTGACATCAGAAATGTGCTTTTATACAAGTAGTTTTGACAAATGTAAAAGCTGAAGGACTAGAAAAAAAGTAAAAGAAACTCCAAGAAAACCAATAAAAGACTAAAAACACGAAACAAATACTCAAAACAAAATACCCATGCCAGTTGTCTTTTCCACCTACTTTTAGCGTCTGGTAGTAGCATTCTAGGACTTTTTGGTTTTTGTTAAAGGGGACCTAATTCCCTTCATTCATCTTTTTTCTATGTTTTCCTTGTTAAAGGATCTTACCGTCTATTGATCTCCTGACTTGCCATTTTCTCAGGTCATGACTTGCTTGCTGATTGTAGAATATCCCATTTTATCCTTCAAATGCTTATTTCTACAAAAATCATGCAACTCGAGATATTTTTAAATTTCAAGTTTTTACATGTATTCTTACTAAATGAATGGATTGGCAATTGTCAAGGAACTGAGATGAATTTGCGACGCCTTTGATGTGGCTAGAATGGTTTAATAGAGTTCTCTTCGATATTTTATTTGTTTGCTATGTTGCTATGTTGCCCATGCTGCAGGTTTGGTTTGAACTCAAGCATCACGGGGGTCACCTAAAGAGACTCATAGATGATCAGAATGCTCGATTACATCAGGCACAACAGAAACTTTCAAATGTTGAGGAGAAACAATCAAGTTTAGACAACCGTATGAACCATGCAGTTGAGGTGCAAAAGGAGCTGGAAGAGCGTATGCAGACTCTGAGAAGACTGCCTGGTACCAACAAGAAACCGTTGTCCCGAGCAGAACTGGACTTCAAGGCAGAGCTTGGTACTGAGATTGTTTCATACCTTTATACCGCATATCTTAATCAGTTCAACTCTAATGGAAAATTGCGTATCTGTGTCGCAGATAGATTTACAGGGGTGGAGCTGGATGCCATTCGGTCTTCTATCAGGTTTTACAGGCAAGACTAAGAAGATATCGAGACTCTCCACAAGCAAAAGCATCGAATTCGCCTGGGCAGATTCCTAAGAGGGGCAAGAATCAAGTTGTGAATGCTCATATCTCCCACCTGAAATCAGCACTTGAGAAGCTTTCAATGGTCAACAGCGAGAACTCAAAAAGGTTAAGCTTGTTGAGTCTGCATTGAGTACAAAGGAGGTTAATGACCTGTAGAGCTAATGAACTCAGAAAAATGGCAATTGACCTGTTCAAGTGGACTCTGGCTGCAGTCAGCAGATTCTTAGCGCAGCTGCATTCGAGGTTGATAGTACAACGTGCTGAAGGAGACGCATTTGCACGGCTAACAAGTTACCGTCATTTGGGTATGTCGTCAATGCACTCCAGACATGGTTGGAGCAAATTGATTAGAAGTTGATTTTCAAGAACTGGCGAATGTAAAGAAGAGGCAGAATTAGAGTCTCAGATTTGTAATCTTGTCATAGCACCATATCAAAGTGTTCATTTTGCACCTGCGTTATGTATTAGTAATTGATAATAGTGACAAAAAAAAATACTACAAAAAGATCTTAGTTTAAGACTTTTGTATCACATGTAGTTTAAGCTTAACTAAGACTAGTTAGAGAAAAAGACTTAACTTCCTAAGAAGCAATTCTGAGCTACATAATATATTAGATAAAACTCTGAAATATCTATAATGTATATATATATATACACAAAAATTTTACATTACAACAGATGCAGTACTGGCGATGGCTTTAGAACTAACAAAATTGGTTGGCAAAGTACCAAACAAAGCTCCCTTTTCGCAATCTGCCACAAAAGATCGAACCAGAAAAATGCATTTGGTCATCCCTTTGTCATATCGTCATGACTTGGTCTTTGAGTTTTTCATGGGTTTAGCTTTAACTTTTGTAAGAGCACTGCGGCCTGATTTTCCATCTCTCTTGGATTTGGAGTTCTTGCCCTTGGAGTTGAATGTATCGTCATCAGACTCGTCACTTTCCCCACCAAACTTTTTATTGGTTTTTTTAGATCCTCCACAGAGAACAATCTTGGCATCTTCTCTTTCTTCAACGCGCTCAACTTTGTCCTTTGGCCTCCATATAAAAATTGACCTGAAAACGACATTGGCTGAAATAAGATCCTACGATGCAAAAACTTATCTGCAGCACAGCAAAAGCAAATTGTCTTAAAGCACTAGCTTATGGTGCAAAGTTATGATTCTGAAAAAGAGTAGTCCTCACCGTAACTGTCGCTGTACACAATCTACTTGCATGTTTCAGATCTCAAAATCAATCTTAGAAAAGATATAATAAAATAAAAACAAACCTTGAACTCCCAGTTGCCATCACTTCATCACGGGGATGTATCTTATTCACAGGACTAATGGTCGTGATGTTTGGTTCCGTCACCTCAGCCACTAGTTGCCCTGTACTGGTATCAAAAAAATCAATTGGGTGCAAGGCAGCGCCATTATAGTTCTCACTGATGTAACGGCCAATTACTGCAAGGGACTCTGATGGATCCTGTAAATAAAATACATTTCAGATTTTCCCATTAAATAGAAATTCGACATGACAATACTGGCACACTCTTATAGGATCACCTTTGGGTCCCATTCAGCTCGAAAAGGAGTCAAATGTCGATTGAAATCATGGCTATGAACGATTTCTCTGCTTGGAGAGAGCAAGTTGCCAAATATGGAATCCCATACTCGGATCCGATTATCTTGAGCTGTGGTAAGAATTTTGCTGCCAGATTGAGGAGAAAAATACGCAGAGTTCACAACACGATTATGGTGAAGACTTGCAAGGGAAGCATCTAATTTACGCATGTCCCATATACGAGCCTGGAGAAGCGGATAGAAAAATCAGTAGCAACATTTAGCTATTCATAGGTAAAATGCACAAGTTATACTGACATAAAAAAAGATACTCAAAAGCATGTTGACACAACCATTGAGTAAGTAGTTTCTATAGGTATAATGAAAAAAGAAGAAACAACAGTCCACACATCATATCCTGCCTCATGTCGAGGTCTTAAGCAGGCTATTATGACAGTTGAAACAATCAAGTTCCACTATTTTGTTCTTTATAACTGCAACAATCTGGCATCTTGAGAACAGACAATGACATTGAATTTGCCAACTCCAAAGGAGAAGCTCATCTTGTTGTTTGATTGTTTCGTTTGCAGAAAAGAAATCACAAATATTGTTGTGACCACTTTTCCTTGACAACAGCAACAAATCATTGTAAGGTAGAATAAAGAGAATAAAGAATAACCAAAAGACTAAACATTACATCCAAAAGGATAAACCCTAAATCCACAACCATCATTATAGGAAATAAGAAAAAAATGATATTAAATTGCTACTAGGAAACTCACAAAATGATCATTGCCACAACTGAGAAGAAGCTCTGGTTGAATAGGATGGCAGTGAAGCCCCACAACTTTAGTACCCCTTTTATGTATCAAAGTGTCCTCCCTCATTTTCTCATTGGAACGCATATCCACTCTAAAGAAGAAGCATGGTAAATAACTAAGAGTTACAGGCATTGTATTAATAAATGCTGCAAAGGAAAAATCCAAGTACTTACAAGTAGAGATACCCAAAGTTATCCGCAACAAGCACAACATTTTTGTCTGAATTAGTATCCATTCCATACAACATTCTCCAAGTACTTGGGCCCTACAAGAACAAAGCATCTGCAGATGGGTTTCCATTTGGTAAATTATCAGCCTAACCTTCTTGACATGTAATGAAAATGATTACCTAAATTATCAGCCTAACCTTCTTGACATGTAATGAAAATGATTACCACATGGCATAAGGTGAATGACTAGAATGCAACGATCAAAATGGATAAAAGCTCTCACAACTTAGAAGTCAAACAAAAGAATTCATGAATCTAGCTCATCCAACAGTTCAACTAACTGATTTCTCATTCTCTAGGATAATTTGGATGTTTCTGTTATCTAATTGCTACCATCTGACAATCTATCAAAAAAAATTATAAATATACACCAAAGCATAAATACTGATTTACCTGCCATCCATTAGGATTAATATCCATCAATGGGAATGACATCCCCGTCTCCAAATCAGTGCAACTGACAGTCCCATCAGAGGAAGCACCAAATAAAGTTCCATCATTTGCTGGATTGAACCTGAACATCGTAGAAAAAGTGAAAAGTTGAAAACCAGTCCTCACATTAATTAGTTCCATAACACAGTACAGCAGAAGTAACTGAATTCATAAATTACTCAAATGAAAGAGTAATCTCACCTCATGTTGTTTAGGATGCAAGAGTGTATATTTCCATAAACTGTCTTTTCATGAACTTTAACAAAATCCCAAACTCCAAGTTGCCCTTTCTTCACCAGATAAAAGAACACAGAACGAGTTACAATCACCAACAAGCAATTATGCCAATTTCTTTTTTCTTTTTTTTTTTTTGATGAATGAAGGTTGAACTCCTTTTTATTGATAAATATATGAATATGTACAAAAGAGAAAGTATACAAAACTAGTGTAGACTGTATAGTTTAAACAAGGAAGAGCCGAATTGACTCACTTTCAATCCCTGAAATCATAGCCACACTAAAATCTTTCAAAAAAAATACCAACCTATTATGCCGATTTCTAAATCATATGCTATATCATATGAGCAAGCAACATTAAATGCAAAGAACTGAGTGACACATACCTTGTCCCCTGATAAGAGAATGTTATTGTTAGTCGGATGAAACTCCAAGCAAGTGATGCGTCTACTGTGATATCTTATGACTGCACAATCCACTTGATCAGGAATTACAAATGCTGGCTTCATCTACACAAAACACAATGCCCATTGATACAACAATTTCACAAGAATATTAGAGAAATAGTAATAAAAGTGGTGAACAAAACCACAAGAGACAAACAGAAATCTGGAATAATGAATCTTCAATAAAAATAATAAACATTTCTTAATACACAGAACTTTAAATCCACACAACTAAACTTGTAGAGACAATGATAACTGGAGATCATTCTTTATGAACCAGCAAGCAACGTTACACCTGAAGCTTAACATTTCAAGTGACTACTAAATATTCATTGAAATTGTTTTTCAGTTTTCACAACACTTCTATTTTACTGTAGAATACACTCCTGAGTCCTGACTCAAAGTCAGAATTCCCACACAACTTTCCTTCCTTTTTACTAACTTTTTAACATTTATCCTCAAAGTTCTCACTTAGCTCAACTCAGGCTAAAAAAAATACTCCAGTAAAGAAATTCACTCAAAACTGCATTACATAGACCAACTTCATGAGATACCAAAAAGCCTACTAGACTGACTACATACTACAAACAACACAGAAAACGCATCATCAAGAAGAAGAACAACAGTGTTGACATAATAATCTGACAAACAAGATCAGTTTGGATTGGCTCTAGGTCGTTTAAAACAATCAGTTCGAGGAACTATGTGTGAGCAATTACAATTAGGCATAAATTAATGTCCACTCCGCATTTGGTAATTAGATGGTTCTTTGGTTGAATTGATAGAAGTGTAACTAGGAAAAGTAAGTCTCTCTCCATTACTTCGAGAAGAGAATCGCATACCATAGGAATCTTGTTCTGAATCTGCCTCTCAAAGATGTAATCCAAAGGACTCCGATTGTTCCTCCGCGGGGCGGGAACCGCTCCCTGATCTAACACCACTCGATGCGGACAATCAATCGTCGTGTGTCCTTGAATCCCCAAATCACCACAATCAACATCAATACAATCCAGAAACCACCAAATCTCCTAAATCCAAAACAATCGAAACAAAATCTAAACTGCGCTAACAAAATCACAACACAGAGCATAAATTACCAGGCATTTTGCACAGAAAACAAGGCTTCATCGGACAATCTACGTACGTAGCGCCTCTAAATCCAGCCTCGTGTCCCGATCTCTTGCATACCTAGAAAGAAATCAAACTAAACACATCAAACCCTACAAATCAAGCATACACACATCAAAACCTAGAAATCAAACAAACACACATCAAACGAACTTCACAACTACAAAAAACTGAGATTTCCGATCAAATCGACCGAAATCAACAAATATTGAATGAAATTCACAATCAAAAACAACAACACTGAGATTTGTGATGAAATGGACCGAAATCGACGAACCTTGCAGACTTTCTTGAAAGCGATAGTGATCGAAGCCTTGGATTTCTTCTTCGACTCCGATTCCCAATCCTCCACAACGCTCTCCTTGATTTCGGCGACATTCTGGTGTTCTGGTTCGCCTTCTTCTTCTTCGTCGCCGTCGTCATCGGAAGACGAAGAACTGTCTTCGCCGTCTGTGTCTCTCTCTATGAGGACTCTGGGGAAGGAGGTCATTCTTCTGGTTTGGGGGGGCATTTTGGGAAACCTAGGAAAGTCAAACCGTTGCGGCGGTCGTCGAACGGAGACCGCGAAACGCACGAATTGAAATGGCGCGGGAGGAAGGCAAGGGAAGGAAGGGGAAGGGAAGGGGACCGACTCTGGTCGGTTTACGTTTCTGCCCTTTGTGGATTGATGGGATTGGCGAAGGGCAGTGGGGAATATTGAATCAAGTGTAGGATTATGTTAGGTATTTCGGACAATGATACGTGGCACGTTGTCTTCCACTTGGACCTCTGTGACTTGTGACTTGTGACTTGTGACTTGTGAGACTGGGACTTGGGCAGTTCCGGAAAGTCGCGATGGGGTCAAGATTTGACCATTAAGACTTTAAGGCTGCGTTTGGTTATCACCAAAATCTGTTTTGGGCATTTTTCTTAATTAGTCTAGTCAGAGTTGTTTGCAGGCCTAATCCAAAATTTATAAAATGATGATGAATTTGTTTTTGTGTGTGGGCTTAAGTTCGATAATTTAAAAAAAATGAAATAAAAATAAGAAATATAATTGACACTATCAAAATGCCAATGTCTTAAGTCAATTCATCGAGGAATTTATGAGTCTTTATTTTTCTTTTAAGTTGTCAATGTGGGATTGAACATAGACCGACTATAAATTAAGTCTTGAGTGGATGCTGAGAGTAGTCATAAATGTAATTTTTTGTTTAGGAGTGAATAACTGATTAGGGCTTCGAGTAACTCATCTAAAATATCTAGGTAAGTTAAAATATCCACACCAAATACCTTAGGTGGGTTGAATATTAAATGTGAAGCTACCCTAGTCAACTCCAATTGCTTTAAAATAAAATTACTTTGCCATTAGGTGGGTGAATTATCTTAACTACGTGGGACGTGGATGGTGAAAATAATGGAGAAAAATAGGGGCAACAATTATATGAGAGTACTTGGGCTCTACCATTTTACACACACAAATATATTTTCTTTAAGGACTTTGCAAAATCGCACTAAGATTGAGCACCAACCCCACTTAGTTGTTGTGCAATATGCTTTGAAACACGCACACACACATATCTTGAGATGTATCGCAAGACGACAAAGTGGGTCGGTGCCCAAACTGAATCTCCCAACCATTTTTTTTTCTCATAAGTATATAAATTGTTGCAATTCTTTATGACTGAAATCCCCTACCTAAGCACGAAAAGGAAAAGACATGAAAATAAATGGTTTAATCTAAGTAATAATACGCATGCCCCCATGGAGTATATGATACGTAATTGGGACACTCTCGAAGATACATCGTCTATTTATAATTTTGTCCGCTTTGTTTAACTTGGTGATTTTGTTTATTATAAGATTTTTTTTTTGTAGGAATTATAAGATTATTTGAGTAAAGGGTTGACGTTTGATCTTCATAGTAGGCAAAGTTATAGATTTATTTCTTGAAAAAAAAATTGTCACTAGCGTCCCGTTGGAATGCAAATTGTTATTTTTAATCCTATCAAAAGAAATTCTGTCTATCGAGATGTGCAGCAATCAATTTTTTTTTTTTTTCGAGAGAGATGCGTTGCAATCAAGTTAATTACAAACCAGTATGCAACTCTTGAGTCACGAACCGTTGGATGCATATCGAGATGCTATGATGCACGCATCTCTCTACATATAACAGACATTAGCAAATAGCAAGAAGAGTTCAAACATCGAGATGCTATGATGCTACATTGGGCACGTAAGAAGAGTTCAAACATCGTTTTCTCAAATTAATTACGTGTCCATGGCCACGTCACGCAGTGCTTATACTTTATTGTTGTTATTTTTTTTTGAGAAAACTTTATTGTTGTTATTATATCTATAAAGAAACCTTGTATTCAATTATATAGTTACAATATATATGATGTTTGGATAAGGGGCAAACGTGGTAATTCATGTAAAAAGCAAATGATATACAATGCGGTCCAATTAAGGTTATCCAAGCTCATGAATAAACTAATTTTCGCAGCGAAAGGACACCACGTATATATATAAAAGTATTAAATCAGTTATCTGATCAGCTGTTAAGAAAGGTTGTCTATAGTGATATAAAATTAAACCAAATTGTTTATTATTTTGTCTCCTTTATATACTTCGTGGGAGTCAGAACATTCCTTTACAATGTATGGGGACGGTCCTCTTTTCCAGCCTTTGAACTCTATCGATTGAAAAATAATTAAAAAAAAGAGTTACGAACAAAAATAAATAAATAAATATAAAAATAAAAATAATAAGAGACGAGATTTTTGACGTGCACATTTTGTCCCCCCCAAGTGTTGAGATTGTAAATGCATATCTCTATGTAAAAGTAACGTACTTTATATGCCACTTCAGATTGCTGCTCAGTGCTCCATTTGTCTTTGTAGATAGTGTATTGTGGTTGGTGAATTACCTACCTTCCCCTTGACAAAAAAAATGAAAAAGTACCTACCTTCGATCGTTATTGTGGTGAGAACATGTGAAAAGTATGTCACCAAAGTATTTTTAATGAGATTAACGATAAATCATTTGTTAAAAGGTAAGGGTTAGAAACATTATGGTTCAACTCTCATTATTTTTTAGGAAATGGTTCAATTCTCTGGAAGTACAAAAAAAAAAAAAAAAAAAGGAAAGTGTTATGATATGGATGAACAATTGATCAAGATTTTGTATGACTAATTATTGTCAAGCATGGCTCTTACATTGAGTGGTAGTATCAAGTATGGCCCTTACTTGTATCCATATCAAATGTACTCATTATTCCATGTATTGTCAATGTTGCTTGTGAAGAGTTGTATGACATGTGATGTATGTATTACTTGTAAACATTGTCTAAGTACATTTATCATCATCACCAAAGGGCCTATATAAAGGGTGCCAACCTCATTGTAAAAGCACACCAAGTTGTATATAACTTATCATTTCAACTCTCTCATTTCTCCTCTTCTACTTTGTAGTTGTAGTTCTTTGTAGTTCTTTGTAGTAGTAGAAGTTCTTAGCACTTCTACTTTCCTTCTCTAGTTCTAGCAAGTCTCAATTCAATTTACAACACGTTATCAGCACGAGCTTGCTCTAGCATTAAGGAGATCTTGAAGTTCAAGAAGGCTTGTTAAGGAGAAAAAGCTAAGAAGGTATAACTTTTGTTATTTAAATAAGTTCAATTTATTTCTAAATTACCATGGTTGTTTCCTTTTATTACATGCATAACTTCTATATGCATACTTTATTCATATACCATTATAACGTCACCGATTGCGAAAGTATGCTCTGTAGTTGCGTCTTGTACGATCTTCTACATCAGAAATCAAAAATCAATATGTGACATAACTAGTTTTCTCGCTATACTACAAACGATTAATTATGCTCTATTCTTGATTTTTTTATATTGCAAATAGTGTTATGAGTTTGGGTTGATAGTGGGTAAGCCTTGTCCCCGGTAAAGCTAAACATTGAAAGGGAGACGGGTTATCCCGTTCGAGGTGGCATGGTTTTTAAGAAGACTTCGTCTCACCACCCAACCTGGAGGTTGTCCCACCAACTCATACAAGTAATACATTTTGCATACTAATAATCAAGTTGTGAACATATATTTAATCATATGTTATGTTTTTACATAAAAGGGAAAACTCTTTTATATTAAATTTATTTTCAAAAGATACCTTGAACCCTTAACAGGGGATTTATTTACTGCACGTTTTGCTGATTGTCACTTTGATGAAGCAATTTTCCCACCATTAGGGGGAGATAAGAAGTCAATTCAAAAGGAATGGCGCGAAATTGCTTGGAATGCATCAACTTTATCACATTATGATCCACGAACAAATCAGTGTGAACTTGAAGTTTGAAAGATCATTCATTTGCAACAAATTACAAATCAATTACTGATGCATTTAATGATGCAAAACAAGTGACAAAATCACATATTCCAAATTTGTAAATGCTCCTGCAAGAATTGATGTCTCTGTGCAACAAAATGCACAAGAACCAACGAAACGCTTAAAGCGTGGAAGACCGGTTGGTTCAAAGGATACAATTCCTCGAAAGAGGAAAACAGGAGTAAAAATAAATACAAATCAAAATACTCTGAGAAAGCACAAGAATCCTTTGATAAGGGTTTGTCGAACAAGTTGATTCGATGAGGAACAACTTCCTCTAGAAAAAGAGGAAAAAGATGAAAATAATGAGATCTCAATAAATTATTTAAACTCGGTAAGATTTGGGATCGAAATGAAATTGTTCCTGATGATATATTTGCTTTCAATGTGTCCTTTGAAATATGTGAAAATGATGATGATCCAAAACCACGATCAGTGGACGAATGTCAAAAAAGACCTGATTGGCAAAAATGGCAAGATGCTATCCAAGCAGAGCTAAACTCGTTAAGGAAACGAGAGGTTTTTGGACCAATTGTCCAAACGCCAGATGGCGTAAAGCCTGTTGGATATAAATGGGTATTTGTACGAAAGAGAAACGAAAAAAAATGAAGTTACAAGGTACAAAGCAAGACTTGTGGCTCAAGGTTTCTCACAAAGACCTGGCATCGATTATGAGGAAACATATTCTCCTGTTATAGATGCAATCACATTTCGGTTCTTGATAAGCCTTGCGATCTCGAAGGGCTTGATATGCATTTAATGGATGTCGTTACAAATATCTCAGTACGGATCTCTAGACAATGAGATATATATGAAAATCCCGATGGATTTGTAATATCCGATGAAATAAAATCAAAACCTCATAACATGCATTCTATAAAATTACAAAGGTCTTTGTACGGGTTGAAACAATCCTACGAATGTGGTACAAACGTCTTAGTGATTATTTACCGAAAGAAGGATATGTAAATAATCCGCTTTGCCCATGTGTCTTCATTAAAAGATCATCAACAGATTTGTGATTATTGCTTTGTATATGTTGATGATTTAAATATAGTGGGAAACCACGACGACATCGTTAGAACATCCGAATACTTGAAAAAGGAATTCGAGATGAAAGAACTTGGAAAAACAAGACTTTGTCTTGGTTTGCAAATTGAACATTTTTCAAGTGGAGTACTTGTCCATCAATCAAATTATATTGAAAAATTATTAAAAAGATTTTATATGGACAAGGCACATCCATTGAGCTCTCCAATGGTTGTCAGATCACTTGAAGTGGATAAGGATCCATTTCGACCTCAAGAAAGTGATGAAGAGCTAATTGGTCCGGAGGTACCATATTTAAGTGCAATTGGTGCACTTATGTATCTTGCAAATTGTACAAGACCCGATATTGCTTTTGCTGTCAACCTACTTGCAAGATATAGCTCTTCACCAACTCGAAGACATTGGAATGGTGTTAAACACATTTTTCGATATCTTCGAGGAACAAGTGACATGGGTTTATTTTACTCGAGAGGGTAAAATTGAATCTCCAAGGTTATGCTGATGCTGGATTTTTATCAGATCCCATAAGGCCCGTTCTCAAACGGGATATGTATTCACCTGTGGTAATACTGTTGTATCGTGGAAGTCAGTAAAACAAACTATGGTTGCCACTTCTTCCAATCATTCTGAAGTACTTGCAATTCATGAAGCAAGTCGTGAATGTGTTTGGTTGAGAAACATGATTGAACATATACAAGAATCATGTGGATTGCCTTCAATAAAAGATTCTCCAACCATATTATATGAAGATAATGCAGCATGTATTGCACAATTAAGTGAAGGATTCATAAAGGGGGACAGAACAAAACATATTTCACCAAAATTCTTTTATGCGCATGAGCTTCAGAAGAATGGTGAAATTGATGTCAAGCAAATCCGATCGAGTGATAATCTTGCTGATTTATTCACAAAAGCCTTACCAACTACGACATTTAAAAGGCTTACATATGGTATTGGCTTGCGTAAACTTAAAGACATTGCAAGTAAAGAAAGCGAACAAGTTTCACCCATGTTCACATGAGGGGAGTTATTGATTAATGTATTGCACTCTTTTTCCCTTAGCTATGGTTTTATCCCATTGGGTTTTCCATGCAAGGTTTTTAATGAGGCAATCTTAACAATATTATACCCATCTTAATATTTATGAGAATAGTGTACTCTTTTCTTTTGCTATATTTTTTCCCACGGGGTTTTTCTTAGTAGAAGTTTTAACGAGGCACATTCTCTCAATAATTGTCATCCAAGGGGAGTGTTATGATATGGATGAACAATTGATCAAGATTTTGTATGACTAATCATTGTCAAGCATGGCTCTTACATTGAGTGGTAGTATCAAGTATGGCCCTTACTTGTATCCATATCAAATGTACTCATTATTCCATGTATTGTCAATGTTGCTTGTGAAGAGTTGTATGACATGTGATGTATGTATTACTTGTAAACATTGTCTAAGTACATTTATCATCATCACCAAAGGGCCTATATAAAGGGTGCCAACCTCATTGTAAAATCCTCTTCTAAGAACTTGAAATACAATCAAATTTAAATTTAAAAACTTCTATAACATCAAAATATCTTTTAAGAAAAATGCGTCAAAGTCTTCATATCTAATTATTTTAAGATTCGAGCATGATTAATGATGTTATTTCATGATTCTTTAAATTATTATAAATTAAAGCATCTCAAGTTGTATTAGATTTATAATTACATTATTTTTTTTAAATACCTGAATGAGTTTTCGAACAAATATATTTATAAGTCCTTCATTAAATTGGATAAATAAAAATCTTTCATTAAGTACTATTTTGATTTGAGCTACTATTAATTTAAAAAAAAATACAACAATACAGATTCAAACATAAATTAGTTGAAGTTAGTTACATATATCAAACTCTTTCACTGCGTTAGATTTAGTGCAATATTAATATTAGTGTGATTAAAAATACTATTTGTGTTATTATTTGTTTTATCACATATTATCTGAGCATCTTCGTTTGTCATTTTACGTAAGTATATAAAATAAATGATTAATTGTCATTAAAAAAAATCTTTATATTCAATTTGAAAGGTATCAATTCCAATTAAATACAGTATAAAAGAAGGGTACCTTCATGAAATATAAAATAGAGGGTACCTGACTACCTGGTTAGATTCTAGAAGGGTATATTTGTCACTTCATCAGCTGCCCATAAACCCAATGCCGCCCCTGGTATGACCCAGCACGGGTGAATCCCCCGGTTTTCCAGTAGAAGCTCTCTCGAATTCATGTCAAATTTTCCCAAAATACCCCTCCAATTCCGGCCTCTTCCTAAAAAAGGAATCTCTATACTCCACCCTCCCTCCTGCCTTAACTGCCTCCCTCCCTCCTCTCCCGCCACGTAGCACACAGTTTGTCGCATTCTAGTTGACGTGCTTACCAAGAAAAGACCGCCCCGAACTTACGTAACGCCGAGACCCACCGCATCAAGACCCCTACTACTACTTGGCGGAGCATCTCTTACCTACGCCCGCACTCAACAGCGACTAACCGACGCCCGTACCTCAAAACCCGACACGTCACGGCCCCGCGAACATCCATGCGCGCGAGGACACTGAATCAACAAAAATCGCGCGAAATCAAGGACAGAGAAGTAAATAGGAGACGTGTCTGGGGGTGGTTTGGTAATTTGAGAGGTGTTCTAACTCCTGCGTGTGCACGAAGCGAGGTTTTGTTACTATTTTAGCGAGCGATGTGTGTGTGTATGTGTGTGATGGAGTTGGTCGGATCGATCGAGAGATTTAATAGGGCTTTCGAGAAGACTCGGATGCGGAATTGACAGTTGGGTTTGAAGAATTCAATCGAATTCGATCCAATTAGGGTTTTTTTAGGGCTTTTTTGGGGGGTTTGGGTTGTTCATCGAGTGAGTTGGTGGTGTTGGATGGGATTGGAGTTGGAGTTGGAGTTGGAGAGATGGTGATGAAGAGTTCGTTCAAGGATTCTCTCAAAGCCCTTGAAGCTGATATTCAGCACGCCAACACTCTGTAAGCGTTTCTTTCTGTGAAAGTTTTGACTTTGATTGAATTCAGGGTTTGTGATTGTGGTGAATAGTGTTTTTGTGGTGAATTGTGTTGTGGTTTACTGTTTTAGGGTTTGGACGGTGGTTTTGGAGTTGAAAAGTTGAGTAAAAATTGTTCTTTTTAGTTGGTATTGTGTGTCATTGTATGTGAAATTGGGTCTCTGAACCCGGATGGGCTGGTAGAACAGTAAGGGCGAGGTTGGGATTGTTTGGGTTAGGCCCACGGTCGCAGGTTCGATTACTCGCTGCGTTAAGACTGTCTAGGTCACTGAGTGCTCAGGGCGATTACACAGGCCTTGTGGTAATAGTCAGCATCCCCTAAAAAGAAAATTGGCTCTATTGTGGTATGGTGGGTTGTGTTTGTGTTTTTGATTGGCTTGTTTTTGGCCAAGTTTGAGGTTTGCAGCATTAATTTGATTGCTTTTTTTTTTTTTTTGATGAGGTTTAAGTCCGATCTTCTTTGTGCGGGTGCTTACATTGTAGTGGGTTTGGCCTATTTTGTTGTGTGACGTTGTAATTAATTTTGTTTTTCCATGATTTGAATGTGTGTACAGTTGATTTGTTCCCCCTTGTCTTATCAAAAAAAAATTTGTCCCCCCTTGTGTGCGTCTTGTTTAGATGCTTCATAACAAGTTGTGAATTTGTTTTTCATCGTTTTCTAATAATGATCAACTCTTCTGAATTCAAGATTCTGTATTTGGTTAAGTACCCTTTTTAGACAACAATAATAACAAAGCTTCTATCCCAAATTAGTTGGGGTTGGCTACATGGATGATGTGTCAAACTCTTCCATTGTGCTCAATTTAGTGCGAAGTGCCGTTTTTTATAAAAAAAAGGAGAAAAAACAACACTTTTCTATCTATGCCGGCGCTTGGTCGTGTTTTGGAAGATTGATTGATTGTATTGGCTTATCAACTAGTTTTATTATGAACTTGTACTTCATGCAATGGGATATCCATTGTTTTGTTATGTTCTTCTTAGCTAATGTGTGCAATTGTTTTATCCCTCTCTGCCCTTCTTTGATTGTGTTTAGGGCTTCAATTTATCCGAGGGATTATGACGGCGGGTGCATTCAAATGAGGTTGTCTTATTGCCCTACCGCCCACTTTTTCCTCTTTCTTGTTCAATGGACGGATTGCCGCCTTGCCGGGGCCCTTGGATTGCTTAGAATACTCATTTACAAGGTACAGTTCATGTCATCTTACCATATTGGTTGTATTGATTTTATTTACTAGTAAACATCTAAGCAAGAGAACTATGTTTTTCTTTTGGGGATTTTGAAAATATAGTTAGCTGTTGCAGGCTTATACTGATGGCAAGACCACTATGTCAATTCATGAAAGGAAGGCTAGTATTAGAGAGTTTTATGGTGAGTAATGCTGCTGACTGAATAAGATGATTCTTATCAGTTGGCAGATTCGATGTGCTGCCCTATGAGTAATTTCTAATTTCATTATCCTTTCCTCCATTACAGCTGTGATTTTTCCCTCGTTATTGCAACTCCAAAGGGGGATAACTGATGTTGAGGACCGAAAACAGAAAGAGCTTTGTGCAACCAAGTATAGGAAAAAAGATGAGCATGAGAAGGGAAAACTCTCCGAAGCTGATATCGAGAGGGAAGAGGAGTGCGGGATATGCATGGAGATCAACAGTAAAGTAGTCTTGCCCAGTTGCAACCATGCAATGTGTATGAAGTGCTACAGAGATTGGTAAATACTATATCCAAAAGTGGCTCTCTTTTAACTCTCATTCGTGGTGTGTGCTTTTGTCCAAATCATCAACATGAATTAGTGTGTCTAGATAAGAAAGAAACCAGTTTATCTTGCCCCCTTTGAGACTTTAACCCCCAACCTCTTACACCAATAACCACACATCAACCATTGGGCCACCCTCTTGGTTGGTACATGAATTGGTGTCTTAGAAGCTGCTTTCAAATGGTTTTCTTGCTTTCTTATGAGAATTTGAAGATAGTTTGCTACAAATTTCTTTATGTTTTGAAATCTCAGTATTTGTTGAGAATAAGTTATACACCCAGTTTTTCCTAAAATGGATACATGAGGAGTCCGGTTTTGGAAAGCTATTATGATTGTTCGATTTAGATGACCTTCTGCTGTTGTTTTTCAGGTGTACACGGTCTCAGTCCTGCCCATTTTGTCGTGATAGTCTAAAAAGAGTGAACTCTGGGGACCTCTGGATTTACACAGAAAATCGAGAGATCGTCGATATGTCCTTCATATGCAGGGAGAATCTAAAGAGGCTGTTCATGTACATAGATAAATTGCCTCTTGTTGTTCCTGATCCTGTCTTTGCAACCTATGAACCTCGTTTAAGGTGAGGGCATCATTTCCTATCAGGACACCTACTGTTTTGTATATAGAAGCCTTGTTGGGTAGAAAGAAATGCCTTGTTCTTTCAATTACTCAGAAATGTAAATTCTGTATGTTTCATTTCCAAGGCTTCAACGATATTCCTCGTCTGCATCTGTGTTAACACACTTTATACATCCATATCTATATGGTAAAAATATGTGGATTTCATTTGTCTCTTCTCGCGCTTTTTCAGTTGGATTTTTTCTGGATGAAGTATCTGAATGTGTTGTCTTGTTTGCTTCAAACCTGGATCTTTTCTTTCTTCATCTTGAGTTCAGTTGTTAAGTTTATTGTCGTCGTGATTTCACTGTTCTCCTTCACATCATGTGGTTTGACAGTTTAGTTGCATTGGAGATAGTGATGGCTGTATATATGCAGAATCATTACAAAGGACACACCTAGCAAATGCATAATTTTTAGGATATATGAACCTAGCTGATTGTCGAGGTTCAGTGGACGGAACGTCGGGGGAGAAGCTTTGAAGGTACTGCTTTTTTAGCCTTTTTCCATCCAAACCAAACAGTTTTGTTCTTTAGATGTCCTGTGACTTCTGTCCATAGCTGTGCTTCTTATAAATTATGGATTTCGGGTGAATCATGCCCATTATGCCAAAAGCTAGATATACCAATTCCTCTTCTTCCTTTTGCAATTTTGTTGCTATTATATTGTTAGCTCTTATGATTTCTCTGGGTGTTGTGTCCATAGGTCATTTAGGTCCCCTACGATGACATAACTCGCAAACAGCAACTTTCCTTAAATTAACTCAATATGGGTTGCCTAGATTTTACAGTCTTGGTGAACTGGGGAAAAAGGGTGTTAGCATAGGGGGCTCAATCAGTTGGTTCTACGGATGGCACTGGCAGTTTTAGCAGTTTGGGCTTGGCTTTCAAATTGTGCACTGAATGCCCTTATCCAGATCATTCTTGGTCCAAATACACTTTTGATAGAATTCATATAACTCTTTTTTTTTTTTTTTTTTGGTTGAACTCTCTGAATTTTTTTGGAAGTGAGATTGCAACTTTTGGCCTGGTAATCTCTGGAAGCCCAATGGCCCAACTATTTATGGGTCGGCACGCAGTCAAGGTAAAGAGCTCCCAGCTGGCGTCTCCATTCATAAGGCTCCATCTTGAGTCACAACTAAAGGGACATGAGTGTTGAACCACTCGAACCAAGGAGCCGTTGGTAGTGTGGTTTCTTTGGTATTAGTACCTTATTAGATCCAATTATATGCCAATTTGGATTTTTACTATTCGATGGATGCATTTACTAGTAAGGATTGAGTGGAGTAGAATAGTTTGATCCTATAGCCTACTTCGACTAATTTGAATTGAAACTTTGTTGTTGATAAATTGAAATGTGAATGCTCTCAAACTCAAACGTCCCCCGTCCAAGCACATATGGGCCGCAAGCCTGCAACATCTTTTTTCAAGTTCAAAGCACATTATTTGAAATAGCGAGGGATGAGAATGCCCACAATAAAATAAAAAAGGCCTATAAAAGAATAGTCTCGATCAATAATGCTGATTGAGCATTTTGAGCTGTAGTAAGTCAATCTGATGATTGATAAAAATTAAATAACGAGGAATTCAAGTTGTATTAAAAAAGAAAATAGAGGCCTAAACAAACACTGCAGATTATGCTAATTAAGCATTAGCCAACCAGGCTGATGATTGATTTGAATTTAATAACAAGTGGTCTGAATGCATACTTTTGCAAGTCTGTTGATCAAGTATTTTTTTTTTTAGCTCAAAGAACTTGCTCATGGAATGAAACAAGGGTTTCTTGTCTATTGTCAAATTCGTAAACGAGAACCCTTCTATCCCAACTGTCTATCAGTCTATGCATGTACACCAGACATATCTTCTCTTCTCCTTTGTAGTAGTAGTTTGTAGTAGTAGAAGTTCTTAGTCTTTTATTTCATTCTCTAGTTTTTAGCAAGTCTCAATTCAATTCACAACAAGTTATCAGCACGGGTTTCCTCTAGCATTAAGGAGATCTTGAAGTTCAAGAAGGCTTGTTAAGGAAACAAAGATAGGATGGTATAACTTTTATGAGTTCGGTTTATTTCTATATTATCTTAGTTGCTTCACTTTTATATGCATACTTTATTCATATACTATGCATTATAACGTTACCGATTGCGAAAGTATGCTCTGTAGTTGCATCTTGTACGATTTTCTACATCAGAAATCAAAAGTCAATATGTGACATAACTAGTTTTCTCGCTATACTACAAACGATTAATTATGCTCCATTCTTGATTTTTTTATATTGCAAATAGTGTTATGAGTTTGGGTTGATAGTGGGTAAGCCTTGTCCCCGGTAAAGCTAAACATTGAAAGGGAGACGGGTTATTCTGTTCGAAGATGCATGATTTTTAAGTAGACTTCGTCTCACCACCCAACCTGAAGGTTGTCCCACCAATTCATACAAGTAGTAAATTTTGCATATTAATAATCAAGTTGTGAACATATATTTAATCGTATATTATTTATTCTTTTATAAAGGAGAAAAATTATTTACTCAATTTTTTGACATATTTTCAGACTATGACAAACCTTTAAAAACTTGAATTTATTGCTCTTGATATCACTGGAAATAATTATTTGCCATGACAATTGGATGCCGAGATACATCTCCAAGCTAAACACTTAGGAGAAATTATTATAAAAGGAAATGAAACATCAATTCAAGACCGTGCGAAAGCACTGATATTCCTTCGTCATCATTTCCATGAAGGCTTGAAAAGTGAGTATCTCACTATAAAAGATTCTCTCACCTTGTGGTTAAGCTTGAAAGAGCGGTATGATCACCAAAAGATGGTGATATTTCCAAGAGCTCAAAACGACTGACTGAATCTTAGGTTGCAAGATTTCAAAACAGTCAGTGAGTATAACTCCACCATGTTTAATATTACCTCTCGTTTGAGGCTTTGTGGAGAAAATATATCTGATGAGGCAATGATGAAAAAAACATTCAGTACTTTTCATGCCTCGAATATGTTGTTGCAACAGCAATATCGAGCGCGCCAATTTAAAAAATACTCATAATTAATTTCTTGTCATATGGTGGTTGAACAAAATAACGAGCTTCTATTGAAGAACCACAACTCCCATCCAACTGGTTCCACTTTAATTAATGAAGCAAATGCAGTATCTTATAATGACCATAAAAAGGATCATGGAAAGAAATACCACAGACGTGGAAATAGGAAAGGATCAATCAGCAAAGATCGTGGCAAGCCCTATTCTAAATTTCGTGGCAATGAGTTCCAAAATAAATGGAATAAGAATGATGCCGTTCAGAATAAGGGGAAAAATATTGTTGAAAATGGGCATGCTCGTAATCATGACCAACCATGTCACAGATGTGGTCTAAAAGGCCACTGGGCTCATGTTGCTCCACGCCTAAGCATTTTATTGATCTTTATCAAGCCTCCTTAAAGGAGAAAGGCAAAACAGTTGAGATGAACTTCACTATCGGAGATAGCTCATCGGACATCAATTATATGGATGCCCCAAATTTTCATGATGATCCAAGCACTAATCTCGATATTTTTAATGATAATATGTAACGATTTTAAATAATTTTATGTACTGATTTTTGTTATGCTTCTTAGTTATATGTACTAGTTTCTTATTATGAATGAAATATGACTCTTTTTCTAATTTGCCAAACATTATTTGTCTAGATGGATCAACAAATCATTTGTTCAAATCATGAATCAAATAAAAGCGATATTTGTCTTACTGATTGTGCTACAACGCACACGATCCTTAAAAACAGCGAATATTTTTCCAATTTGAACTTAGCTGTGGCTAATGTTCAAACAATATCTGGCATCTTGTGACGACCCGTCCCTGACCTAGAGTCAAGTCGCCCGGCCCAATACCGTTACCTAGACCCGATACCTGAACCAGGCCCAAATAACGGCTTGGTACGCCTAAATATACCTGCGGAATAATCATTCTAACAAGATATATGATAATATGAGTGTAAAAGTTAATCATAATAAAATCATATAATCCTGTATATAATAATAAGATCTATAATCTTAAATGCTTAAAAGTCTCATACAACTTCATAATAATAATAAAAAGGTTCAGAACTACCCATTACTAATTCTCAATCTATAACCCACGTACGAGGTTTACAAAACGATTAATAATAATGTTAAACTTGTAATATATGAGTCTCACATATGAAGGCACTTCAAGATAAATCATTTCCCTTGCCTTTCTTGTCTATCACATTGTAGAGGACCTGTGGGGTAGAGTAAGGTGAGCTAAAGAACCAACGATGCTCAATAAGAGGAAAGACTCGCTCAAACATTAAATATGCAAGTACTACCTAGTACTCATGCAAATTCTACATGACATTCAATCCATACGCATAACACAACATGTAATAACCGAATACATGTAAATCATAACAAAATTATAAGCATATTAATTGAACACATAATTCGATACAATTAAAGATATGGTTCATGCTCATCGTAATTATAAAAAAATGGATTCATATTCCAAGAAGAATAAATAACTAATATTTCTATTTCCAAATTTATTATCCAATAATATTCAAATCAATAATTTATGTCATATCCCATTCACATTACTATACATAAACATAACAATTTTACAACACATTCGATAAACATTCATTTAAGTCATACATAATAATTTTCATCATTATTCATTTATAAATTTACACATGACATATAAATAAAGTCACACGAAAGATTTAAATAAAATGCGATAGATATAAATATTAATATAAGCCGTTGTTCCATTCAATGCGAACTAGATATTGGTAAGGATCCGTTGACCGAATCATCTATTTTCGAATTAGTACAATAATCAGTGAAAACGTAATGGCCGTTACGCCTTCTAGATAATCGCACCAAAACAAAGATAGATTCATCCAAGCCATAACCGCTACACGTCTCAAAGAATCATCAGGTAGCAAAGGATGGAACTCCAAACCCTTACACTCGAATAATTCACCTTATGCATTCAATTAGTCAAGCTAACCCTCGGTGGTTAACTACCACACACTCTGGGGCGTCCAAGATATAGACCACTTGCTAATTTGGCCCGCGGTGGAACTCCACACACTCTGGGGCACCGAATAACATAAAGGCAAAACAATGTATTCACAATTCCATAGATAATAGAGATCCAAACCAATATCACGACGCAACCCATTCCCAAGTCTTTACATTCAAAACATGCATTCCTAGTTATCTAATAATCAAGCCATATTTAATGCATGAGCGAAGCTCCCCACTTACCTGGACCCGTCACGACGCCTATACCGACTCCTCGTGTGATTGGGGTCCCACGTGAACCGCCTCGCGAATCTAAATAATTCATACAATTCTATATAAGAATTTCACTAAATTTAAAGTTGTATATTCTAATTTTTTTTTTATATATTTGGGGACCCAAATGGTATGGATCCCACGCGATGTGCCGTTTAAGGGCTTTGTCGAGAGTATCGACGCCCCTCGTAGGTTTTATCCTATTTTTTATTTTATTTTATTAATTAATTTTTTTAATTGGCTATTGCCACCCCTTCTTCCTCACCATAATGGGGTGGCTAAAGCCACCCCCCCCCCCATATTAGGCGGCGGCGTTGTCTTCTCGGCGCGCGCTTACTAAATCACGGCTCCCCTTGGAGTCGCCACCCCTATTTCCTTCTTCTTCAAAAAAACAAAACAAACCAAAGAAGAAGAAAAAGAAGAAAGAAAAGAAAAGAAAAAGAAGAATCACCACCACCACCAAATCAAAGAGGAAGAAAATAAGAAAAAGAAAAAAAAAGAAAAGAAAAAAAAAAAAAAAAAACCCACCAAAGAATTACCTCCCCCTTTGTTGTTCAAGCCTCCTCCTCTTCTCCTCCCTCTCCAAGTTTAGGGTTTCAACACAAAAGAGGCTTCAATCTTTTAAGTGGTTTATATAGGTAGGGTTTTAAAGTAGGGTTGTTCACAATTTAACCCCAAATTACGTAAATACCCCTTTTTGGGCCCAATTCTCTCATTAAGCCCATTCCACCTATTTTCACTTAGTCCAAATCCAAATCTTGTTAATATTAATTTTTGTGTAACAATTTGATTTGTTCCCATATTTTAATATAAAATTAATAAAATACCTTTAAAATGGGTCGGAGAATATGTGGGTCGTTACACATCTCTTATTTGATTAATGGCTCTAGAAGAGCAAATATTATGTTGCCTATGGGAACAACAATTCATGTTGACAATGCCTTATACTCTGAAAAATCCAGAAGAATTTTACTCAGCTTTAAAGATATTCGACAAAATGGATATCACATTGAAACCATGAACGAAAATAATAGAGAATTTCTCTATGTCACATTGGTTTCAAATGAGAAAAAAGAAATGTTAGAAAAATTCTCAACTTTATCCTCTGGATTATATTTTACTCATATAAGGCATGTCGAAACGAATGTCGTCTTAAGTAAGAAAATTAATGATCCAAAGACATTCATTTTATGACATAACCGGCTTGGTCATCCAGGATCATCAATGATGCAAAGAATAATTAATAATTCGCATGGACATCATTTAAGGAGTCACAAAATATTTTTAGCCGGTGATTATAATTGTGCTAGTTGTTCTCAAGGTAAATTGATAGTTAAATCATTCCTAAGTAAAATTATTGTGGAATCCCCAGTTTTCTTATAACACATTCAGGGAGACATATGTGGGCCTATTCATCCTCACTGTGGACCATTTAGATATTACATGGTTTTGATAGATGCATCAACTAGGTGGTCACATGTTTGTTTGTTTTCGACCCGCAATGTTGCATTTGCTAGACTTTTAGCGCACATCATTAAGTTAAGAGCACAATTCCCTGACAACCCAATCAAGACCATCCGTCTTGATAATGCCGGGAAATTTCAATCTCAAACATTTAAAAATTATTGCATGTCTATAGGAATTATCATTGAACATTCTGTTTCACATGTGCATACCCAAAATGGTTTTGCAGAATCTCTGATCAAACGCATTCAATTAATTGCCAGACCTTTAATCATGAGAACTAAGTTATCAACTTCAGTTTGGGGACATGCAGTCCTTCATGCAGTATCTATCATTTGTTATAGGCCTACTGCATACCATTAGCATTCTCCATGCAACTCATTTTAGGTCAACAACCAAATATTTCACACTTAAGAATTTTTGGTTGTGCAGTGTATGTTCCTATACCACCTCCCAATAGAACTAAGATGGGTCCATAATGAAAACTTGAGATTTATGTTGGATTTAACTCATCGTCCATTATAAGATACCTTGAGCCCTTAACAGGGGATTTATTTACGCACGTTTTGCTGATTGTCACTTTGATGAAGCAATTTTCCCATTATTAGGGGAGATAAGAAGTCAATTCAAAAGAAATGGCGCGAAATTGCTTGAAATGCATCAACTTTATCACATTATGATTCACGAACAAATCAGTGCGAACTTGAAGTTCAAAAGATCATTCATTTGCAACAAATCGCAAATCAATTACCAGATGCATTTAATGATGCAAAACAAGTGACAAAATCACATATTCCAGCTGTAAATGCTCCTGCAAGAATTGATGTCTCTGTGCAACAAAATGCACAAGAACAAACGAAACGCTTAAAGCGTGGAAGACCGGTTGGATTAAAGGATACAATTCCTCGAAAGAGGAAAACGGGAGTAAAAATAAATACAAATCAAAATACTCCTGAGAAAGCGCAAGAATCCTTTGATAAGGGTTTGTCAGAACAAGTTGATTCTGATGAGGAACAACTTCCTCTATAAAAGGTGAAAAAGATGAAAGTAATGAGATCTTAATAAATTATTTATACTCTGGTAAGATTTGGGATCGAAATGAAATTGTTTCTGATGATATATTTGCTTTCAATGTGTCATTTGAAATATGTGAAAATAATGATGATCCAGAACCACGATCAGTGGATGAATGTCAAAAAAGATCTGATTGGCAAAAATGGCAAGATGCTATCCAAGCAGAGCTAAACTCGTTAAAGAAACGAGAGGTTTTTGGATCAATTGTCCAAAAAGCCAAATGGCGTAAAACCTGTTGGATATAAATGGGTATTTGTACGAAAGAGAAACGAAAAAAATGAAGTTAAAAGGTACAAAGTAAAACTTGTAGCTCAAGGTTTCTCACAAAGACCTATCATCGATTATGAGGAAACATATTCTCCTGTTATAGATGCAATCACATTTCGGTTCTTGATAAGCCTTGCAGTCTTTAAAAGGCTTGATATGTGTTTAATGGATGTCGTTACAGCATATCTGTACGGATCTCTAGACAGTGAGATATATATGAAAATCCCTGATGGATTTATAATATCCGATGAAATAAAATCAAAACCTCATAACATGCATTCTCTAAAATTACAAAGGTTTTTGTACGGGTTTAAACAATCCGGACGAAGTGGTACAAACATCTTAGTGATTATTTACTGAAAGAAGGATATGTAAATAATCCGCTTTGCCCATGTGTCCTCATTAAAAGATCATCAACAGGATTTGTGATTATTGTTGTATATGTTGATGATTTAAATATAGTGGGAAACCACGAAGACATCGTTAGAACATCCAAATACTTGAAAAAGGAATTTAAGATGAAAAAACTTGGAAAAACAAGACTTTGTGTTGGTTTGCAAATTGAACATTTTTCAAGTGGAGTACTTGTCCATCAATAAAATTATATTGAAAAATTATTAAAAAGATTTTATATGGACAAGACACATCCATTGAGCTCTCCAATGGTTGTCAGATCACTTGAAGTGGATAAGGATCCATTTTGACCTTATGAAAGTGATGAAGAGCTAATTGGTCCGGTGGTACCATATTTAAGTGCAATTGGTGCACTTATGTATCTTGCAAATTGTACAAGACCCGATATTGCTTTTGTTGTTAACCTACTTGTAAGATATAGCTCTTCACCAACTCGAAAACATTGGAATGGTGTTAAACACGTTTTTCGATATCTTCGAGGAACAAGTGACATGGGTTTATTTTACTCGAGAGGGGTAAAATTGAATCTCCAAGGTTATGCTGATGCTAGATTTTTATCTGATCCCCACAAGGCCCGTTCTCAAACGGGATATGAATTCACCTGTGGTAATACTGCTGTATCATGGAAGTCAGTAAAACAAACTATGGTTGCTACTTCTTCCAATCATTCTGAAGTACTTGCAATTCATGAAGCAAGTCGTGAATATGTTTGGTTGAGAAACATGATTGAACATATTCAAGAATCATGTGGATTGCCTTCAATAAAAGATTCTCCAACCATATTATATGAAGATAATGCAGCATGTATTGCACAATTAAGTGAAGGATTCATAAAAGGGGACAGAACGAAACATATTTCACCAAAATTCTTTTATGCGCATGAGCTTCAGAAGAATGGTGAAATTGATGTCAAGCAAATCCGATTAAGCGATAATCTTGCTGATTTATTCACAAAACCCTTACCTACTACGACATTTAAAAGACTTATATATGGTATTGGCTTGCGTAAACTTAAAGACATTGCAAGTAAAGAAACTGAACAAATTTCACCCATGTTCACATGAGGGGGAGTTATCGATTAGTGTATTGCACTCTTTTCCCTTAGCTATGGTTTTGTCCCATTGGGTTTTCCTAGCAAGGTTTTTAATTAGACAATCTTAACAATATTATACCCATCTTAATATTTATGAGAATAGTGTACTCTTTTTTCTTTTACTATAATTTTTTCCACAGGGTTTTTCTAAGTAGAAGTTTTAACGAGGCACAATCTCTAAGCAAGTGTCATCCAAGGGGGAGTGTTATGAAATATAGATGACCATGCATATACACCAACATATTGTGTAGTCATGTAACTTGTATTTCTCACTTAATAGTACCACTAATTGTCTATGTTACTAATGATGTGTTGTATGACATGGGGTGTATATGTTGTTTATACATATTGTATGAAGTATATTTATCATCATCACCAAATGGCATATATAAAGGGTGCCAACCTCATTGTAAAAACACACCAAATTGAATGAAAACTTCTCATTCCAACTATCTCATTTCTTCTCTTCTCCTTTGTAGTAGTAGTTTGTAGTAGTAGAAGTTCTTAGTCTTCTATTTCATTCTCTAGTTCTTAGCAAGTCTCAATTCAATTTACAACATATAGAAGAATATATAGTTAAAAGAAAAGCCTCTTCAGTCAATCCCTTTCACGGCTATTGACTGTTCATTTAGATAGTTTGATTAAATTGATTTCCACAACTAAGTTTCATCTCATCTCAAGTAGAATGAAAAATAAAAGATCCTTGTGTTTGATTGTATATGCATTTACGTGTATAATTTGTGTTCAAACTTATAATTGGAACACCAATCATTTTGTTTTACTTTGATGGTTTATTGTGTTGATACTTGAATCTTGATACAATGAGTCAACAGCATAAGTTGAATCTGTCACTTTTCTGTTTAGCTTATAGCGAGTAGTCGGTTTCTTCCCTTACCACAAAAAAAGGTAAACCTCAAGTTTAATGGTGGGTTATAATTGTAATACGTAGCTATGTTATATCTTTTTTATTTTTCCATAGTTATGGGATTTTGGGGTTTAATTAATTCTCTTGGAATTAATCCAATCGAAGTAGAAAAAGTATCTCTAGTGATGAGATAAAGAGACATCACTTATCAATAAGATATGGTAGTCGATTCAACTCCCGTGAAAGCCAAAAAATAAAATATTAAAAATCAAAAGTAAGGAGACGCCCATCAAAAAAGTTTCACAGAGGTACAAAAATTAAAAACTATATATATATATGAAAACATTTTTAACTTGGTAAGAAAGAAAATTTAAGCTGCCTCAATTGAAATTTGAAAGCACAACATCTTGACCAAGTAACCACATATCAAAATCATTAGGCCTTCTACATAGTAGGTAAGATAGGAAAACATTATACAACATGTGCATTGATCTACGAAACCTAAAGAAAGCTGAAATTATATAGTAGGAAAAATGTGGACTTTTTTCATGGACCACCAGGACGTAATCCTTTCTTGACTACATCCCTATCACATCTTCATGCCTCATGTGGTGCACCACCTCACATAATAATCCTAATCACGCCCATGTGAGGGAACTTTCACTAAATGCTACCCTTTCCTTAAGAAAGAAATTCCTTTCTAGGGGTGACTAGCTAGCCATCACCAAGGCAAGCATGCATTACCTAACTAGCTATATAGTCCATCAATCACACAGTACTAAGAAAAAAAAATCAAGTTTGTGAAACGTACATAATTAAATCCTTCAAATTAAGTTTAAATATTTCTTGCAAAAAGTACATACGTATACATTAGCATTGTTGGTGCAAATATATCCTCCCTATCGTGCCTTCATTGTAAAGGCGAATTTTGTCGAAACATCAAATTGGATCGAATGCTTGAATGTATTTTGCATGCCAACATATATTTAGCTACCTATATATAGTAGAGGAATCTTAGTGGTGATCACATTCTTCATACATACAAATATATACAATACAAATTCCATTCTAGTGATCGAATGGGGGATGACAAGCTTAATTATATATCAACTTAAAAAATAACTTATAATAAGATTTGAGTAGGGAGATGTGATTTAACATAAGCTGCATAGATCATATAAGTAAGAATATTTGATTCCCATATGTACAGCTTATGAGTGTACAAAAGGAAGAAAAAAGTGAGAAACCCATGATGGGATTGTTTGTTGGAAGCTCTTATTTTAATAGAATCATAGTTAGTTCAATATTCATATTTATAATTTTTTTTTTTTTTTTGCTCTTGTAAGAATTAATATTTATTTGAAGGCCTTGTCTAGTGGAATGAGGGCTTATGGGGACCATGTGGATGAGATGATACCATACCCTCCCCACCATCTCCACATGAGTAAGAGAGAGGTTTATACTTCAAGATAATTCAGCTTCTGTGTTGCTTCTTTTGGCACACACATCATTTTGGGCAGGTTAGAATATTTTATTATGCTTTAAATTGGCAAGCACAAACTAGCTTAACCATAATTTGGTTAAAGTTATGTTTGATTCCCTTGGACTTAAAAAATGTTTTTTTTTTTTTTTTTTTTTTATATAAAAAAAGAAACCAACTTAATTTACTTATGTTGAGTCTCAAACCAGAGCCTCTTATACTAGCTAGTAATGCATACCAAATTAATTAGCTACTCACATGGTTGGTGCTTAAATAACCCAAACTATAAAATTTATTTTGACACTACATGCATGGTTGGGGTTCAATCTTTCGAGATTTATTAAAAAGCTACTAATTAATATTTTACCTTTCAACAACCAATTTGATGACTTAATAGTTTATTATGAAGTTTGAGATTAAGATGTTGTAGTTTCAAACTCTGATGGGACAAGTTGTTTCTTTCGTATAAGAAAATCTTTTAGCTTCCAACTAAATTATAAGCTTTCAAATGCATTAACAGCTAGGTTTGGCAAACATAATCTTTCTCTATTTTTTTTTTTTTTTAAATGGCAATAGGTCCCTATTTTTTTGATAAAGAACCCTAAAGAAATCAACTTCTCAAGTTATTTTCCAAAAAAAAAAAAAAAGCTTCTCTAGTCTCTTATGGGACTCAAACTCCAACTTTTTTACAATAATACTATATATCAAATCATTAAGCCACTCACATAGTTGATATTGATTTCTTTTCTTTCTTTTTTTTTTTGTAGTGTTAAGTCCGAGAAACAACATTCCAATTGAAAAACATGAAATCATTTGATTAGTGGGCTCGAGTAACATTGGAGGCTCAATGGTTAAATCAAGCTGATTTTGATTTATTGGTTCTCTAAAGCAAAGTCATATAATTGCAAGTGGGATCAAAGAGTCTGTACCATTCCCGCAAAGGAGACCCAAAATTATACTATGGGTTGTCAATTTCCGAAATTATATTATTTTTTTCAAAAAAATCATTACTAATTAATGCATCTGCAAACAATTTTAGTAACTTAGTAGTGATTATTATTTAAATAAAGTCGCCCATTGCATGCAAAAAAAATAATAATAATAACTGCACAATTAGGTTGTCAAAGCCTCTAAAAAAAAAAAAACTGCACAATTAGGTTATGTAGGGATCCTTGTCGTATCAATTTTTTTTTTTTTTTTAAGTAAAATATCATTTGATTACAATCACAAGGAGCAACCCCCGATTAAGAGATACTCCCTCCATACCAAAAAAAAAAAAAAAAAAGATACTCCTATATGTTTGTCTCAATTACTCACATAAGCAATTCCAATTTTAACATTTATTAGACAAAATTAATTATTGTTCATGGTACATAGTGATAAACAAACTTAAATAGATCACAACAAATTTAAAGAACCAACTTATCACTCGAATTCTCTCCTATTGAGCCTCCATTTAATTTACTTGTATTTCATTAAAAGACTCAAAATTGAGACTTTGTCTGAAGACAAAGATTTAATCCTTTATTACTCAGATCAACCGTTATGATTTTTTTGTCAAGTAGTACTATTTAAACTTTTAGAGTGCGAACTCCTAAAGAGTTCTTGAAAATTTTTTATTTCAAAGTTATTCTAAACATTTAATAAGTTTAAAATTATAACTTATAAATCTTTTTTAATATTTATAAAAACTTAAAAAACTCAATGTGAATTTGGACATCTCTGTCATTCTTATCCTCCATTATGTCATCGAATTTTGTGGAGATCGAAACACACACCAAAATAAAAACCAAATCTTCTGACATTTAATTTTATTTTCCCCCACACGCGTACTCGTCTCTTTCCCATTTATTCCACACACAGTCCACAACCCCTTTCTCAAAAAAAAAAAAAAAAGAAAAGAAAAGAAAAGAACAGGAAATCCTCTCTAAATGGCTCCTCTCCTTCTCCTCTGCCTCCTCGTCCCCCTCTGCCTCCTCCTCCTCGCCGTCCGATCTTCTCGATTCGCGCACCGCAAGCTCCCCCTCCCACCGGGGTCCCTGGGCCTCCCCCTCCTCGGCGAGACTCTGCAGCTCATCTCCGCCTACAAGACCGAGAACCCGGAGCCCTTCATCGACGAGCGCGTCACTCGCTACGGCGCCATCTTCACCACCCACGTGTTCGGCGAGCCCACGGTGTTCGTAACCGATCCCGAGGCCAATCGGTACGTACTGCAGAACGAGGGGAAGCTGTTCGAGTGCAGCTACCCCAGTTCGATTTCCAACTTGTTGGGTAGGCACTCGCTGTTGCTGATGAAGGGGAGTCTCCACAAGAGAATGCACTCTCTTACGATGAGCTTTGTCAACTCTTCGATTATTCGTGATCATCTGCTCGTTGATATTGATCGCCTCATTAAACTCAATCTCGATTCATGGCCTTCCACTGTCTTCCTCTTAGACGAGGCCAAGAAGGTTTGAATTCATTTATTTTCTTCTTCTTTTTATGGATGATTATTTCCATAAGGTCATAATGCAAATGCAATCAATTTTTATATAACTAGGCACCTAACTTGCACAATTTCAATTTTTATATAACTAGGCTCAAGCTCGACCTTACAGTTACAATTGGGTCAACCGGTCAACACTGGGTTGAATTGATTTCTTTATTTTTGGGTTTATACCATTCAGTATTCATCTGAGTTAATTAAAAGACAGTGTTATATCTGTTATATCTGTTTTGATAATGGTTTTTAATTGAATTGAATACCCAAATGAGTGAGACAGGTTATTTGTGAAATGAGTTAATTGCAGATAACATTCGAATTGACGATAAAGCAGTTAATGAGCTTGGATCCGGGGGAGTGGACGGAGAATCTCCGGAAAGAGTACCTCCTGGTGATAGACGGATTCTTCGGGCTCCCCATTCCCTTCTTCACCACATACGCCCGGGCAATCAAAGTACATAGCAGTAATTGATCATCGATTCTCGTAATGACAATGGATTAGCAGTAGTACGTAATTGATGATGATGATGATGATGATGTAGGCGCGGGCGAAGGTGGCGGAGACGCTGCGGAGGAAGGTGAGGGAGAGGAGGAGGGAGTACTATGAGGAGGAGAAGGAGAAGGAGAGGAAGAGGGAGGACATGTTGGGGTCGCTGCTGGAGCTGGAGGGTGGCGGTGGCGGTGGCGGTGGTGGAGGGGGGTTTTCTGATGATGAGGAGATTGTCGATTTTTTGCTGGCCCTGCTCGTGGCTGGCTATGAGACCACCTCCACAATCATGACTCTCGCGGTCAAGTTCTTGACCGAGACTCCTGCTGCTCTCGCTCAGATCAAGGTACGCACGTTCTTCGCTACGTCCACCACCGTGTGAATAATAGGACGCGCGCAACTGCGTCACTCACTTACATGACTTTAGTTTGATAATTTAACATCACCGCACTTATTTTATTTTATTTTTTTAGTCTAGGCTTTGGCTCTACATCAAACAAAATATTATAATAAAAAATCTATTTGAACTCTAATTTTAGAGGGAGTGTTTAAATTTTTTACAAATATCAAATAAGTGTTAGAAGTTGTTATTTCAAAGTCATTGATTAAATTACTTAAAGATAACTTTGAAATAAAAAAATTTCAAAAAATTTTCTGCGAGTACAGACTCGTGAGTCTAAATAGCACTTTACTCATACTATAAATGAGTTAAAGAATAAAGTATACACATAACGTTTATTAGATTATCATTTTCCTTGAGACTTGATTCTTTTAAACCTAAATTCTTTTAAAGTCTTGTTTGGTTTGAAAGGGGAAGTAATAAAGTTTAAACTATCTTGTTTAATTGGATATTTTTACAAAATTTTTTGAAAGTTTAAACCCTCAACTTTTTTCTTATATAAGGAAAGATAATAACTCACTTAAATAAGGTATGTGAATTATCTTCTTGAGGAGGAATGCATACTTACCTTTATTTAATATTTTTTCTTCACTTTTTTTTTATTGAAAATAGTGTAAAAGATATTTATGTTATTTAGATTGTTTTATTGTAAGAAGTTCAAAATTGAATAAAACGTAAAAAAAATTTCTTTAGTGGTTAACTTTTTTTAAATGTTAGTAAAATGAATCAAATGAGGCATACATAAATGATTTTGAAACAAAAAAAATAGAATGGAATGACCTCCTCTTGTATAAGGCCTAATAGAGTTTTAGTGTGAATTAGTAACTAGTTGGCTCTGATGTTGAGGTAAAAGTCTAAAGTTTGTGTCTTGTAAATAAAAGATAATAGTGTTCTTATGTGGTTTTTAAATTTTTGTAATTTTAAAGTTATCCCCAAGTGAAAATGACTTTCAAAAAGTAACTTGTAACATTTTATTGATATTTATAATAAATTTTAAAATTTTTCTATTGAGTCTAAACTCTTAAAATCCTAATAGATATTTTTTGAATGAGAAATAAAAAATAAAACTAAAGGTCCTCTTTTATATATATATATATATATATATATATATATATATATATAGTGCTAGGAATAAAATCCATTAAATTAATGTTGAGGTTTTCGCCGAGGAAATTGTTCGGAGTTGATTTGATTTCTAAGGGTAGCCTAGTAGAGATAGGTGAGTTTCATGTCGGACACGTGCGTTAGCAGGACAGTGCCCAGCACGTGGGGGTGGGCCCCGCATCACACCATGTAAAGAATCACAATTATGTCACTCGTTCATATGTGGTGGGTCCCGCTGGTGCATGTGAGACCTTCTGTATGTGAACTACGTGATGCGGAGGACCGGGCCGAGATTTTTTTTGGTAGACCGAATTAATCGATTACTTTTTATTTTTTTTTTGATTACAGTGAGGATTAATCGATTACTTTTTCTACATTAAAAAACATTATCTTAAGCCATTATCGTTTGTGGACCGGGCTGTCTCGGTCCAAAACCCCCTTAAAGGTCACTGCTTCACAAGGGTGGTCAAACCATTTAGATGGTAAGAAAAGCGAGAAAGAATTTGGTACAGTGAGAAGCAGAGCAGAGAAGGCAAGCTAGTCAGAGCAGATAGAGTTGTAGGGTAGTAAGTAGAGTGCCCTGCTTTTCTACGTTGTGGTTTGATGGGTTGAAAAAGTCTGTCCAGATGTCCGTAGGGCAGGAGGCCTAGCTATGTTGTATATAGGTACCGTACCAGCAGCGAAGTTGATATATATATTTTTTTTTACTTGTCAAAGCAGCTAAGTTGAATTAAAAGGTGCAGGGAAGGGGCAAGGTACCCTATAGGGCCAAGTGTCCTACAGTATGATTTGGGGAGAGGGGGGGTTCCCACTTATGCTAATTGAGTGTTAAATGCATGCAGGAAGAGCACGAGGAGATACGTGCCAAGAAGAGGGGCATGGAAGCGTTGCAGTGGTCTGACTACAAGGCCATGCCCTTCACCCGATGCGTAAGCTTCTCTTTTACTTTTACATACTTGTCTTGTTTTTATTTTCCTTTTTATAATTATACATGTCTGAACTTTTTCCACTATAATCAAACTAATATCATAAGAGGTAGTGCTTTAATTCCACAATTTAAAAGAAATCAAGGTAATCTAATATAGCTATCAATTTGGTGGAGACGTGAGAGGACCGAAATAATAGTTTCAGTTCAATTAAGTATTCATAATTTTTTTCTTTTTTAATCAAAAAAAAAAAAGATATTTTGCCCCTCCAAGGCTCGAACTCTCACTCTTTCATACATTTAACCTATATTAAATTATTGGACCACTCAATTAGTTAGTGATTGAGACTTTATAATAAAATATACAAGTGTGGCTCTCCCCTCAATTAGGGTTCAACACATTTTGAGTTAAAACTTTACTTACAAGTTGAAAGTCGTTAAAATGAAAACAATATCGATATTGAGATTATAGGCTCGCGCCCTTGTGTATGAAAATTAGTAGTTTTTTCTTCGCTAGTATTATGTCAAAAACATTAGAAGCTTTTATCATTTAATTACACCAATCATGATAATTTTAATCTACACTCGGGCACATTACGCAAGGATGACCCACAACCACAAAATCAGAACTTGAGACCTTAGTTAATAGAGAGATTGAACCAATCCCTTGGTTTATTGGTTATATATGCCCTAATCAACCTAAACTTATGTGTGATTTGTGCAGGTAATTAACGAGACTTTGCGAGTAGCCAACATCATAAGCGGAGTATTCAGGCGTGCCACCACCGATGTTAACATCAAAGGGTATACCATCCCAAAAGGGTGGAGGGTGTTTGCTTCATTTAGGGCAGTTCATCTAGACCATGAGTACTACAAGGAGGCTCGCACATTCAACCCATGGAGATGGCTCAACAAGAACCCATCCACCCAAGGCAACCTCTTCACGCCCTTCGGGGGCGGCCCTAGGCTGTGCCCCGGTTACGAGTTGGCCCGAGTCGAAATCTCGGTGTTCCTCCATCACCTCATCACTACTTTCAATTGGGAAGCGGCAGAGGTGGACAGGCTGGTCTTCTTTCCAACTACTAGGACGCAAAAACGTTGCCCCGTCAACTTGAGTCGTAGGAAATCAACGTCGAATACTGCTATGAAAATATAGAAAAATAAAGGTTGTAGAGAAAAAGAAATGAAGGAAATAGTAGAGAAGAGTGGGATAGAATAATTAGTTAAACAGCTGTAATTCAGTAATTTTCAATAATGATAGTTACCCTATATACATATATAGTAAGAAGAAACTTAAATTAGCACATCAAATATCTTGTATATAGAATCCTATGTTCAAAGCTTCTAGATAGCTAGCTCTTTTCACACTACAGATTCAGAAATCTATGCTTACTGTATGCCAACACAAAAAGGGAATCCGGTCCATAACAAAAGAGGCCAAAACCGCTAAATTTGTAACCAAATCATGGGATTGTGAGTACTAACTTTCATTAAAGCAGAGGTTTAGGTTTAATTTGTAACAGTAAATATTATATTTTTTTGATTTCTTAACGTTTTAAGGTTTGGAGGGGAGTGAATTTGTTAAAGTTAAGAGATTTAATGTTGGTAATATTTACACAGATATACTTTTACACTACTTTTTTTTTTTGAAAACTTGCTTTTACACTTTCGTTTTTCTCACTATTACTTTTTTGTTCATGTAACGTGTAGTTATTAGGAAACATTAACGAATCTCTTATATTTTTTTCGGTAGGATTGGGACCTCTTATTAATAAAAAAGTAGGGGCCGATTGAATCATTAAAAAAAAATAAAAAAAATAGAAGAAGTATGGGGTATATACCCCATGACATCTCTTATGCTTGAATTCCTACTTTTGAACATGTACTCATTTGTGGACTTGTAGTTTGGATGAAGTAAAGAGGATCACGGGACGTGATGCACTTTTGTTATTATTCGGCAAAAGGGCCATTTACCCTATACTAAACAATAGGGCCAGATGACTTGGACTTGTGGTGTGGATGAAGTAAAGGTCATTTCAACCCTTTCGTTAATTTTCCATCTAATTTTACTGTTATATGATGATTTGGATCAATGACTCATCGTATTATGAGACACACCAATGAGTACACATATTTGTGGCTTGATTCATAGTTAAAAAAGATTTTCTTTTTAGGGTTGTTTTTGGTTATTCAAACCTTTAAGTGAAAAGAAAAGGTCTTTTTGGCCATTCCATTAATTTTTTATTTATTTTACCATTATATGATGATTTGGACCGATGACTCATCGTGTTATAGAACCACCAACGAGTGCACATGTTCACAGCTTGATTCATAGTTAAAAAAGATTTCGTGGCTTGATTCATAGTTAAAAAAATTATTTCTTGCTATAAAGATCTTGTGTTATGTTTATTTCAATAACCCAATAAAATTATTCTAAAAAAATATCTCAGTAAAATTAAAAAATATAATTAAATTATAGTAAATAAGTGAATACAATTATTGGGTAACAAAAATAAATAAATAAATTTCAATAACATGTTGTCCAGTGAAAAAAATATGTTCTCACCTATATGAGGTATGACGACTAACTCTTAAAATAAATAAATAAATAAATGTGGTGGAATTCCTTTGCAAATTGCAACTAATAGAAATTTTTTATTTTGCTTATTTATTTAAGTTAATAATTTTAATTGTTTTTGAAAAAAGTTAATAATTTTAATTACTTATTTGTCAAAATTTATTAAATATTTTGTTTTCTAGGGTATGGAAAGAGATAAAACGAAATATTCTTTTTTAATTATGAATTAAGCGACGAATAAGTGTGCTCTTCGATCATTTGATTGATTCCTAAAATTAAAATAAATAAATAAGTAAATTAAAAATATTTTTGTGGTTCATGTTGTTGGATTACTTTACAAATTGCAACTAATAGAAGTATTTTTAATTTATTTATTTATTTTAGTCAACAACTTTATTTGTTTATTTTATTTATTCATTAATATTTATTATCTTTAGGTTATAGAACTAAACAATACAAAAAATAAAAAACTTTAACTATTAATTACGTAACGAACAAGTGTATATTTGGTGGGTCCCACAACATAATGAATCATCATGTCAAATCATCACATAACAATAAAATAGATGGAAAGTTAATGGAAGGGCTGAAATGATATTTTCTTTTTACTTAAAAGGTGAGAATGGCTCAAAAATTACTTGAAGGAGTTATTTGGTCCTTGGTGTTCAGTTTATGGACTGAAATGGCCCTTTTGCCATTATTATTACTAGTAATATTATTTTAAAAAATTATAATTTAATACACTTTGAACGTTCAATTGAAGTGTACACACTTTTTTTAATTTATTTATGATATTTTGTTAGATGTGGGACAACGCTTAGGGAGACAAGAAATAATTATAAATGATTAAAAGACACTGCACACCTTAAGTATGTGTCTAAATTGTCTTAAATTATCATTTTCCATTATTTTATGGTTGGGTTTGCCGTTACTATTCATACACACAGAGAGCATATGGAGGGTAGTAGTGAGGGAGCAATGAACGAGGAGAGGTTGAGTGGCTGGTGGAGCTGTCTTAATTTGTTTCTTGAGCCCAACATCACTTCCAGAGCTCTCTTTTGCTTTCAGAATGTCGGGCGCGCACGAGCCCACTCTATCCTTATTTAGTGTGCGCACGTATGTAGGCCCCAAGAGTCAACTCGGGAAACTCAACTCCCCACTACTACTTTTGGCAATGTTTGAGCTTATGTGCTATGTCGTGTAAAATAAATAATGATAGTGCTGAAGTTAATGCATGCATTTAATATCTAATTTAATGTGTAGTGACAATCTGAACCAGCATCTAACTAGGTCCTGTTTGCTGTTTTCAAAAGAAAGAAGAAAACTTAGGCCCTGTTTGCTTTTGTGAAATTTTACAAAAATAAAAAATAAAACAAAAAATCTATTTGGACACTAAGGGTCCGGACTCAAAGGGAGGTTTTTGAGATTTTTATAAATATTAAAGGAGTGTTACAAGTTATAATTTTGAAGTCATTGATTGCTTGAGGATGATTTTGAAATAAAAAATTTTCAAAAAACTCCCTAAGGGTCCGAACTCATGAGTCCAAGTAACACTACTCAAAATAAAAATATAGTAACTCCTACCTCTGGTCAATTTTACAAGACATACTACACAAAAACTTTTTGCCAAAAAAATGTAAGTCATCTTTGAAATTGAAGAGAACATTTATACATTTTTACTTATTTTATCTCTAAATATTTAAATTGAAATTTAACACTTATTCTTTTTTTATTAGATAAAATAGAGAATTGGTATAATTTTTTTTAGTACAGAATTGATATAGTTAATTAGTAACATAACATAATTAAAGTACATATAAGAATGTAATTTAAAACTTATAATTAATGCTTTGTTCAATATATATATTTTCTGTTTTAACTAATAAAAAATTTAATTTTGATGAAACTTTATTATGTATGACTCTTTAATTCTAATATTTTGCTTTAAATGCGGTTAAATTTACAACCTCAACAAATCTTGCTTTTGTCAATTGATACTTTTACTATCTCATTTTTTTTAATTTATACTTGAAGTTTAGACGATAAACTTTTCGTTATGTACCATCGATTTGCCTTATAATAGAAGATATTTGCCTATGAGAGTAGACAACAATTGTCCAAATTCATATTTCAAGCTTTTGCCGCTTCTTATTGAATTATTGAAGAGAAATTAGTGATGGTGACAATAAAGATGGAGGAGAGTCACTTAAAACAAAAGAAGCTTCTTCATCACAAGAATCGGTAGCCAAACAGGCCCTACTCTCATTAACTACGGTGGTTGAGGCGGCGGGACCACCCCTATTGGCTATGTCCCGCACCGACGCAACTTTCCTGTACCCACTCGTTCCATCCGCCACGTGGTGCATGGTCCATTAACGTCCCACTCACGTGATCGATTCAAATCCAAGTGGGCCCTGGTCGTCAGCTGGCACGTGAGCTGTCAACCTCACCAAACGTACGGCCTAAGGCCCCAGTGGGTTGTCACAATTGGGCCGGGCCTTCCTTATGTGGGCCCATGGTGAGCTTGGGCTGGAAAGGCAACGCCAAGCGCACGTGCGAGTGATGGTGTTCAGAGGGGGGAACACGTACGGTTGATCTGAGGCCGTACAGATGAGGTTAGGTTAGATTGATTGGTGCCACGTGCGGATATTCTGTCGTTGGCTCCTTGTTTTGCATGGATGGGTTGCTTTCGGTGACAATTGGACATCTAATGTGAATTACGTTGTGCTGATTTCCATGTCACGTCAACGACAACGCTACATTGAACTCATAAGTTGTAAAATTAGTTGTTGATCCTTAAGTTTTCTCTCTAACTATATAGCACCACAATCATTATATTTTTACTTTTTTTAATTACTGATTGATCCCTTGAACTTTAAAAATAATCCTTAAGTTTTCAACATTATTGTTTTTTTAAGTATTATAATATTTGTGAGACATGTTAAGAGATCTGAATGTAGGAGTCGGGCCTAAATGAATGACAAGTAAGTTCTAACTATTTACATCAAGGTAAATGATTGGTGTTAGGACTGTAGAAAAAAGGGTTTTAGACACACTTCCTAATAATGACTAAAACTAGTGTTTGAACTCAAACTCGTTTTTGAAATGGACATCATTTTTTTATCCATACTCATATTTTTGTAAAATATAACGGACCCATTTTGTTCGTATTTAAATATAATTAAGTAATTTTATTTCTTAATCAAACTTTTTTTCAAAAGAAAAAAACAAAACTTCATATAACTTACATTCAATTACTAAAATGAATTACTGACGTAGAACAAAATGTGAACATATTTAAATAACATACCATTTATTTAGATAAATAGAAGTCATATTACTTTTTTTACTAGTATATATTGTAAAATAGTAAAATAACCATATAAATTGATCACGAAATAGGTACTCACTTTTTTAAAATATATTGTTGAGACTTGAACCTGTATTTTTAAACAGAAAAAAAAAATGTCAAAACCCGTATTTCAAAAAAAAAAAAAAGTTCAGACCCATATGTCCAGACCCATTTAAAATGGGTTTGAACAAAACTGTGCAAACGAGTACAAAAAATCTAGCCAGCCCTAGTTGGTGTACATGACCACAATTGTTCTTAATCGTGCTATCATCAATTACTTTTTCATTTGTTCAGCTTCCCCGATTATGATCAACTCCTCTCCTTGTGACAGGGTAACATAAACTCTCTCGCTCTTTTTTCATAAAAAAGAAAAACCAACTCTTCTTGCTCTCTATTAGACTCGAACTTTTACTCTCTTGCAAGAGTACCACATATGAAAGTAACGAAACTATTGAGCCACTACTTAGTTGGTTGATTGAAGTATAATCTCACATAGCTAAAATTTGAAAAAGACTCTAAAATGAATTGAATATGTGATGGCGAGCCCCAAGTGTAGGGCTTCGCGGTAGTAATAATGGCGCAAATTAGTGCTTGCACCGGGTTTATCGAATCGACGGGAATAGTTGCACATAGTACTAGATTAAATTAGCGCGATTTGAAACATAAACCAACAAGTAGTAAAATTTATTTTAGACTTAAATTAATCAAAAGATGTGTTTAACTTAATTTATAGATCAGGTATCCTACAAGTCATCTCGTCCAAAGATCTCGATGGCAAGAATACTAACTCAACTCTCGGGCTCCACAGTTTGTGCAAGCAGCGTAAGAGCATCAAAGCGTTAAGCTCAAAACCTTACAAGGTCTCTCAAAGTCTAAACAACCTGGTTGGTGTACCCTAACATATTAAGTTCTTGTGTTCAATTCCGGTTCGATAGCCTCGATATCTCGGTGACTATCTCTCCTTAATTTTTGTGACTATGTGATTAGTGCAATCAAAGCCTAGTGTGTAGAACACTAAAAATAACATTAAGTAGAACAAAAAATGCAATTAAACATCATTCATCAACACAAAACATTCAAATAAGCACATCAAATCTCAAAAATATATAAACTAAATAATAAAGAGAGGAGTTCATGAGAAGATCAAACTCAATGGTCTTCGACCTCAAGGTCATGGCGAATCCGATCTCATCTTTTATCAAATCTATCAATCTTTCCAACTCTATGCTACACAAAAAAATATGAAAATATAACTAAATAAAGTCTCCGAGTGTCGCCCGAATGTGAGCTTGGGGCAAAAATATCCCAAGTATAAAAATGTGAAAAAATGTGGTGTTTTTGGTGAAGAAATGATACGAGGAAGGAGTCGATAGGAGGAAGATATTGGTGGCGGCTGTGTTTGATCAATTAAAAAAAAACGTGGAGATTGGTCAACCTGGCAATTTGTGGTCAAAACCCTATTTTCAATGGAAATTCAACTTTGCCGCTCTTTTTAATGCGTTTAATGGGATCTGATGGAGAACATTTCCAGCATGCGCGCCGAGGCAGATCGACAGTTGCTGATCGCTGCTGGGAAGCTGATGCGCAGATCGAGGCTGATCTAAGGGGAGTGCGACAGGCGTCGCCCGTGGGGAGAGCGCGTGGCGTGCGCGGAGCGGTGGACATTGCGCGTGAGTACGCGGAGAGACGTTGGTTCGTTGGATGAAGATCTGGAAGTATGTGTCACTCGAGGCGGATCCACGGCTAATGGAGTCGAACGGTGAGAAGAAAACGCATGGGAGGACGGGAACGCAAGTGGTGTGGGCCTAAGCTCACTTAAGTCTTCTCATCTGATCTTTTTTTACGCATCTCGAGATGATCTTGACAACTGTGGAGTCGTTGAGTGTCTCAACTACGTTTCTGCCCTATATATTCACCCGCTGTGATCAAGCTTCTAATCCTACTGTAGTGCCTGTCTCGAGGCAGATCTGGTGGATGCTGAACACACTGCAGGAATGACTTATACTTGATCATTTTTTGAAGGCTTTCCTCAACTAATGCACCACTGAACTTCTTCCGGACTACCGTATCATCAACATGGACAAATGTGGGTCCCACCAAGCTGTCTTGAAGTGCAAGCTCGCTTAACGATATGAACATCAAAAAAACTTTAAAAGAACTTCAATTTTATTCTTTTTAATCAACAATACTTACAAACGTATAACAAACAAAAATAAACATTTATGAACTAAAATTGAAGACTTTTGCACATTAAAATGTATTAAATACACGTAATATTATTGGGCACAAATATATAATTATCAATATGTTATTTAAAAGATACCCATGAAACAGTTAGGCCATCTCCATCTACACTAATAGAAATATCATAATTACAGTTGCTTTAGTTTCCTATAAAAATTATCTTTTTCTTTCTAATAACAAATGAAGTAGGCTGCCTTATTTCTTTCACTAATCAAGCCTCCATCTTAAGCGTGTCTTAATCAAAAACTGGTCTTTCTTTAGTATTAAGATGTAAAGTTTTGCAATATGCCAAGATAAATTGGAGTTCCCACTCCGCCAACCATGTAGGTGATTCATAGTTTAGTATGTAGTATTGTTGTTAGATGGTGGAGATTCGATTATATGGCAAGATAAATTAATTTTTTTCTTATAAAAAAAGTTGGAGTTCCCACTCTAAACTGTTAAGCTTCATACTGCTCCTCTTCGCAACTCGTCAATGTAGGACTACTACTTCATCTCTGATCACTAGTCTTGGAGATACACTAAGGTGACAGATTAATTAAATATGCAGAGACAATCTTCATGTCGTCTTAAAAATCAACACCTTTTCTCTTAATGTATCAGTTGGCCAGATTCCCATTGAACCATTGTGTCTTGGGTGCCAAATTATCATGTCCCTAATTATGACAGTCTCGACAAACTCCACTTTTGATGAGTGTCCTTGTTTGGTTTTTATCTCTTACTATCACCTCTTTATGTTGATTGTGCGCTTGAAGCTTTTAGATGACTTGAATTCAATTTCATCAATCATTCTTTAATCCGGACCACTCACCACCTAAACTATATATACTACAATTAATCACATCAGCAGCTAGTCATTTCTTTCCTTTCTAAGTGGGTGAATATAGATGGGAAAAATAATTCACCTTTTGACTTGTGGATTGTTCGAATAAAGGAAGACAATCTCATCTATAGGTTACAAGTTGGTTAAAAATCAGTATACTTTTCAAGCTTAATTGCTACTCTTCCTATTTGAATCTCTTTATTTAAGGATTTCTAGCTCACATTCACCTACTCCCCGATAAGAAATCAATCATTCAAAAATCTACCATCAAAGCACTTGCTGCTTAAGTAGATAGTGCAAAACCTTAAGGTCGCAGGTTCAACTCTTACTCCATTTTCGCAGAAGTAACAATGGACCAGAGTCACCAGACCAATGTGCGTCATCAATGTACAACACATGAAATATGGTTCAAATGTCGAATAGGAATATATGCTAGGGACTTTCAACCAGTTTAAATAGAGTAAAAAATGAAGGATTGACGTGCACTAAAATTAATTGCTCCTTGCGCGACAAATTAAAGGTGATGGTGCAGACATAGCCTATAATGAGTGGAAGTATTTCATTGCTCAGGTGCTATACATGAACATTAAACTTTCTATCCTTTCCATTATTCTCATTTTCTACTTTCACTAACTACGCATTTCTTAGTGCTTTTAATGATAGATACTATATGTCAACTGTGTTAAATATAGTATCTCAAGTCTCATCCCAAGACTCTGAGGTTTTGTCCTCTAACTGTGTTAAATATAAAAGCTCAGTAATAATCCATGTCATAAAGCACAGAAGCACCACTGAGAGAACACTACTGGTATTAAGAAAAATAAGACATCTACTGCTCAAAATGGAGAATAAACAGCTGAGAGTATTCACAAAGGTATCGATGTCAAGTAATTCCAATACCTTCGCTCACGAAGGAATCAATTTGCACTAAAGAGGGTAAAAAAGATGATAGAACGCAACATAAAATCTAGCAAATTGAGATCAACAATGACAATGAATGTTAACAGAACGTAGCACACAACCATATACGCTGAAAGCTACAACTATCATCTACAATGCCCATATATGCATAAAATACTTTTGACTTCTTTTTTTTAATCTTTCCAAAGTTGCTAAATCAATAATCATAAGTTAGAGGCAGAGAATTAAAAGCCACACCAACTTCAAAAATACTACCCACCCTCCTCCAAAATGTAGAGATCAAGCATGTTTCTCTTGAAAAACCACATGAATTAATGTTTAAATATATAGATGCCCAGTCGGCAGAGCTTAAGAAATTGAGAACTTTCAAGAATGTGGAACTAATAAAGTCTTTTTATCTCTTAGTTCTACTACAATAGCAAGATTTTTAATGATGAAATGAAATTAGGAGTAGAAAAGAAATGGTAAGAGAGAAGAAAGGTCACACAAATAAATCCTGATATACTTGCACTAGAAAAACTCACAAGACATCAACAACAATAAATACCTGAATTGGAAACACAAATGGCCGTAAAATGAAATGGTAAAAGTGGAAACATGTTCAAAATGCATTTGTAAGAATAATAATACTTCAAAAGGGCACAGGGAATTTGATTAGAACTCTATAAATTTCATGAACCAGAGCAGTATAATTGTTACCAACCTCAAATGGAGGACATAAAGTCAGCTGATGTAACAATGTAAAAACATAAAAACACACCGCAGGCACATGCACACCTTGAGAATGTAAGAAGGTTTGCTTCAAGCAACTATAAATTAAGAGTGAAATAAGGTTCTACTTCTACACTTTTTTTAAGACATAAATTGCAAAGTCAGGCATGGCAAGAGGAAGATACGCAGTACTAAGAAGAAAGACAGCAAACCAACGAATAAACAAGGAACAAAGAAACATACTTGTCAAACATAAGCAAATCTGATGAGGTGCACGATGCCATGATGTTTCAAACGACTGCTTCCACTGCTAAGAAAAGTTTGTGTTAGTAGAACTCAGAGAACATGCAAGTGATTTGGAGATTGCAAACTCAACAGCAAAAGTAAGCCCAAAACCGTACAACTTCAATTTACTTGTCTCTAAATAAGATTAGCAACAGCAACTCTGCAGTGGTGCTATAGGGATAAGCTTATATGTTCTTTAATTAGAAGACTCGTAGCTCATCACTCTTGCTTCATCCAACCCTCATGTTGACCATTTTTCCAAAACCATCCAATAAAATAAAATGGCATGGAAAAGCAACTGCAGCAAGGCCTTTGTCTTTCATGGTTCAAAGTTGCTTAAGAAGGGTTGCTCACTAGCTGCAGTCCATTGAATCAGTCTAAACAGAAGAAGCTTACAATAAGAAAACATTTAACAATATATCATCAAAGAGCATAAACTGCAAAAAACAGAATTTTTGAAATTTAATCCTAGTGTCCATTCCCATGTCAGTTGTCAACCAAGCACGGAGGCAAGTGACTTTGACACAACTCCTAGACTTTGCATAGAGATGGCAGGCACTGTTATAAGTTGCTATTTCAGCTGTCCAATAATTTCATAGCCATCGACTTTTAAACTAGCTTTAGACAACTAGTATCAGGTTTTGATAAACGTAGTACGGCCAAGCTTAAATAACAAATCTAACTTAATACCAAAAAAAAAAAAAAAAATTTAACATTCAAAGTTACATGAACGGTCATGAAATAAGATCTATAAGCATTGCAGAGTCGTCAAGCCAGAAAGAATTGCTGATCATCAGTTGAATTTGTATCCCCATCCCCCTGTAAGTACGACTCATTTTGCAAGGGTAAAACCAGTGGAAGAATAGAATGCAAATACCACGTATGCAAACGAAGATGGACAAATACTAACAACGAGGCTCGAACTAAAGACCTCCCATTATCTAAGACTCCCATAACATATTAGCTCACCAGGTGACCAAAAAGCTTTAGGGTTGTACGAGTCCAACAATGCATATGAACATTTAATGATATTGGGCGAATTGTATGAATCCAACAACGCATACAAATACATTATGTAACCTCCAATCGGACTACAAACTGCAAATCCAGACAGTATTACTATACTAGAAAGAAAGTGCATAGCCATGGAAAATCACATAGTAACTGAAAGATTGAAACGTAAGAGGGATGAGGCAAGAGAGTTTCAAATTATAACAATGTAACTAATCTCAATATAAGAAGCAAACTATTCTTGAAAGTTGGATTAACAGGAATTTTCCAAGCATATGGGACATCTCTGATGACAAAAAATAGAGAGAGAGAGAGAAAACAAACACTGGTGAAAGACATTCCTGGGCAATGATCTCTTAAAATTTAGCATTCAGTTTTAACCTTTAACTAACTACCATACCTTTGAAAAAATAATACTAACTACTATATAATCCTATGAAAAGTGAATATTCAAGGTAAATTTCCAAATGACTTGTACACATATAGACGCAAAAACTTCCATCCCTAATCCAAAGGATTTAGCAACAACAAAACCTCAATCTTAAATTAGTTGAACTCGGCTTCATGAATGATGGATCAAACTCTCCACTTCACTCATTATTACCTTTTTCACTCATCCACTTCTTCCATCTACCCTAAATTCTGTGTAATGTCATCCTCATTATGACCATCTCCACACTATTTCACAGGAACCATTTATGTCCATTCCACATTCTTATGGTACTCACTCGAGCCCTGGTTGACTGTAAACAACTTCAATTGTAGTTATTGAAGGACTTATTTGATTAAACATCGACAGTCACCTATAAAGCCTCTGAAAAAACAGAGCAGGGAGGAAAAAGAGCATTTCTTTTTACTGAATTCCATAGTACATGGGCTAAACTCAAGATTGTACTTTTCGATCACATGTTTACATCCTTTTGATTATTTGCAGAAGATCTAAACATGTCATCGTGAAGATTTAGGAACTTGAATAATTAAAACGTAAATTTTATACATACATGTAAGGTTAACATACGCTGCCAGAACATACATGGTACACAATAATTTATTACAAAAACACACATTAAGGTAAAAGGTGACCATAAATCCACTTCAAAAAGCAAGCACATGCAAAATTAACCTAAGTGGTCATTGTACATAATCCAGAAAGATGGCTTGGATGAACAATGCTTCTGCATTGAATCATACACCAATTTCAATCATCATCATCATCATCCTCGTCCTCATCGTCCTCCTACAAATACCAAATATGCTTACTTCAGCAACATTACACGAGCAAGAGAAATTGAAGTGGCATAGAAATATACACAATGTAACATGGAGACTGCAATAACTGTGTCATTCGCATTTACAGGAAATGAATTGAGTAAGAAAGAAGAAAAGAAATGTTCTAGGGGTGTGGAACTACAAGATGGTCTACTAGCATAGTGTAGACAATATCATGCACTTGACATATATATACTTACTTCGCAGATAACCCTCAATCCGACATAGGTGTTGGAAAAAAAATTAATTTCATTTCAATGTACTAAGATGTACGACACAATAGGTTGTCCACTCATATAACAGAATGTGCTTATAAATCAGTTTGTGAAACATGTAAAACAGCATGGAAATTCAAAGTTCAAGAAACTTGCCTCTCCACTTTCCTCGTCATCTCGATCATTAATTTCAGACTTTGACTTATCAGATTCCTCCTCGCCATCTTCATCCACACTCTCCTGCCATGCAAAAAAAAAGTCAAGGACCAAGAAAATTAGGAACAGATCCATTGTTTTGTACATGAAACGTGTAATCCCCATGAGTTCACCTGTTTCTGGTTATAGGCAGTCATGAGCTTCTCATAATCGCTCTTCCTCTTTGCAGCTTTGGCTTCATATGGAGCTTTCTCCTGTCAATTCCAAGTATCAAGTAACAAGAACAACATATAACTACCATTTAAATAGATTAAACACAGCAATTTGAGACGTGGAAAGGAATGAATATAAACTAAGACAAATATTTAAGATGCTTTTGGCATGCACTTAGCTCGATATTTGAGACGTAAATAAATCAAGAACATGATTGGGCAACATAAATATGGTAACTTGGCCCATTTGTCAGAAGATTTGCATTAATTCTAACTCCATTTGATCAACATCATGTCTTGATATACTTTAGGGCCTCCATAACCAGTCTACTTTATGTCTAAAATCATTAAAGAGACAATGGAGTAGTGCTTGAACAATTATAAATACCAAAACAGGTTAAAGTGCATCCAATAACCATTTCTTTTACAAATATTATCTCTAACACAACAAGTTTTTGAAGAAAAACGGATTGAAATAATTTTCTTTAATTCTTCTCCAAAATGCATAAATTGCAACTATATATAAAGTCTAACATTTCTATTAGTTTAAGCAAACTTGAAACTTACAGCACTAGACAACGATTTCCATTTTTCCCCTCCAGCTTTTCCAACCTTCAGGTGCAGCACCAGGTGACATTACCAATTTTGTAAACAAAGATTCACAAAATTGGGTCCCAAATAAAATAAAACAAATTAACAGCAAATGCTCACAGCTGATACAGCCTTCACATTAGGATGCTCTTTTTTGTATGACTCCCTGAACTCCTCTCTGACATATGTACACGGGTAAACAAGTTGTAAGAAGAAGAAAAAAAATTCATGTCCATAAATTGATCAATTTCCACATAATTGTGACTAATCAAAGACAAAATACCTACAGAAATACAAAGAAAGCACTTGGAGGCCTCTTAGGTTTGTTGGGATCTTTCATAGGAGCCTTTTTCTTCTTGGACTGCGTTTTACTGCTCTTAACCACTTGGGTAGCAGCCTTTCTTTTCCCAACCCTTCTGATGAAATGAAAGAAAAGAGACTCGTCACATCTCTAAAGAATATCAAGACATTAAAATAACTCCCATCTTAAAAAGCCAATTCTTTGTCCACTGAAGTATAAGAATTAGCACTAAGGTTCGAGAATAGAGTTCAGAGACATCAACTAACTTGTCCTCAACAGGTTTTAATGCTTCCTTCGTGTCTTTTTTGCCTTTCCCCTTGCTCCCTTTCATTCTTTATGATAGTCTCCCTGAAAATCATATAACAAACACCAAACATACTCCATGTAATTGAACAATCTAGTGAACATCAATGATGTTCAGAAAGCTATATATGTTTGATAATCACACAGAGCGAATATTTCCCAAATAATGTAATAAACGTTTTTGAAAAAGTGAAATACATAACTTGTAAAAGTGATAGGTTGGGGCACCTGACTACACCCATGGGATTAGTCAAACCAAAGTGATAAGAGACTGAAAAAGGTTCGGACACCCATGGTTATAAAAAAAAGTGATAGGTTTCACTTTATTTCTAAACATCAATGATGTCCAGAAACCTATGTTTGATGATCACAAAAAGCGAATATTTCCCAAATTATGTACAACAACAACATAGCCTCAGTCCCAAATTAATTGGTGACGGCTACATGGATCTAACTCTTCCAATGTGCTTGATTTAGTGCACTCCCCAAATTATGTAATTAACATTTTTGAAAGTTGAAATAGATAACTTGTCAAAGTGATAGTTTTCACTTTAGTTTATTTTGACTTCGGAAACCATGCTTTTTTAGAACAAGAAAATTCGACAAACAAAGTTCTTTAAGTTTTAATAAGATCTATCACACTTGCTAGTTCAAGACTTTCAAAAGCCTGATCAGTAATCACCATTAGAAAGCACAACAACAACAACAACAACAACAACAACAACAACAACAAAGTTGAAACTTGAAAGCCTCAATCCCAAATTAGTTGGTGTCGCTCTTTATTGAATGCACCATTAGAAAGCACAATAAGAGAAATATGATTCTACACATCCTCAACACAGTTTTTTTTTTTTTTTTTTTTTTTTAATAAGATTAAACACGGATCGATAACCACAACTTCTTATGAGCAAAACACGCAATTAACAAATACACCTAGCTAATCGATTTATTCATTTTGAAGTTATAGTCAACAAACTAGATTTCCAGCTACAGACTCAGACGCAATTCGATCCGACAAATTCTTCATCATAAGATCAGTCTAAAACCAAAACAAGTACAGATTCTCCAAAAACGCAGTGGTTCGATCAAGAAACTTGAACCAGGAATAAAAAATATCAATCAAGTCATCAGAAACAAAACCATGCCGCATCCGCAGCATATCACAAGAAGAATCGGACCTGATAATCAGTAATCACATCGCCGGCCGTTGCTACTAGAACAAAATTTCTAGGGTTAGCGAAAACTAAAGAATCATCTAAAGAACCGCAAAGGCATCTCATCAAATCAAAATCAACAACGATATGAAGATCAGAATCAACGAATCGAGACGAGTTCGCGTTGTAATTAAGCAGAGAAGAAGAAGAGAGAGAGATAGAGAGAGACTAGCACCTTTGAACTCGAAACTCTGCGAGAGCGAATGAGAAGACGAAGAAGAAGAGGAAGAGGAGGCAGAGGAGATCAACAAGCGAGAGAAAGAGAAAGAAGGAGTACCGACTGAGTGATGAGGAGTTAGAGAGGATTACCAGAGGAGCCAATGCGCGCGCGCCATTTGGTGCAGACTGAGATTCGCCGCGTCAGCAGACGATAACGTTGGAACCGGCTGTAACCGGTTCCCGCTTTTCATCTTTTCAGCTTTTCAATGGAGCCGTTAGGATCCGCCTCAGCAGCTTGTCGTTAGGTTTACCGTTTACATCTCTCACCTCTCTAGGATCTATAGAAATAAATCCTATATGAGTAGTGCTATTAGTGCTATTTGAACTTATGAGTCCAGATTTTTAGAGGATTTTTTAAATTTTTTTATTTTAAAGTTATCCTCAAGCAATCAATGACTTCGAAATAACAACATGTAACACTCCTTTGACATTTGCAAAAATTTCAAAAACTCTCATACAAGTCTGGACTTTTAGAGTCCAAATAGATTTTTTGATCCTATATTACTAAAGGGGCAATGGGGTATGGGGTGTGGGGTAAGGGGTTAGGGGAATGGCTTAAGTTGCATCGTTTTTAATCAGTTGCCTTGATTTCAAACTCTTATACGATTTCAAACTCTTATACGAAACATATTTATTAGCATTAAATGGTCTTACTTGATTCAAACCTCAATTAATCTAGGTTTATTGAGCTTCAGATACCAAGCTATTGCTTTTATTCCTAAATTAACGTGATGGACTTTATTTCTTTAGGAAGAGCAAAGTGATTGCTGGCGCTATTTCTTATCATGTGATTTTTTTTCAAAGAATTTGGATGCCAATTCACTTGGAAAAATTTATGTATTAATTAAACAATAACTCTCATAAAAAATGGAATTAGAGGGAAAAATAATAATGTTTATATATATAAACAAATATATATGTGTGTCTCAATTTTGAGTGTTATGAATGGAACTATACATTCAGGTTGAGGAGTCATCCCATATAAAATGAATAGTAATGAAATATAGATTAATTGGTGCAGTTAGTATTTTATAATATGTGGTGAGATAGAAAAATATTTTTATATATGCAATTATTTGATTGATACATTAGTTTAGAGAGGCAAGCTTGTGGATGAAGGCCTTTGACCACAAAAATAGAATAACATATATCAACTAATATGAGAGTAATAAATTGAACACTTTCTTAGTTGCATGTATGCTACAATACAATTAGTAAAGAGTAATGGCGATATGAATTATAAGAAACACGTTGGAGGTATAAGGATATGACACGTGGCAATATAGGACCATTGGATGTTTACATCGCTTTTTTTTTTTTGATAAAAGAATGTTGACATAGTTATATTCTCATCTTACAAATAACATAAAGTTGATTTCAAGGTAATTTCCCTCTCTGCCGGCCCATATAAGCAGTGGTGGATTTAGAAAGTTTTGTTCGGAGTGGCGATCTTTAACTATAGAGGTTATGTGTTGACTATAAGAAGGTGGGAAGGAGGTAAAAAATGACGAGGGTCGATGAAAATGTAGAGATACTATAAAAAGTTTTTAAGGTAGCACCTTATACTAGCATAAAAATCTTTATCTCAGTAGAGGATATGGCCCTCCTCCAACTCATTATTATTATTATTATTATTATTGGTACAGCTCCCCCAATTCATTTTAATTGCTTTAGTGATTTCCATTTTATTTAGTCGAAAAATATATATAAATATCAATAAATATGTATGTCCTTTACAATATCTTTATGAAATCGCCATAGTTATCAAAGTTTAGTTATGCTCTTTGCTTGATTTGCATAAGAAAAAAAAAGTTCGTGATTTTTTTAATTTGATCGAGCCACCGCCATTGAAAGTACCGGATTAATGATAAACCTGATTAATCACTTGGAGCTCGAGGGTCTTTAATTACACCTCAACAGAGAACTCGAGAAAAAGTCAAAAGAAAAAATTAGGAAGCAAGTTAAAACTCAACACACCTGCATTGGTCAGCGTGTAGAGAACGAACTTACCACTCGACTAATGTCTTTAATGACAATTTAGTGTTTTTTTTATAGTGATGAACAACTAGATTTTGGTTAGTATGTAATTCAGGTCCTTAAATCCATTATAAATTCAGATAGAATAATACAAGGTCATTATAGTGTGGTGGGTGAAAAAAATTAACAAAATTACTACATTTACATTATTTGCATTATCTGACCCCATCGACATCTTTTATTTATTTATTATTATTATTATTAAAAAATTGATAAAATGACTAACTTTCAAGTTTTAACGTATACTTTTTTTTTTGATAATATGGAGGTGAGACTCTGAAGTTTTAACGTATACTTTGAGCGCACACTCTTGTCATTTAGTCATTTATGACTCTTTCTTATCTCCCTAGTGGTGAACCCCACATCTAATAGAATATTATAAATGATTAAAAGACAAATATGTGTTTCAAAGTGTGCGTTGATAATGTGTTAGATTATCATTTTCTTAATAAATTTAACTTTACACTCGTTAAAGAGGTTGACTTAAAAACTCAAATTTTCAACCTTTTACATCAATGACTATTATAATATTATATACCAAGCTAAAACTTTTTTTTTTGAAACCAAATTTAACACTTGATTTGCCAGTTTACGACAAAACCAATTCTACTATCTTGATTCCTCCAGCCTCACGTAATCTGCATAAAACCGAGGGTAATTCTGATCCGACCGAGCAGTTTGAGTTTCATAAGCATAACCGCCATGGCTCGAAACATCCAGCCCAGCCACCTCATCATCAACCGAGATCCTCAAAAGCCCCAACTTATTGAGCCCATAAAACAAGGGGCCCATAGTCGCGGACACCCAGACCACAATGACCACCAACTCGACCAATTGGGCCCCTATCAGCCCCCACCCACCACCCCTCAATAGCCCAAACGGCCGAGCCCCTACGATCTGGTCCGTGTCGAAGGCTTGGACCACGTACTCCTCCTTCGCGAATAGGCCCGTGAATATGAGCCCCCATGCGCCGCATCCACCGTGCAACTGCACGGCCTCTAGCGGGTCGTCGAACTTGAGCTTGAGTGCTAGCATGTTGAGTGATATGAGGACCCAAGCCGCGACGAAGCCGCACACGATTGCGGCCCATGGTTCGACCACTGAACACCCCGACGTGATCGCCACGAACCCTCCAAGCACTCCGTTGCACACGTCCAGGGCGTCCCAGTGTCCAACTAGTAAACGTCTTGCAAACAGGGTCGTTAGTCCTGCGGTTGAGCCTGAAAATAGAGAGTTAATGACATCAATGAAATGATCAAAGAACCAAATAACCTTGAGCCTTATTATCCTGTAAATGGATAAATCTCTCCCCAACAAAAATGACATTCGTTATATTCAAAATTGAGATCTCAGTGAATGGCGTTGACTGATGAACCATCCTATCTAGGGGTGGGCAGCGGTTTTCAAAAAACCGCCCAAACCGCCCAAACCGACCAAACCGCACGGTTTGATTTGGTTTTTGAAGCTCGCGGTTTGGTCGCGGTTTGGAAAACGACCAAACCGCAGATTCGCGGTTTGGTCGCGATTTTCATTTTGAGAAAACCGCGGTTTAACCAAACCGAGGGCATTTTGATAAATACAAACCAAAAACCATAAAAATTAAAAAAAAAAACCACAAATCTCACATCTTGGTAAATACAAACCAAACCGAGGGCATTTTGCTTGCTTTTTTTCATTTTGGCTTGCTGTTTTTTCATTTTTGCTTACTGTTTTTTTTTTTTGGCTTCATTGTTGTTTTTTTTTTTTGGCTTGCTGTTTTTTTTTTCCCGAAAATAAATTGCATGAAAACCGCGAAACCAAACCGACCAAACCGCGCAAACCGCGGTTCGATTTGGTACGGTTTTGGTGATCTGCGGTTTGGTTGCGGTTTGAAAATCACCAAACCGTAGACCTTCGGTTTGGTCGCGGTTTGGTGGTTTTCCAAACCAAACCGCGGTTTGCCCACCCCTAATCCTATTTGGCCAACTTCTTTTAGTATGCAAACTTTTTTTCAATAATAACGAAATAGGTACTCCATCTAATAGAAAATATAAGACTTTCTACATAATCTCACTTGAATATAAGAAGCGAACTTTTGTACCTTTTATATTTATTTTACTCCTCTTTTAACTCAAATATTGTTTTATTGTATTGCATAAATAAAGAATTAAATGTAGTTTACCACATAGTTAGAGCACAATTATGTGGTAAACTACATTTAATTCTTTATTTTATTTCAAAAAAAACTTTTTATATTTATTACAAAATTCTTTTCAATAATCGACGCAATTCGTGCTCCTCAAGATTGTATCTCTGATTGAACTAATTGATTCCAGAGTTGTTTAATTGGGAATTCATATCCAATGATCAAAGTGGTTTATATCTGTACCTTTCAATTTCTTGAGATTACCGTTAATTGAACTATCATGCTAAACCTCATCCATTAATTGCTAAACCTCAATCATCCTAACCTCATCAAAGTGGTTATATAGAGTTGTCTAATATTGCGTGCTCCTCGAGATTATATCTCAAATTGCCTTTCATGCTAAACCTCATTCATTATCATGCACCAAACAATGCTTTGAGCTTATTTGTAAAACTATCTACACATCCAATGATGATTTTAAGTTATGTTAAGGTTTCTACCAAAAGAATTATGTATGTTATGGCCGCTTGTATATATATATATATATATATATATATATATATATATATATATATATATATATATATATATATTATATATCCATACCATGAGAACCTCTCATAATATGTTATACATTAAATGTTTTGTGCATTTTATGATGCCTAGATTAATGTATTGGATTAGAATTCAATGGTTGTAAATAGTGTACCCATGGCATGAGTATATATTTGGTTTCCATGGTAGTAGTACCCTATATATATATTAAGAAAATGATAATCTAACGTACTTTGGACGCACACTTGGGGTACATATTTTGTTTTTTAGCTCATTTATGGTGTTTTGTTAGATGTGGGGCTCACTCCTGAGGAGACAAGAAAAAACAATAAATGATTAAAAAACAAAGTGGGCGCAAAGTGTGTTGGATTATCATTTTCCTATATATTATATATTTACGTACCCGCAAGTGTAGTGGTGACCGCAGTTCGACCCACAGCGGTCCAATTCCCTTGACCGGTGAAGCCCGGATACCCAATGAGAATCTTATCAAATGACCCGGGATTAAACCCGAACCACCCAAACCAAAGCAAGAATGTCCCAAGGACCACTAGAGTCGCATTATGCCCACGCATTGGCACGGCCTTCCCAAACGCATCGAACCGCCCGACCCGCGGGCCCTCGATAATGGAGCCCCACAACCCGGCAATCCCACCTACCAAATGAACCGCCCCACTACCTGCAAAGTCGATCGCCCCGGACCCAAACAAAATGGGTCGACCCGAGTAATGAGGACTGAGCCAACCCGGCACGGACCATACCCAATGGGCCACGACCGGGTAGACGAGACCTGTGAGGAAGAAGGAGAAGAGGAGATAGGCGGCGAAGTGTGTCCGCTCGGCGACGGAGCCGCTAGTGATGCCCGCGACCGCGATGGCGAAGGCCCATTGGTAAAGGAAGAAGTTATAGTCATAGGTGTTGTTGGGGATGTCTGAGAGAGCAAAGGAGTGTGTGCCAATGAAGGGGTTGTTGTCATGGGCGATGGAGGTGGATGAGCCGAAGGCGAAGGCGAAGCCGAAGAGGTAGAAGGAGAGGCTGCCGACCACGGCGTCTACGACGTTGGTGAGCATGACGTTGGTGGCATTCTTGGCGCGTACTGAGCCGGCGCAGAGCATGGCGAAACCGACTTGCATTACAAAGACTAAGTAGGCCGAGAAGAGGAGGTAGATGGTGTTGATGGAGTCCGTCACGCTGGTCTCCCATGTTGGCTTCATTAGATCAAATTAACAAGTCAATTTGAGTGAGAGAAGAGAATGTTAATATACTTGGTCATACATATATGTTGAGTACTCATATAGCCTTATTGTTGGATAAGAATTATAGTTGATTGAATATATTGAATGGTAGGTACATATTAGATGGCACAAGGTCCACCCGTTTTTATCAATTGTTACAACTAGCTAAGGCAGCTCAAGTGGGCATAACATGTACACAAGTTTCAGCGCTCACCACGAACAACGTAAAACACATCAAAATACGTGCAAAAAGCAACAAATAGTACCAGTTAACAAATGTGCCTATGCTAGGACAGCTAAGCATTTTTTTAACATAAATTAATGTGAACGAAAAATACAATAATTACAATATGTACATCATGGCCTATAGAAGTTGTCTATATATCATCGACTCTTATATTATATATCAAAATATATGTATATTCGCATCTTAAGAAGCACGTAAAGGATCGATGTAACTTTTGATGCGACATACTTGTTGTCATTTTAGAACTTTGAAAGTTACATTAAATGACGAGCCTCCTTGAAAGCCATTTGTGCCCTATTTACACATATCCATTTTTACGTGGGGCCCGCATGCCACGTCACCCCACTTGGAGAGTCATAGTAAGAGCGGTTGGGGCGGCAGTTAAGGTAGTTAAGTAACTTATCTGCTGGCTCTGTATAACAAAGCAGCGGCGGGGAGTAGGAGATCAGTGAAGAAAACGTCATGTAAATGTTGATTGATCATTCATTCATAGATGTATAAATAAATAGCAGGTCAGGTGAGATAAGCAACAGCAAAAGCAAAGCAATCACATTTCGCCCTTTCAGAAACCAAAAGTGTTGTTTGTGTGTGTGTTCATCTAAGAACACAAGAATACTTGTTTCGTGGTTTCAAATCTCTCGTTCGATCATTTCTGTGGTTTGGTTTTGGTGCATTATTGATCGATTGGTGTTGTGGGTATTTTGGTTGATCGATCAATTGGGCGAAATGGGGAGGCTTTTTTCGATCAATTTGGAGGGGAAGATCTACAGCTGCAAACACTGCCATACCCATCTCGCTCTCTGCCAAGACATCATTTCCAAGGTTCGATTTTTCTTCACCCCTCCTTTTTGGGTTTACAGTTTTGTTCATCAATTACTGTTTTTTTATTGATTTCTGGTTCTTGAATGAGTAATTGTTCGATTAAGTCCTGATTCTTGAATATGTATTTGATTTGAAATATTGGGGATTTGGGAATCCTAATGTATGTTTGATTGGTTTTTTTTTTTATGGGTTTCTTTGGAGGGTTCTTTCCTGTCAATGTACACAAAGTTTGATAGCTTTAAGAATCAGATTCTTGCATTGTGAACCTAGTTTTAACTACTATTGTATTGTTCTTTTTTACCCTTTTAGGCTGTTATCTTTCTTGTGTTGCAAAATGTAGCATTTGAAGATTGTTGAAACAATATAACCATGCTTGGTTTGTGTTTGGAGTTTTAAAGTTGCGTAGCAATCTCGACATTTCATCAAGCGCGTCTCCATTAGCGATGATTGCCTCTACATCTGTTGTTAAAGAAGAAGTATATAAGTGATGTGAATTTTAAAGCTGTTTTAGAATGTCTTTTGAGATTCCTAAATTTCTACCTGATTCAATATTGTGCGTGTTCGTTGAGCACTACATGCCGATGAACTACTGCTTGGAATTTATGCATATTTCCTAGATTGGCAATTTTTATTCATGTATTTATGGGATTTATCTCTACTCCTAAGCATTTTATATTATTTCCTTCAATTCCAATCTTGAAACATTAATAAAGCACGTTTGTTTCTCACCAAATGCGCTTGATTGACATCGACCGAACGCACAAAAAGATTTGTTAAAAGAAAGTCTTATGTACATGTTCTAATGAATATTTTCAGAACTGCTTCTCCTAATCCCACATTTCCATTTGAGACCTAATTTTAATTTGGTTCAGCCTATTTTTTCCGAGGTTTAATTGTGGTTGTCGGGATGGCCGGATCACCGAAAGATAACAATTCTTTTGACCTCTTGTCTTTGTTCAGTCTTTCCATTGCAGGCATGGGAGGGCTTATCTCTTCAACAAGGTGTAAGTTCTCATTTTCTAAACCTTAACAGACTCTAGATTCTACATAAGCTTATGCATTGAATATTTTTCTGAAAATTAGTTTTGTTCATCGAACTTGTATTTCGTAAACACTCTCATTGAATGACGAAAATCTTCCTTAGAGCCAGAAACCAGGATTTCTCTGGAGATATGCAAATGATATTGCTCAGTGCCCTTTATTGAAAATTTACTAAACGAAATGCATTCTTTAGTCCATTGAAAAAGATAATGTACCAACTGAAGACCACAGTTCATCAATGAAGAAAGATGAAATGATGTTGCCTTCGCTGTTTCTTAAAAATCTAACACCGCCCTTCTATCGTCTTCTATTCCCTCCCTTGATCATTTCTTTACTCTAAATATCAAAAATTCTTTTTTTGATGTCATTCATTGTCTGAATGCATCCTGTTCAAAAGTTAGAAAATTAAGTTAAATGAGGGAAGCAAAGCAACAGATGTGTGAGAGTAGGATCGATGTTTGACAATCCTCTATACATTTTGTCTCAAACACTTGGGATAGCATATCCATTTGAACATGCGAAATGATTCTTTCTTTCTTTCTTGACAGTGTTAACATAACAACTGGTGAAAATGAAGAGCGGATGATGATGACTGGAATGCACACTGTTGCTGACATATTCTGTGTGGGATGTGGATCGATATTGGGGTGGAAATATGTAAGATTGGGATAGCAAGGTTTTTGCATTTGTTTTACGTCATCTTATCATAGTTGGAGATAGTAACAAAGATGGCCTTTTTGTTTCCAGGAAACCGCCCAGGACAAGAACCAGAAGTACAAAGAAGGGAAATGTGTCCTTGAGAGGTGGGTGGACATGAAGTATAAGACTGTTTTGGTGGTAAATTAAATGTTGAAAATGCTTTCCTGCATTATTAGAAGTTTGAGTGTCATTTGAACACCACTCGCTAATTGAGATGGTTTTTAAGTGTCTCAATGTCTGCAATCTGTTGGAAAGGCGTCAAGATGAGTACCACTTCATCTTGACATGTATCTAACGGATTTTCAAATGTTTAGTACCATTTGGAGGTCTCAGTGGAGTTTGCGTTGCAATAACCTTATTTGAAATGTGTTCCTATGATTGTGCAGGTATAAGATTTCAGGTCCTGATGGTAACAACTATTGGGTTGCTCGTGAAGCTCAGGTTGTTGTTGGTGGTGGTGGCGCAGCAGGAGAGGATTCTTGATATACCGTCTGAAACTGCACAGATGCATGACCTGTTCCAACTGTACATTCTATGCTTGATGCACTACTCCTGTTAACTAGCTTCTTCTTATGTTTGTAATTTCTCAATGTTTGTGAACTCTGATGTCAAATTGACAAGGATTCCTGAATTCTGATTACTGTGGGCAATTAACTCAAATGCATTTGTAAACCACATACATTGGTGACCCCTTTTAGCTTAGTAGATGATTGCTGATTCTGTTCTAGCTTGGTTCATATTTTTTTGTTTTAATTTGGATCAAAGAATTTGCCAAATAGATGATCCTGAGGTGTAATAAAATTTCACGGAGCAAAACCGTAAAAATCACAAAGTTCAGGTCCAAATGACATGTTTTGCCAAAAAAAAGAAGTGGTTTTATATTTATATTTTTGAGCTTGTTCTATACTTAAAAGGAATGCGTAATTCTTAGTCTTAGTTCAAAATAAGTTTGGCTTGGATTAAACTAAATTTTCATAATGTTCCAAATATTAAACGCTTTCGTTTTGTTTTCATAAGTGTTAAGTTTGTCTTCTCGAGCCAAAGCATATGTGCATATATAGTGAGATGGATAACGTATCATTTGCCGAAAGGTAAGGTTTGGAAAGGTCATGGGTTTGACTCTGGCTGAAGTCAAAAAAAAAAAAAAAAAAGGTTTATCTTATCAATTGAAAAAGGATAAATGTCATTTCTAAAGTACACCTATATTGTTGAAATCGAACAAGAACCAATCAATTTCAAATCTAATCTTTTGGTTTGAAGTTTTGAGGTACAATTCTAATATTTTATCTCTAATGGTAATGTGAATTTAGACTATGAATTGTGACTTTTTTGACTTTTTATATAACAAACAATGATGATGTGGCAATAGAGAGAATATCTACCACAATGTCTAGAAGTAGACATTGTAGTAGACACCCTCCACTTTGATTCCTGCCACATAGGACAGACATTCACAATCCATGGTCCCATTATATAACACTTTTTGAGTTGAATACGGATTGTGTCCTGGGTGAATCCATTTAACCCCCAATCCATGGTTCCATTGGAGATGCTCTGACGCCAACCTACATGAATTCCTAATGGTGCTATACAATAACAACAACCTCAAATCTCCAAAATGGTGCTATAGATTTCCTCCAATAAAAAAATGTTGTCATACAATAACAACAAAACCATAACCTCCAAGTTGGTTAAAAAGATGGTTGGATAGATTAAGTTTTTCCATTTTTCTCAATTTAAAGCACTGCTCATAAAACTACACTAGAAAAGTAAAAACCATTTGAAACTCAATTGACAATGACAATTGTATTCTTCATTCAATAGTCTTGACCTTTTCATATACATCAAAAAGCAACTCGGTTGAAGAACAGAATGACACAAGTGCTTCTGCGCCCATGTAATCCTCTTTTTCGTTTTCAATTTTATAACTAGCAGGCTAATGGAGGAATCACAGTTACTAAGCAGAAAGGGGAAGTAAATAATCATATCCCTCAGTTTCAACACAAGATACCTCGCAAAGTTCTGGCCGGCGTGATTCTGATGCTTCACAGCTTCTATTTGCAAACTGCACGAGCAATGAAGCTCACCCCAGCAAATATACCATGCGCTCTGATAGCACCGGACCAACAGCCTTCTTATATGTAAGCAACTGCAATTCCAAGTATCGCCTCTCACCGGGTCCAAATACATGCTGGATATCCTTCAGATATAACACAAAAGCAAATTAAGCCGAAAGCGCAATAGAGAAACCATGAGATACAGTAGCACAAACTAAATAATGCCAAGCATAATACTTACCTTGAATTTCATTCTGATGTTATTCAGACCAATCAATATAGAGTTGACATCACCATCAACAGTTTCTTCATTGGATGAAACATGGTCCATATCTGGACCAGAGTCATCATCCTCAGACCCTTCAGAGCCAGGTTCCATCATTACAAGATCTTCGTCAGTTGGAGACTCAACTAGATCTTCCTGATCAGAGTCTTGAAGTTGTGGTTCCGCGCCAGTTTCTGAAGAAACTTGTATTGACGACTCTCCACTTTGCAGGGTTGCAAAGTCAGACAAGACAACATATGGCTTTTTATCAAGTAAAGGCCTTGCTATATCAAAGTTCACCCACCTGCAAAAATGCATTTGGTTACTCAAGAATCATATACTTATTATTGCCTACACAAAAATTGTAAGTTACTGAGCCAAGCAACCAACCAAAACAATTAAGGATCTAGCCATTTAAACAAAAACAATAACGTTACCTCAATCCCAAACTCTCTAGCCATTTCAACAATTAAGACAAATGGACTAGTGGAAAGAAATAGGGAGCTTGAAAACCCAAGTCGAGGCAAGAAATAAAAGTGTAGATGGTATCCATCCCATGAGCATTGCAGATAACAATTACTAAATGTCCAAGGGTCAAATGCATATAAAAAACAAAGAAATATCAAATAGAATTTCCTCAACTAACGAATAGTTGCCCTACATCACAAGTGCACATTGTGTAATTAAAGTACGAGCTTACTGTTCGTCAAAAAAAAAGTAGGAGCTTACTGGTAATGCCTGGGACATAGAAGCTCAGATGGACGGTATGCTGCTTTGTATCTCATTTTGCTGCAAGAGTGAATATAATAACCAAGATAGTAGTATTGAAGATTAGAGCAATGAGCCTGGTTTTCTTTCACCCAACCTATTTCCTGCAAAGCAGTGTATTTTCCCAATGACAGTGAAGCAAGATCGGGGTCCCAAAATAAGTATTTGCTTGATAAGCATCTTGGCAGGATATCCACCACACCAACTGCAACAAGCTTTCCATCAATAACATACTGCTGATGAAACGAACCATAACCACAAGATGGAACTGTCCCATCGCTGCGTGGGGGTACAAACATAATAGGGGTGTCAACCAAAAACCTCTTATACGAACTTTCTGAGACTTGATCAGGTGCATCGTTGTGCACCCTAATCTGATATCTTCTATACAAATCATATTCTTCTGGATCAAAACTTGACCTTTTCAAATGAATCTCAAGCCGTCGTCTTTTCTGGTGAGGATGGATGTTATTATTCACCATGTGATTGTGCTTACTGCCAACAGGAACCTCAGCTTTTTTATTGGACGGAAGCAACTTTGGATCGCAATAAAAATTAAGGTGTCCATTTAAAGGTCTTATGATCAAACCAGAAAATTCTGCATGTTGATTTAAAAGGCATGCCAGTTTTTCTGCAATAACATTCGGCGAAATCTCAGAGGTCAATTCAACTGAATCTGTATTATGTCTCATTGTTTTCGATTCATTCCTCTCATCCGATCTAGACCGCTTTATGTTTGCAGCTATCTGAAACGAAATACTACTAGTATACAACAGACCCTCAGATCCCGAAATTAACTTTCTCTTATTATGAGTGACCCTTTTGATCGAGGCTTTTGGAAGTTGAACACCAGGAGGAATTTCACCACTTGTAGCCAATGTGCGTACAGCATTGTCCAATTGCGGTGACAAAATTTGAAGACATTCCTCTTTACTACTTTCATTAGAGGCAAGAGAAATTTCTTTTACTGCAGAACTAGAGTTGCTTGGTTCCCCGGCCAATGGCTTTGATTTCTTGTCTTCAAATATACCATCTAGAAATCTACAATCACTTCACAGCATCAATAATCCAAATGACAAAAAGAGTTCTTCAATATATGTATGCAACCCCATGCATAAAGTTCAGAATTGAATTTACCCTGGAAGAAACGACAAAAAGACCTATGCTAAGTACCTTTGCATTTTTTTAGTTACCCTAGTTTGCTCCTTGGAAGGAATGAAATCACATGCCTTTAGACGGATTGTATAAGAAGGGCAACACGTCTTTTCCATCTCAGGTTTGTAAAGAAATGAGCCAGATCTTCTCCAACCACGGTCAAGAAGATCTATCAAATGACGCATAAACAACAATGAGTGATAACTCATCAAAATCATATTAAAATAAGTACCAAGCAAGCAATACCATAACTCTCATCACCAATAAAAGATAAGACTCAAACAAGAAGGCAAAAAAATGTTTCCAGTGTGTTGTTAGAACACCTTTTGAACAATATTTATAGCCAATGAAATGCCTTCTTTGTCAAGACGAATCAACTACAACAAGGAAAAGATAAATATGAATATATGATTAATCTAGAAACATTAGCAGTTTCACTGACGACAAACACTTACCAAGATGTTTGCTCATTCTTTATCATCGAAGAGTGCATTAAGATTTAGCATACATAGTTATATACATAATTTTTTTTTTTCTATTTTATGCAATAACACACATTTTGATCCCAAGTATTGATCCTTTCAATGTCAAGCATACACTTGATATAACATGCTTAAAGAACCCACATTTATCAAAAACAGATAGATCTTTAACTTATTACTCAATGGCAACATAAATTTAGAGAATATAAGTCAATAAAGAGACCAGAAACAAGAGAATGCTACCCTTGGACACTTAACGGTATCCTAATCATGCATATCAAATTTTGATAAGTACATACCCTCTCAGTATATTGAACAACCAACATTACTGACCTTGGTAGTCATCAGCAGTAATGCTGTGCGCCAATAAACCTGAAAAAAATTCAAATAAAGCATCAGATGAGACAACTTTATTAAGACAATAAGAATTGGATACCACAACTCATAACAGAAAACAAGTCATTTTTATTGGTTTGTAAGTTCATGTAGAATGGAAGAGAGGCTTGAATGGTTTGGAATGCTCACCATCAATTGCACAAAATCGAGCACAATGGAAGAGTTTGGTCCATGTAGCCGACCCCAATTAATTTGGGACATTGTTGTTGTTGTAGAACAAGTTCTTCCCTCTACTAACTCACAATCCTAAATTAGTTGAGGTTGGCTACATGGATCAAACTCTTCCACTTGCGCTCAATTTAGTGTAAGATGGCCCTCTACTAACTCAAAAAAATAATAATAATTAAAAAAAATCTTGCCCTCTATTCAGCATCTTCTATTACATTAATGTGGCCAGTTTCATGGCAATTGTATGCATCTAATCTACAATTTTGAATCCCACAACACCGAATTACTGTACCCTAAACCCTAAATTCTGAGTTCAATCTCTGCCTGTCTATCCACGCAAGACCAAGTTTTGACATATTCTCAAAAAAATCCCAACTTTCCCAACACAAACAAATCGAATTCCTTCCAAAGCATCGAAATTTGGATAAAAAACAAGTAGAAATCGAACCAAAGCAGTGAAATCAACAATCGAACGACTCAAATTTAGTCAAATTGGGGAATCTGACCGTGAGCGACGCTAGTGCGACCGCTAGATCTGCAGTAGCCGCAAGAGCTCCGTCGCCTTCCGACGTCGACAACCACGCTTTCGCCTCTGTTGTCTCTCGCGCTGCTGCTGCTGCTGCTGCTCGCTTCGGTGTCGATCTTCGCAGCCATCGCGAAACCAAGATCGAATGAATCAAAGCTTAATTTTCGACGAATTAGGGCTTCTCTGATGAGGGAGAGATCGAAATCGAAATGGGGAGTTGTCCAAACAAGGCTTAACCGAGAAGAATAGAAGAGTGGAATCGGAGAGTATATATCGTAGGAAACTCGATCGTGTGTTCTCGGGGTAGGTTAAGAAGGAAGTCCCGGTTCATTCTTGTGCCGCCACGTCATATGCCCGAACATTCTGTTTAATTAATGAGTTTTTTAATCAAGGTTATTAGGCGCGTTTAGGTTTGCTAAACGTGAGGGAAATCTCTAATAGGGGCGACATGCGGATGCATCATATGGAGAATGGATTTGGCTCCACATAAAAGTGTCTTTTAATCTTAAAATTAGGAATATGTATTTTGATACCTAACACGGACACGCAGTACATACATACACGTGTTAGCGTATATTGCCTTTTAAGTCAGAATATCCATGTGTATCGTATAAACACTAACGACAGTCTGGGCTAAGGCACCATAACATCTTCTTTAAAATTATAATTCTATCTTCTATAAAAGTTTCAAATATATACTCTCCTAACATAACAATAACAACTATAAAAAAGGTGCTTTCGACATTGTTTAAATCAACATAATCCATTTCAAGTTATCTTAAACTTACCTTTATGTTATGTCACTTTCTATTTTTAGTTTTTAGTATGTCAAGTTTTCTAACTAGAGTGTTTGCTAGTTTGCAAGCATTCTTTGAATTTGTCCAAATCATTATACTCATCCCTTTCGTGTTGATTTTTGCATTGTTCGTGTGTCAATTTTTTTTTTTTTTTTTTTTTTGAATTTTCATATTTCTTGTTATATTTTTAATAACTTTACCATACGTCCATCTAAGTATTTCTTATTTCCGTTGTACTCTATTTTGTTTGCATTGTTTCTTTACTGTCTATCATTCATTTACATTAAACTATAACTAATCCAGCTAATTGCCATCTTATAAAACTTTCTCTTAACAGAGGACAATATTTCAATAATATCTTTGAAGGGTACCAGGTTTTGTGGAAAATACAAGACCAACAACACCACTTCAGAGCATCAAAGGAGTTCAAGAATTTAGGTACAACAGTACAAGTATGTTTGCTAACCCCAACTATCATATTACAAATAAGTGCAATGTAATTCTACAATTGTGGCTACTGACTCCATAATTGGTCTTGTCACTGTATCCGTCTATTGACCAATTAAACCATGGAGAAGGCCATGATCATGTGGAGATGAGAATCTAATCCTTTCTATGTAAATGATGCACATAACGCAATTATATACGCGGGAGTGTGGGTGTAAGTGGAGAAATTATTGCACTTGCAGGTATGGGCTGTGGTCCCTTGAAATGCTCCTGCTAGTAAGGGAAGGCCTCATAGTAACAATGGCAGACTCATTGGCTCCAGCCTTGAGTGCAGCCCTTCCAGCTTCCAAGAACCTCGCCACGGCGTCCTCTGCGTACTTGTTGGCTTCACCCACGGTCATGCTATTGCCAAGGTGAGGGTATGAGTTAAGGACATGGTCGCCGTTGAGCTGGGATGCTAGTTGAATTAACTCCACTTGGAACTCCGAGAGACTGATATCCTCCTTCGGCCCCCATGGCCTAAGTGATTGGGTTACCTCCGGAAGTTTTTCTGCAAAGAAAGAAAAATGGGGTTTCAGCATTTGTAAATCAATTACTTTAACAATCTAAGTGAAAAACCAATATGTTGTATAGGTGCCTACAAATTGGCGCAAATATATAAGATATCAATGAAGGCCAAGCACATCCTAACTGCTAAGATGGGATCATGGGAATGGCAACTGGAGCGGCATTAGTTATCCAATTCAGGCAAATTACTACACATGATTGCGAGATGCATAATGGATTAGTCCATTGATGGATGACTTGGTTGATGGCAATAATTTTCTCGAGACAAAGGAGTAATGGTTGATGACAGCCAAACCACAATAGTCTCTTCACCATCAAGGAAAACTGTATAAGTTAGAAAAATGAACAGAATATAATTAAATAGCTCAACAACTGTATTTATGTACCTGGACAATCATCTCTAGGAGTGTCACGCAAGTGGAAGTACTTCTCAAATGTCCCTGCCCAAGCATCCCTCTTAGTTAGGAAGTTCGATTTAAGATTAAAAAGTTTCTTCACTGTGGCAGGGATGGAAGAATGTTCAAACTGTGAATAAGGTGTAGGTCCATCGGCTTCGTGGATGACTGCATCAAAGAATCAAAGATCAAAAAGTTTCCGGCGAGAAAACAAGAAATTGCACCTTTACTTGAACGAAAGAGATGGATCAGACACACCAAGCAAAATAAAATAAGAAACTACTTCAGTAATTCCCTCAAATACAACTTCAAACAAAAGTTGATAAAATAATAATTTAAAAATTCCAAGGATAGTTGGATACGCTATGAAACACACAGCATGCTTTTTCTCTCTCCCGACTTCCCTCGATGTATTTTGGTGGATTGTGGAGCAGTCTTTATAACTAACCCAGCAAACTATTTCCAACAATATTGCTACTTATAGAGCATAATCACAAATGAGTACTGAAATTTAGGAAGTTGGTTTGAAATAGATTCAAACTTTTGACTACTACCAAACTCCTGAATTTATTTTGTGGTAAGTTTGATCAATAATGAAGCCAATTCAATGAGCACACTTCATGACTTAACCCTTATGAGCATCTACCCTAAAGAAGAGAATCAATTTCTACCAAATCACAATGAAATGCTACGGCTGATCATGCTTATTACTGAAAGAACTTAATTTACAAAATGAAAAAACCTTTAATTTGACAAACTTTACGGCAGAGTGAGACAACCTAATATAATTTTGCAGGTCGGTTTCAAGGAAGCAAACTATGCATATAAAAAAAATAAAAACCTTTAGACTGCAATTACATTAAGACATGGAGCATTAATGGCGAGCCTTACAGCACTCTCATTTCCTACCAGCCACCTTTCAATTGGGAAACACGAATCAGACCATAAACATATCATTATAAAACCATTGGCGTCAAGCTTTGGTATGTCAAAAAACGTTAGAAGCACCTTGGTCTCATTTTTTCCAGTCCCTACACGAGACCTAGGACTCTTGATGCAATACCATGGTCTAGTCTAGTAACCTGCCAAGGTTAGCCAATAACGTTGATGCACTTTTCTTTCTCTCTAAGCACCAAAAGATTCTTAGATGAGAATGTTGAGTGATTCAATGGGCATTCCCTCCAATAAAAAGAAAAAAAAGTCTATGTTCTATCTAGAAAATCATGGAATAGTCATAAGCCATTAAAGCCAATATGCCAAACAAAGAAGCACTAACACGACCAAGTTGAAGGCAGACTAAAACAACATCAAATCCAATCAACAACCAACTTAATCTAGTACATATAGAGCTCACAAGTTGATGTGTAACTAAATTAACTGTGCATCGACCACTGAAAGGTTCTCCACGAATGTTTCTATGGTCAATGATCATATTATAAGTAGTAAACGCTCAAATCTTCCTACTTGCCACTACAAAGACAAATTAAGCAGTCCCCTTATCGATCCAACATCGAGAAAGAAAGAAGCCTGAAAAAACTCACCAGTCCCCTTATCAATCCAGGGGGAGATGAGCAATGTGGGCACTCGAACGCCAAGGCGATCGAAGTTGAAGTAAAAAGGGTGCGCCCCCTTAATCCCATCGGGGCTAGGAACCCCCACAACGGGCGTAGGCACATGATCATAAAACCCACCATGCTCATCATAAGTAATCAACAAAGCCATCTCTTTCCACTGCGGGCTCGCCCGCAGCGTCTCATAGACCTCCTTCACAAACTTCTGGCCCAAGGCCACATCGTGCGAGGGGTGATCATCGTTGGCCGGAAACAACTTGACATCAAAGTACCTCTGCTCAATCACCACATAATTGGGCAGCTTCCCCATCATAGCATGCAACTTGAACTTCAATGCATAGCTATGAAACTTGACCAAATGCTTAAGCTTTCGCAAGCTACTGAAGAACAATGTAGCAGGGATGTTCTGATAGTAAATCCCGAAACTCAGCCCACTCTCCTCTATCGAATCAAAGATGGTTTTTTGCGGGAACCCTCGAATCAAATCCTTTCGGACGTTGCTCTGCTCGCCGTGAGAAGTGGCGGAGTGGACGTAGAGGCGATTCGGCTGGGTCGAAGTAGGCACCGACGCGAACCACCGGTCGAACACCGCGAACTGGTGGGCCAATTCGGTGTAGACCGGGATGGTATTTGGTTTGAAACCACTCATAACAGTTTCGACCATGGAGGATTGGTCCATGGAGTGGGCTTGCTGGGCGAAGCCGTTCATGGGGGCGGGGACGGCGGAGGTGTTGGTGGAGCCGAAGATCTGTTCTCGGATGGCTTGGAAGGAGTGGCCGGGGTCGGAGTCCACGAAGACGGCGTGGTCCGAGACGAGGGCTTTGGGGGAGGAGGGGTCGGAGGAGTTGAGGAGGTTGTATTCGAGGCCGGTTAGGCCGTCAATGTCGGGTCGGGTGCGTTTGAGCCAGCCGAGGATGTGGTCGAATGAGCGGTTCTCCATGACAAGGACGACTAGGGTTTTGATGGGGCCTTGGATTTTGTGAGAGTGGGAGTGGGAGAAGAGGAGGAAGAGGAGGAGGAGGAGGAGGAGAGTGGGGCGAGCCATGGTGGTGGTGGTGGAGAGGTTGTTCAATGGAGGGTTGGTGGTTAAGAAGAGTTATAGGTCACTCAGGGCGGCGCCATGGAATCAATCTATCTTACCAGAGCATATACTGAGAAGAAAAGTAAACAGAGTAATCAACTCAATAAACTATACTGTCAAGGTCTTTATCTGGGACTCTTTTTCATTAATTGAGCACTTATTAGACTTGTTGTCCCTTCAATTCAGGTCCACAGGGGATAATACAGTAATTATCGTACTAAAACTCACTTTTAGGAGAATGCTAACGTGCCCATTAAGGACACGCAGCTGACTTATTGTCCCTTCAACATTGTAATCGATTGTCTGGGCAAGTAGTAAGTTGACCGTTCGATACAACCACAGCGAAAAAAATAAAAATAAAATTGAGAAACAAGCTGACAAAGAAACCAAACAAAAAGCCATTCTTGCTGAGGCGTGCTAACATTCTTTTTTGGGTGCCCTTTCTTGGATTTGGTATGTTATCTAAACTCCCGTAAAATTGAGATTGCTCCTTGTATATTTAATACAGATATTTTTATTCTAAGAGTGAGGTTGCTATTTTTGTAAACTTGTAAATAAAAGAAGAAAAGTGTTATAATAACAATAGATATATCACACTAAAAGTCACATCGGGCCTTTAAGCTGTCTATGTATGCCTCGAGATACAGGCATATACAGGTCTCGATGCATAACACGCAGGTCGAGGCTGCATGAACACCTTTATAGGCCAATGTGACTCTCAACGTGACATACATAATGTCATTCTAATATTTTTCATAAAAAAATTTATTTCCATTTTGTAAGCAAATAAAATATTAGTCAAAGCATATAGTGATATGGTAAAGACATTACTTATCAAAAAAGTAAGATTTTGGAAAGACATTCTCCTAATGAAGTTAATAAAAAAAAGAAAAAAAACATAGAAAATAACAATAATAAAAACTATGATGTCCTTCTCTTGTAACTTACCGTAGAAACAGTTGTCTAAGAACTTGGTGCAAAATTGTGAAACGTGTTTATCTATTGGCTATAGTTTGAGTGGTGCCAAAAGTCAAGCAAAACTATGCAATACTTTTTGGATTAGTGGGTCTCTAGAAAAGATATTTAATTTAGGGAGTTGATTCCAAGAAAAGGTCTTGCTTGCTTCAAGTTGCAGGATATCGTAACTATCAAGGGCCATGAACCCATGGTTAAGCACTTAAGCATCAATCAAATCAAATACAGTGCAAGGGAAGGAAAAGAAAAAGAGCATGGAAGAAAAGTAAAGCCAATCCAACACTTAAATTAAGTATTTCTGGCCTAACAAGAAGTAAGGTAAATGGTAATCAAATTAGAACCAATACTCTGAGTGAGGTAGATGTTGCAAGTTTTAATAGTAGTAGCTACATTCTATTCCCTTTCACTTTCTCTTAGGTTATGAAATTAGAATCCAATTAACTAAACAAAAATTGTGTGGAAAAGTTTATAATTTTTTTTGGTTTTCCATGTGATATCTGACACCAACCACACTGACTAACCTACACTTAGACACTGTCGAGCCCCATATTCCTTCCAATCCAGTTTTTTCCATTCAAAGTTTATAATTTTTATGCAAATAAGCAAGTAACTTGAATCATGATGGGCCACATACGAACCACCAAAAGAATTTTGCTTTGATTGTTGGACAAGATAGTTGTTTGTTCCTCTTTTCTTGATGGGCCAGAGTTGTTACTCTGCGCGTTTGTGGGTCAATGTATCATCCACACTGTAACACCAACTGCTAACACAGCCTAAATAGCCAACATATGAAATCTTCACACGCCTTTGTGTTTCTACTGCAATAGATTGTTTTCCAATGCATATAGTTTTGCTTAGTACAGCAACAACCACATCTTACAACAGTAACAACGCCACGGCATGGGAAAGCAGCAAAGGCGTTGCAGTTAGACTGCAACACAAGTGAATGGCTTACTCTTTTGAGTGGTATCCTAGAATAGATGAAGAGTCATCTTCTGTTTGTTTTGTCGCCACTTCGGGAGCTTATAGAACGCTTGTTTCGTCATGCCAAACTTTTCCTGAAATTCTTCATCCTTTATGTACGCCTACATAATACATACCGCAGCAAAGAAAGAAAGTATTAACAAATGGGGAAAAGCCGCTAAACAAGATCGGGATTTATAACATAACATTAACAATAGTATTAGTAAAGGGGATAGATAATCTTTGTTCATTTCGCTTTTTACCTTGAACAACCAAAACTAACTCAGAAAACAAGGGGAAAGATTCAAGACAGTAAGTTTTTGACATATTAGATCTTTCGCATTAGTAAAGACGAATAATAAGCCAAATGTTCGTCTCTTTCCATGAGGGAATTGATAATCTTTGTTCGCTTTTTACCTTGAACGACCAAAACAAACTCAGAGATAAGGGGGAAATATTCAAGAGAGTAAGTTAATTGCTGATATATTCGATCTTTCACAATTAGACTTTTATCTTTCAAACCTCATTAGAAATAAGAAAATAAATAAATAAATAACTCAAACACCATAATAATGAAAGACAAAGAATATATGAATCTACATTTGTAGGCAATTCACGCGAGACTACCCCTAGTCCCTACTTCTTTTGTTCCCCTTGCTCTCTTTCTTTTTTTTTTTGATTGAACATTGATTTATATTTGCCGCTTTCATAACAAGTTTCTTTTTAGGGCAATACATATGTTGAAGATGTATCAGATTAAATAATGCTTTGTCAGTTTGTCTAGATGAAAAGTAGCAGAGAAACAGTTTCCGTTGTAGGGAAGTTGACAGTTTTTCACCATTCAGAGTAATGGTTTTTGGAATTTAGTTCCCGGATGTATCATAAATCAAATATAAGATTCTCTAAATGCAAGGGACTTACCTCTCTTCTTGCGGCATCTATGCCCGTCACTGGGTCATCTGATGCAAGTTTTAAGCGGTCATATGGGAAATACTGTTTGATGTCAAGACTTCCATTACCATTAACATGAACAGAACCAGTACTCCCCAAAGCAGAATCCGACTTCAGCTGTGGAGGCAATAAGGACCCATCTGAAAAGAACAAAGCATTGGAAGGATCAATGGCTTTTTGTCCATGCAAACTTTTTACAAGAACTTCCAAACAGTTAATTGCTGATCATACTGAAAAGAAACAAAAAAGAGATCAGGACACCACACCATAAAAATTAGATTTTCTTCCCCAAGAGATTCACGATTAATTGAACCGGTGGATCAACAACAAGAAGAAAATGACGAGATGATTGAGTACTTGCACAAATCATGAGTTTTCACTAACTGTAAGCAAGTCATTTTTCAGGATCTGTCAGAAACTGGACCATGCACCTGGTGTGCTCAAAAAGAAAAACAAAACTCAGAATGTCCAAGCAAGTGTGCAATGAAATTCCAGAATTTGGGCAGTCACACTCAGGGTTTTTGAATTTTTCTTCGTAACCTGACGCACTTCTTAAATATCAAGAAAGATCCACTGACTAATTCTACCTTCCCTTCTCTAGTAAGACATTCCATTCTTTTTTCCATCATTTCTTCCCCTTTCTTGATGGTAAGCTGGAGGCTTGATTTCGACCATGATCTCAATAACCAAAACTACTAAGTACTTTCGAATAATTTTCCACAGCGGAGGTCATACTTGCATTGATTTCTCGGCCACTTAAGTGAAAAGATAACAAGAAAATTTGAAAACACATTACAGCCATAACAGCCACTAATACAAGAGGAAGCAAAAAAGATGTAGTCATGCTTGTAGATCTATTTTACATGGCAAAAGCTCATGTGTATGTCTATGTGTGTGTGCGTGTGTGTATTTGTGTGTAGTGAGTAATATATGGCTACCTTTGATTCCTTCGGTGTGTTGACGTAGGGAAGAATTATTACTAGCAGCAGCACCGGTACGATCAGGAGATCCGGAAAAGAGTTTTCTAACAACTGGAGTGGGACTGGAAAACTGCCGCCTGTTTGGAGTTTCAACATTTGAGCTCATATTGTGGGAAGCAGGAGAGGCACTTCTTCCTGCTCCATCAGAACCAACAGATTTACTCCTCGAGCGGTCCGTTGTTGATACAGGTGATGATTGCCACGATCTCCTTTTTGGTGTCTGCAACGAACGCTTTTAGCATCTGGAGGCATACTATATTTGCAATTACCCTAATGAAAATCTTATCCAGCTGAAGGCATACTATATTTCAGATTGTTCAGGAGATCTACTTAAATAAATGACCATCTTAATTAATTTATCAGCCGACTTTTATATTTGGCAAGTAAGATGAGACAAGCGTCTCCCCTCACCATTCTGTTGAGAAAATGTGACAAGCTCTTTAACTTTTACACTACAAGAACACTCAAAAGGGAATGGCCCCGTCTTTGTAGGAATGGAAGATTGGACCCAAATAACTCAATTTCTTGGACGAGTAATTGACTAGCAATCCCTTGGGGTTTCTAGGTGCGCTTTTCTTACTATGTTTAAATGGGACAAACCAAAGAGTTGAACAAGAATTTCAATGTTGAAGCAACAACAGCAAAAACTATAACTCACTTCTATGTTGTGTTTCTGTCCTTTCAAAAGAGCAAGCTTCCTCTCAAATGAATTTCCAACCATCTGAAAATAAAATAATCCAAGATATCAAATCCATGAAATTATCTGCCACTCCAAACTTGCAAGAATCAAGGCAACAAGTCACACAGAGTGCAATAGAAAACAGAAAAGATAATGTTTCGAAATCAAATATGACCACAAGCTTAAAGAAGTTTATGGCTGATCATTAAGATATACTCACGTTCATCTTTGATGAGTCCCATTCAAAGTGACAAGTGAAGAAAGGAGGTTCATGGCCTTCTGTAACAACGTATACTGGAATCTGGAAAGACGGTCCTTCACCCAGAATGTCAAGCTCAAGGTATTTCTGCCAGTTGAAAACAAACAATAAGAAAATATAATTGAGGACATTTCATAATCAGCATCTATGAAATTTAACAAGCCAACATATAAATTATCTCAACCAGTAAATCATTCAATAGTTATATCAACCTAATATTTGGATGATATTGAAATTTTAGGTTGCAACTTGTAATGAAAGTAAAAAACAGCTGTCCCCCAGTAAGCCAAAAGACGAGATTGGTACTTAATATAGTAGGATCAAATGATTGTTTTTGGATTCAACCAAGAAATGAACTGAAGAAAAGGTGGAGAATTCTTCAAATAAATTTTAACTGCTTTCCAAGGTCTCCACCTTTTAATTTTTTTACAAAGGAGCTGTTTATATATATATATACCCTAGACCGAATATAGGCATATAATATTATTCAAAATGAGGACATCAAAATGTTGTTTCCCTCGCAAATCAGAATCACATATAATGAAAGGGCACACACACTTGATGGAGGCCTCTTTATCTTAGTACCATTACTAGAATTAAGAGTTAGAGCCAATTGTTTTAATGTAACATTTATGTGATTCCAAACAAAATGGAGAACAGAGCTTCCTAAAGTGACAAGCTTGAGTATTTAGACTACATAATCATGAACACTAAAAAGTTCTTTTTTTCAAAAAAAAATAATCATGAACACTAAACGATTAAGAGCCATCAGTTTGCATGTCCCAACAAAAAACCAGCCAATCTTTTAATATGCTATATCAGATCAAAATAGATAACAAAATCTTTTTGATAGGAAAAATGGATGACAAAATTTATTCTCATTATGCCTTGTGAAGATTGCCAAAATGGTTCTACCGCAAAACAGAAGTTTAGAGCACAAAAGAACATTCCTCAAAGGAGTTTTTGTTATGTTACCATCCCTAGACTCAAAGCCTGTTGTTTTGACTTAACATTTGTGTGATTCCCCATCCAGACATATATCTCAATTTGGCAGTCAAGAATTAGCAAGTCTTCTGTTGTCAGATCATCCTGAGTGAAGTTGAAAATCTCTTTGACCTGGAGATTCATTCCAAAACATGTGAAAGGAAACTTAAATAAGTATACTTTGATCCCAAGATATCACTTAAATTCATGAGTTTCTTGTAGCCTAAATATATGGATTCTAGAGTTTAATTATGCCAAAGTTGAGGTCCAACTAAAATAAGAAATTTTATAATAACAATGGTTGAGCATCTGAATTCATGATGTCAAAAAAAGTTCCAATGGTAATGAAATGAACAACAACAAAGGCCCAATCCCAAATTAGTTGGGATCAGCTACATGGATCAAACTCTTCCATTGCGCTCGATTCAGCACAATGAAAATAACAAGTTTAAAAAACCGAGAACGACAACTCAATGTAGAGCAAGCCGCCTAAGACAATTTAGCATAAGTGCAAGTAATTAAATATAAGCATGAATATTTACATTAAGGTAATTAAGCTTCTATAACTTCAAAGTATATTGCTGATTTTGACAATCATTCCAGGATCACCGATGCCACGCTAAAGGCAACTACAGGAAAAGACTGGTGCCAGGAAAATGTATCATGTACCTTGATATTTCCTGATGGCGATGAATCCAGCCGACCAGAAAGAACCAGATCACAATTAGACAAGCATTCATAATCCGCTAAGAGATGAGATACTCTGAACAAGAAGAGGTCACGTAATACAACAAAATATAACAAAACGATGCCTTGTACACTTTATACCCACCTTCTGTGCTGGTATATGTAAATAGATGTGGATGTTCAGCATAGCCTTTTGTTTCCTTCTCCCTTGAATACTCTGCTTTTCCACAAAGCACATTCCAGAAAACATCAGGCTCGCTACCCTCCCTGATTGATGTAGGCTGGGATGAAGACTGTTAATGGAAAAAAAGAAGTCCAGGATACGTTAAATAGGACTATAGGAGTGGCACAGTAACTTTTTCTTCACCTTGAAAAGCTAGCCAGAGAAAGATATCATAACAAAGATGAAAAACTTAGATACACCCAAGAATTTAACGATCAGTATAACCAAGGAAAAACCATGAGAACAGGTATGGGATACACTATGGAAAGAATAATGCCGTTCTATAGTTTGACGTCATCTTAATACAACAGTAGAATATACCAATTTTACCAATATTGAACTTCAACTAGATGAAGAATTTTCCCAGGTAAATGGGAATTAACAAATACGATACATGAACTCATATGTCCCCACTCTACTATCAAATTTGTTGTAATACTTATTTAGTTACTTATTCATTCGAAAGACACTTCTTAGATAGTTATTACTGAACAGCTTAATATATATATCCTTCTTACTGCACCTAGTAGTCCTTCTGGAAGGTTCCCAACCACCTTCATTAATTTTCACTGACTCAAAGTTTTATTTGCAGTATCATAACACACGTGTAATTTGACAACACCATTTCTCATACACATAATTAAGGTGCCAACCCCTTTTCAAAGCATATGGAATCACGGATGTCAAATCTAGAATGAAATCAATTTGAGTCTAGGTAAATCAAATTGAGACTGATTGGAATATACAAAATGCTAATTCAGTCAAATCTTAAATGAAATCAATTTGAGTCTAGGTAAAAATCAGTTTTCAATGTGTATCAGTTCATAAATTACGACCGTGAAGCGCCGAAATCACCAAGCCATATGCTCCATATTATATGTAGTTAACAAAACCTCAACTCCATAAGACATATTTTACAGGCAGTGTCTGGCTTACATCTGTAGACCCTAAACAAGGCTATAGTCCGTCATCTGTGCTTGGATGAATGTTAAAGAAATTACATAAAGAATCACCTTCTAAGGAATTGAGAAAAAGGTCAACAACTTAGCTTTGAGTAAATATCCTTTTATTTTGCAAAAAGGGAAAAAAAAAAAAAAAGAAAGTAACAAGAAAGTAGCATGTCAGAACTCACAGTTTAAAGCAAATGACTACATACATTTATTAGATCCAGTGCCCTGTCTAGAAGATCATGATCCCTTTGAGATGAGAGATTCCCCAACCATGTGAAGACGGATGCTCCAGTTTGCAGGATATAACAATAGGATGAGTTGAGCGAACCGGAGACCTGCAATGATGACCTTCTATTCCATATTCAAGACATATCGACACTTTTGATTAATAAAAGAAATCGACACTTTTCAAAAGATTTTCAGTCTAGACCATGATGGAAATACTAAAAAAGAGATAAATTTTTGAGAAAAAAAAATCTGTCAATCCATTTTTATTTTCATGCTTTAACCTCGGGAGAGGGGGAGAGAGAGAGAGATACAAACAAAAGTCTCATAAAAAAAGAAAAGATCGTCAAAGATATTGACTTAGTAACATGAGATCAGTATTTCTATTTCTTTTTAAGGCAGTATTTCTATTTCTATCAGTGGTAAGAACATTCTCCCACTAAGTCAGAAAAGCTTTGTCAAGTTGAGTTGGGTTATCAATGCTACACCAACAACAGTGTAGAAGAAACATTTTTCAACCAGCTAATTGACTGAACTGAGTCATCTCTCATCCCAGAAGCTTTCATTCAGAACAAAAGAAATGGCCTGGATTGGGTGATCTGAAGAAAAATGAATAAGAATAGCTATACTAGATGAAAAGTACCGATAATAGAACATACTAGATCAACTTGTATAGCTTGCATATTGTTTGGATCAGTCCCTTGAACTCGAAACAGTGATGCCTTATCCTCATCATAAGTTTCATCAGCAATTCCTCTCTCTGTGATAGACTTCTTGTACCTTGAGCTCCACCCACCCTATAAAGAATGAGAAAAAGAAAATGACGGACATTGATGACAAAAATGATATATTTTTGCAAGGAATCAAGATCTTCTAATAAATTTGAAACTCAAGATAAATTGCAAAAATAAGTTAGTGTGTGATAAACAGCTTGTGTGTACCTTAAAAACAACCAGCTTCTGAAAGATTGAATAAAACTGAACAGGCTCTTTCCCCTCAAATATGTGAGCCTAAGATAAATAACAATTTGGTATAAACATTAGAAGACTGAAATTCCAATCAAGTAAACAAATTAAAAGCAATAATCAGAAACAGCGCAACTTGAAGGTAGTCCCTGTTTCACATGACCCTACTAGGATAACGGAGAATGGTAACCTTTTTCTTTCAGTAACACAATCATCAGACTGAGTCACTTTTCAAATTTAAGAAGCATTTGAGATAATGAAAGTCAACAGAAAGTATCCGCAGCATGACAATATAAGGTTGTGAAAGGCTTTGTACCACTTCAGGTGTGGCAGAAAATCTTTAGAAGTTTGGGCATTGGGATGTCAACATGGACGGCACAAAGGTCGGGGAAGCAAACAAAATGCTCGGATGCGCCACAGGTTAGTGGGCCATGAAGTACACAAGTTCACCTCTAGAAGGAAATCTATGCCAAAAGGACTTCTGGGAAGCAGTGGTTTCCCAAATCTTCAGATCACTTGACAGATGGAAAGGGGGCTTTATGTTGAAGAGAAGGCTCCCCATGATTCAACGGATGTTGAGCACCAGACCACCTTGCTATATTTTACAATAACTTGTCTCCTAATTCATGCTATGACAACAACAAAGTCTCAATTCCAAACTAGTTAGGGTGGGCTAATGTATGGATCAAACTCTTCCATTAGGCTCGATTTAGTGCACTTAATGGTGTAGTTTCGATTGTGAATCTATTAACCATTTTTTTCTTAAGATCCAACATCACAAGAGGGATGTGGTTCCATGTCATGGAATTTTGGGGGGGATTAAAGCTTGGTCATCAATAACTGGAATGTGCTTATTGAAAGAAGTGGGATCTAGAAATCATCCAAGATTTAAAGGTGGAACGAAATGCAGCAGTTTTGGAAGTAATTTAGCATGTCCAATCGGAGCTTAACAGCAGAATTTTTAAAGAAAACAATTAACACCGAGGAAAAGTTCATTAAAAATACAGTTGCACTGGTCACAAACAGAAGTTTGGGCTTCTCTATGGATAGCAAACAGTAATATCTTTTTCAAGCCAATTGAGGAATAGAAATATCTTAATCAGATGAATTGTGACTACTAGTTTCCTAAGAGAATGCTGCTCGCATTTCTTTTCCTTGTTCTTTTTTTCCATTCTCTTTTCACCTTTTAGGACCTATACGTTTTGTGTACCTAGATATCTTCTTTTTGCATTGCCTTTGTTGTTACTCAACTATGATTCTATGAGCACCTCTATTTGGAAGAGAACACATTTTTATTTGTATTTCCCTTTCTTAATTGGGGATAATTTCTAATAAATCTTCATCCATTGCCAATGAAATCTTCATTACATGCTCCTTCTAAGCTCCTGCTTTAGTTCGTCTCTCCTTTAATAATCTTTCTTAACTTTGTCTATAACTAGTGAAGCAATAGCTTGCTCCTTCACAAAAGGATTACCATGTAGTGTGGTCAACTTTAGCTCTGTCAAAGCCTATTTTCTTGAATTCCAATACGTAATTAAAATTAAAACTGCAAATTAATCACAAAAGATTCTGCAAAGAAAGGAACTAACCATGACTGGATGACCTTTGATTGAATTAATCATTGCACTCATATGGGAAACTGTATCATCCCTATCCTCCTGAAACGTATAATAAATATTATCATCAAATTCTGATGTTTACAGAATTCATACATGATATTTGTCAACAGAAAATGATAAAGCCCATGAGCCTAACTGATTCATAGAAACTGGCTTGTGAGGAGAGGTTGCCCACAATCTATGTTCTCCATATCCCCAATTGCACCCAGGTGATATGACGCTAACAAACAGAAGTACACATTCTCCACCATGGAGAACCAATAGAAGCAAAGAAAGATTGAAAATATAGATTGTTGTCGATCAATAGAGAAAAGGAAAAGTGCTGGTTCAGGGAAACATTGGCCAGCATTAGCAACATAAAAAAAAAGACGCAAAGAAGAAAAAATAGTGTGGAGAAGCAAATGTTAACAAGTGAAGCTTTCAAGAAACAAATCATACTAGCATGACATTTCGAGATCTTTTTAAAAAAAAATAAAAAATAAAAAATGAAAGCTAAAAAACAACATATAGTAGTGGAACACCTCCGGAACCCAAAAGTAAAATTCATCCTAAAATCAATTTCCAATGTCTAGCCCATACATAAAATCAATAAGACAATAACTAAGGTTTTTGTTCACAAATCACAATTAACCATGGCATTTGAGGTCAACACATGGAAGTTCTTATAATGTGAAACCTTCATGTAAGAAAGTATAAACATGACCTATACAAAGTTTTGAATTGAAATTCAGTTGTCAGAAGTCTAAAGCATGGCCAAGCAGGGGAGCATCCCATGTGGCAGATATTATGCCCTGTCCAATACTAAATTTCTAATTAAATTCCATGAACTCTGCTCAATCATAATACTGGCTAATGGCTATAACTTATAAGTATCAGGGCTTTGAATACAGAATCAAAATTGTTAGAGCTGATGTAGTCACTAGTCAGATCATCTATTGAGATTCCAAAGCTAACTTTAATTTTGAGGTAGAAGTTTATTTACTTATTTTTTTTAATTCATAAGACTAAATAAAATATTCTACACTAGTACGTTGAATTATACCAATACAACTAAAATCAAGAACCTAAGACGGTTCACCATGTCACAGATGCATAAAATGCAATCAACAGCACTGCTGTTTACCATATATCTAAATCCAGCAAGACCTCTAAAAGACCAAGATATGAAATGCCCACCAATAACTAGACTTTCAACAGTAAAAATGGGTCAAATATGGAACAAGGTTAACACTCAGCAAAACTTTATAAATGCATGCACCAGATTGCTCAACAAGAAATTGTCTGTACTGCAGTCCCATCCAGAAACTGTTTGAATTCTTTCTCACCCAAACTAAGCATAATTATAAGGGAATTCAAATAACGAAAAACATTCGGGAAATAAAAATGAGATGATCATCTCGATTTTGAATATTCTTACTCAAAATGTTTACCTTAATACTATTACTTCCCAGCCATGCATAAAAAAGATGCTCATCTTTATCTTCATTAAGATATCTATAATGCACAATGTAGCAGTCTGCACTGAAAAGTTTGTTCTGTTCGGCAACTGGAAGAAGTAAAACTTCATTGCCATTCACCCGCCACACCTAAAAATAAGTCGCTCGAAAGCATTAGACAAATCATTGAACAAAATCACACACATTAATTATTCCCACAGAGACAAAGAAGTCATTATACAAAACATTTACTTTCAAAGTGCCGCTGCAATCTATAGATGGTTGATTATCTTCTTCAGGAAGCTCCTTCACATCATAACCTTGATGCTTAAAAATCGCTGTTGTTGAGGTGTAATAATTAGGGGAAAAATGGAACAACAAAGAGCAACTATTGCAGATTGCTACTGCATCACAAATACAGACACATACCTGCCACTTTCCCTCGACCTTCCTCGTACAAATTTAGTTCAGTAGTTTGAGGCCAGCCATCAAAAAATGACTTGAATTTAGTGGTTTCAGTTCCTTCTGTTAAGAAAGTTAAACAAGGGCCAGTCGACCTGCCCTGAGTTTTCAGCATCTCCTGTGCAAAACGAGTGTTTCACATCATTAAAATAAGATAGTAGAACAAGATCGTGCATAACTTACAACCCAAACTCAAGGATTAGTGCTAAAGGAAAACAGCATAAGTCTAAGCCACCACGCACACGCGCAGGCACTGGTGGAATTCAAATTACCCAACATTTTTTGTATAACATAAATAAATAATAAAACAAAACAAATTAAGAAAACAAATTAAGAAATAGGATGACTGTTTACTCATGCATGTGATATATCAAGAGAGAAAGCATACACATACAGAATCATTTTCTTACTTCCACAGTAGAAATTGATATCTTCCGTTCTGATATGGATGTAGTTCTTCCCATCCAAACATAAATCTCACTGTCACAATCTAGCAGATAGCACTTGTCTGCATCAAGCACTTCTCTCCTCAATGTATCAGTAACAATTTCAGAGAGCTTTCCCAGAAGAGTTATCCTGAAGAGAAAAAAAAAAGTAAGGAAATAACGGAAAATAGATTAAAGAAGAGTTATCAGATAGAATCATAGAACTAAACATCAGTTTGCCTAAAGACATCGACTAAGATTGGTAAGAGACACCAGCCAATTGTGGTTGTCATGGGGTCAAGTTGAAGTTAATAGCGCATAGAGGCCACAACAACAACAACAGAGCCTCAGTCCATAATTAATTGGGGCGGCTATATGGATCAAACTCTTCCATTGTGCTCAGTTTAATGCAATTGATGGTGAGCTTCCCAAACCATTCAAATCCCTCCTAATTAATGCATCCCAAGTTAACTTCAGTCTACCCCTATCTCGTCAAATTTTTTCAGTTTCTATTAAGTCAAGTTTTCTAGTGGGAGCATATGTAGGCCGTCTTTGCAGGTGACCAAACCACCGCAACCACCCTTCCCCAATCTTTGAGTCAATTGGTACTACTCCTATTTGTCTTTGGATTTTTGTATTTTTTATTGTATCTTTACGAGTTTTATCACACATCCACCTAAGCATCCTCATTTTTGCTACGTTCATTTTATGTAATTGTTGTAGCTTTACCGCCCAAGATTCACTTCCATAGAGCACAGCTGGCCTAATTGTGGTCCTATAAAATTTTCCTTTACCTTTTTATCACAAATCACACTTGTTGCACTCCTCCATTTCTTCCATCCAGCTTGAATTATATGTGTGACATCATTCTCAATATTGCCATCACTTTGTATGATTGATCCTAGATATCCAAAGTGTTTCACCTTAGGAACTTCTATTTCCCCTAATTTTACCACTCCTTCATCGATATGTCCCGTATTTCTAAACTTACAACGCATGTATTCGGTTTTCGTCCTACTCAACTTAAAGCCTTTATGTTCTAATGTATTCCTCCAAAGTTCTAATTTCCTATTCACTCCATCTCTTGTTTCATACACTAAGACAATACCATTTGCAAATAACATACACCAGGGTATATCCTCTTGAATATGCCTAGTTAGTTCATCCATAACTAGCATAAAGAGATATGAGCTTAAAGCCGATGTAGTCCTATCGTAATGGAAAATTCTTTTGTAGTTCCTCCAAATGTCTTTATACTAGGTACTCCCTCATACATATCCTTAATCATATATATGTATCTAGTATGCACCCCTTTTCTTTCTAGAACCACCAAAGAGCATCTCTAGGACCCCTATCATATGTTTTTTCTAAATCTACAAATACTATATGAAGATCTATTTTCCTTTCTCTATATTTTTCCATCAATCTTCGTACAAAGAAAATTGCCTCCATAGCTGACCTTCCAGGCATGAAGCCAAATTGATTCTTTGATATTGTTGTTTCTCTTCTTAGCCTATTGTCAATTATCTTCTCCCAAAGTTTCATAGTATGACTCATAAGTTTAATTCCTTGGTAGTTTGAACAACTTTGAATGTCTCCTTTGTTTTTGAAAATTGGTACAAGCATGTTACTTCTCCAATCCATTGGCATCCATTTTGATTTTAAAATTATGTTGAAAAGTTTTGTTAACCAAGTCAATCCAATTTCTCCTAAGCATTTCCAAACCTTTATGGGTATTTCATCTGGGCCACATGCTTTCCTTATTTTTATCTTTTTCAATACCTCTTTTACTTTCGGAATTCTAATATTGCATGTATAGTTTACATTTTTTTCTTGGTGTGGGTTTTCATCTACTATGATGCCAACTTGGCCATTATTAAATAAACAATCGAAGTAGCTTCTCTATCTCTCCTTAATATCATCTTCGCTCGTTAAAGCATTTTGATTTTCGTCCTTAATACATCTTACATGGCATAGGTCTTGTTTCTTTTTATCTCTTAATTTGGCTAGCCTATAAATATATTTTTCGCCATCTCTATTACCTAACTTTCTATATAGATCTTCTATGAAGTTTGTTTTAGCTTATTTTCTAGCTTCCCTATATTGATAGTACGCACCTTCATCTTGACACCTAGGTATCTTCCTATACATCTCTCTTTTAGTCTTAATTACTTTTTGGACATCCTCGTTCCACCACCACGTTTCCTTCTTTGGTGATCTCAAGCCTTTAGATATACCTAACATGTTTGACGCTACTCTCCTTATGCAACTACTCATTTCTAGCCACATTGTATTAGCATCTTAATCAAAATTCCAAACATTTTTTTTAGTAGTTTCTCTAAACTCTACTTGTTTACTATTTTTTAGGTTCCACCACTTTATTCTAGGGTCCTTGTCTCTTTTATTCCTATTAAGTCGTCGTTTTAGCTTAATATCAAGTACTACTAACTTATGTTAGGTAGTAAGCGCTTCTCCGGTATTACTTTGCAATCTCTACATATTTTTCTATTTATTTTTCTTGTTAGAATAAAATCTATTTGACTCTTGTTATGACCACTACTAAAAGTAATTATGTGCGACTCCCTTTTCCTAAAACTACTATTTGCTAAGACAAGATCATAATTTGAAGCAAATTCTAAGATTGATTCTTCTACTTCATTTCTAGTACCATAACCAAAACCTCCATGGACTCTCTCGAACTCATCATTACTTTCCCCCACATGCCCATTTAAATCTCCTCCAATAAAAACCTTTTTATCTAATGATATACCTTGCATAAATCCATCCATATCGTCCCAAAATTTACATTTGATGCTCTCGTTCAATCCTACTTGGGGTGCATAAGCGCTAACTATGTTAAATTTATCGTCTCCCATAATTAATTTAACTAGGATCAATCTATCTCCCATTCTCTTAACCTCTACGACCTTGTTGATAATTTTTGGAATTAAAAATAAAAAACAGTAAGCTAAACAAAAACAGAGATGATGTTCTCTTTATTTTCATATATTTTTGCTAATGATGGAGTACACATTTATAAGCAACCGTTTGACACACTAACTGATTTTTTACTTGGTACACACCATTAACAATAAATAGTTGAGTAACTACTTACTACCTTTACTCTAATCATGGCACATTTCCCACTCTCTAGCTAATATAACTGACCACATATTGCTAATATAATTGACCACATATTGACTCAGTAACTTCAACATTGTAGGCATATTTTTGAGAGCTCACAGCTTACATGACACACATTGTCACACATAACGTTAATACCCATGCATCTGAATTTAAATCATATTCTAACATTCCCCCTTGATTCAAATTTCCTACAAGTGAAATAGAAAATATAAATCAAACTTTAAGTTTTGCAAAGCACGTCTCTTCGCACACTTCAATTCAATGGTTATTTGAAGCACACTTCTCTTCAACTTTCTTAGAGCACTTCTCTCCATAAAACTCATATGATGCACTTCTCATCACTTGCTAAAAAAGATCCTCTTCAGTGCTTGACTCCACCAATTTTGCATGCTCTTCTTTCTTTAACCTACAATACTTTTGTACATGACCAAATTTCTTACAATTGTAGCACTGTGGCTTGCCTTTATGCCAACAATCATTTTCATCATGGCCCATCTTCTTGCAAAACACATTATTTCACACTTCTTGATTTCATGAAGCCCATGTCTACATGACGATGATGCACTTGTCATCACCCGTCTTGGAGCACTTGTCTCCAAATAACCTCATATGATGCCCTTGTCATCACACTCTCATATCTTCTTCAGCGGTCATCGGCATCACGCACTCGCACTCTCATGTTGGAGCTTCCCGAAACGGCCTTTGTCTTCACTTTCTTCACAACACTTCTTCACGATCTATTTTTGCAGCACTTCTCCGCAAACTAGCCTTAAGATTGAACCGTCGGCTCTGATACCATGTTGATAATTTTTGGAATTAAAAATAAAAAACAGTAAGCTAAACAAAAACAGAGATGATGTTCTCTTTATTTTCATATATTTTTGCTAATGACGGAGTACACATTTATAAGCAACCGTTTGACACACTAACTGATTTTTGACTTGGTACACACCATTAACAATAAATAGTTTAGTAACTACTTACTACCTTTACTCTAATCATGACACATGTCCCACTCTCTAGCTAATATAACTGACCACATATTGACTCAGTAACTTCAACATTGTGGGCATATTTTTGAGAGCTCACAGCTTACATGACACACATTGTCACACGTAACATTAATACCCATGCATCTGAATTTGAATCATATTACGACCTTATCCTTATAATCATTATCCACAAGAATTCCTACTCCATTGCATTTTCTATCTATACCAGTGTACCACAGCTTAAACCTAGTGTTTCCTATTTCTTTACTTTTTTCCCTTGCCCATTTGGTCTCTTAAAGGCAAGTAATATTGACTCTCCTTCTAATCATAGTATCAACTAATTCCATTGACTTCCCTGTAAGTGTTCCTATGATCCAGATGTTAACTAATAACCATAAATGATCCAAGTGTTGGCCAGCAGCTGTTATGTTACGCCCAACTTTGTTTTACAACTTTGATATCTTAGTAAAGTGCATAAGAGATGAAAAAAGAAAGTAAAGTTTACTGGAATAACTTTTTCCCAAAAGAGAGCAGGAGCATATTAGAAATTACAAACCATACCAGAACAGTTTTACATCAGACTGATGGCCATGCTGCACCTCTGTCACTTGCGGTAATTCTTTGGTTATCGGAGCATAACCACCAAACAAACTCCAGAACTCTCCAACATCAGGATCCCCGACAAATTTCCCATCCTCTAAACAAATGAAATCAATGTCATTTGAAATATCTGCTTGCCTTCCAAAACCACTAAATGAACCTACCTACGGTTGCCAGGTCACACTTCCCACTATGCTTGCTTTCCTTTATATACTGAACAACCTCTAAAGCTTTTGCCCTTTCCTGCATGCTAGAGTTGCATCCACTAAAGAGAAATATTTTAGATGCAGTATCAACTATAAATACGTCATTGTGGTTCAAGGATGTTCTGGAAAAAGGGACCTGGCAAAGATAACAATTATCTTTGGTCAGGACGTCATTCAAATATTTAAATAACATTAGATACTACTACCAATCGCCAAGTATAAGATATTAGATATATGGTACATCAGTTGGTGTTTTCACACATAGCTCATTAAGAGTCATGAATCATGATACGTGAACCAATTAGTGACAAGCAAGGGCCAGCTTTGAATTACAGAATTTTGGCAGACAGTAGATTGCCAAAATGAAATACTTATCGAGGATATTCAGTGACTCTCTGGGATTCAAGAGAATCCAAAACAGCCTAATCATTAAAAGCCTCCTCATTTCCAATTTGTGATTAAACGACTTGAAAAACAACAACATCATGGAGAATGGTAAGTAGAAGTGAAGTAACCAAAATTCACTTGGTAACAAGCATTTCATAAATTAGCACAAACTTGAACAAAAGATGGAAATAAGTAAATCAATAAAATCCAAAGCAAGAACTTTAAAAAAACAGGAGCAGCATTTTAAAATTTTCTAGTTTCAAACTTTTATGATAACAATGGTGAGACTGAGACAACCCACTACTTGTCAAAAATCCATAAGTAGATAATAGTCTATAAACATAGAAGCACACAATCTAGGGAGGGAGGGGGCAATGCACAGGGGAGAGGAGCGATGAAAATGGAGATTCATGGTGGTTCACTATTATGACACACAACCAGTGATGTCAACAAATCCATAGAATGGGGAAAAAGATTATCGATCAGTTCATAAAGAGCAAAAGTAGAGATTCCTAGTATATACTGATAAAATATTCAATTATAGCAATAAAAAGAATTTACTTATTTCCTAAAAATAATAATAATAATAATAATAATAATAATAATAACATACAGAGAATTCATAATACTTGGGGATAAACTGACAATCAAGTAGTTTTAACACTTTTAATTTGTAGCAGAGAGCTTCTAAGTTGTGGGATTTTGCAAATTTTCTTTTGAAAAAAAAAAGTAGTTCATAGACAAATATAAAAGGTGAGTTAAACTAATCAATGAAACAAACAGGAGGAGTAGACTATTCTTCATTGCAACATGAAACTTTATCAAGAATTGCGTATAACATCCTAACTCTAGAAAAAAAGTAGTTCTTAGACAAAAAAAGGTGAGTTAAACTAATCAATGAAACAAATAGGACTAGTAGACTATTATTCATTGGCAAATAGTATCATTTCGTCCCTGAACTTTCACATTTTTGTTGATTTGGTCTTCAAACTTTCATCAATTCACTTTTGGTTCCTGAACTTTCATTTCCCTCTACTTTTGATCCTTTTGTTAAATTTGGAGAGTAACGGATACTAAAAAAATGGTTCACAATTGGTTTTTTAGGTTGATGAAACAATTGTGAACTACCCGTGACTTGCTCGTGAAGCGCTTTATTAGCGATCGTTGTTCTTCAAACTTAACAAAAGGACCAAAAGTAGAGGAAAATGAAAGTTCAGGGACCAAAAGTGACCTGATGAAAGTTTGAGGACCAAATCAACAAAAGCTTGAAAGTTCAGGGACCAAAGATACTTTATGCCTTATTCATTGCAACATGAAACTTTATCAAGAATTGTGTATTACCTCCTAACTCTTTGCAAGCTTTTGTTAACATTGCATTACTTTCATTCAGAATGCCTTGTACAAAGATCAAAATAAATAAAACCCAAAATGGTGATTTGGTCCTCAAACTTTCATTAGTTCACTTTTGGTCCCTAAACTTTATGCCTTATTCATTGCAACATGAGACTTTATCAAGAATTGTGTATTACCTCCTAACTCTTTGCAAGCTTTTGTTAACATTGCATTACTTTCATACAAAATGCCTCACACAAAGATCAAAATAAATAAAACCCAAGAAGGGGACTTTCAAGCTTTTGTTGATTTGGTCCTCAAACTTTCATCAGTTCACTTTTGATCCCCTGAATTTTATGCCTTATTCATTGCAACATGAAACTTTATCAAGAATTGCGTATTACCTCCTAACTCTTTGCAAGCTTTTGTTAACATTGCATTACTTTCATTCAGAATGCCTCGTACAAAGATCAAAATAAATAAAACCCAACATGGTGCTCCAATTAAATATAACTAAAAACACACTAGACCCATATATTGAAGATAGCGGAATTTAAAAGCTCATCTCTTTTCCCTCTTTGCTAGAATCATTCCACTTATTTTACTTGTCCTATCACTCTAGGTATCAAAGCTACACACATCAGTGCTGGTTTCAATAGTGAAGAAACAAACAAACAACAACTACAACATAGCCTCAGTCCCGAATTAATCGGGGTCGGCTACATGGATCAAACTCTTCCATTGGCATCAATAACGAAGAAATCATTATAAAATTCAGAAGCTTGAGAAAGAGTAAAACAGCTTGGTGAACAAATTACTAAAGATCTTTAGAAAAATAATTTCTTTTTGTAATTTATCTCAGTTTTCCCCATGCCACATCAGTTTTAAGTACAAAAAAAAAAGGCCCTCAGCCAAAGTTGAAAATTATTAATTAAAGAGCACTTACCTCTTTGACATACGCCACATGGTCTCCCTTGCAAGTTAATAAGCTAACTCTATAAGTTTCATTATTGACACGTCCAGACGAGAACTTTCCTGTGATGGGTATAATACAAGGTTTAAAGTAAGACAAAAATTTCTCTGTCTCGTCCCCTTGAATTTCTCTATATTGGACAGCATGGGATCCCAAGGCTGCATCTAACTCAAAGGCTTTATCTGATGCCAAGACAGAGTCCACCTGCCAAATTGTTATGAAACCTCAAAGAAAATCAAGAGAAGTACTCATAAAAAAGAGGATAAGTCCTCATTTCACAATATGTGGTAGTCACCATTGAATAGGATACCGATTCTAATTGTAATCCTAAGAAGAAGCAACCACATTATATGATTCTCACGAACACCCAGTATTATTTTGAGAGTTTTTATTTTTTTTCAATCCAAATAATTTCGGTAGACCAAAACCATTCAAGAAGGTCACTGATTTAACCGAAAAAATCTCACTAAGGGAAAACCAAATAACGGGGCTATTTGTTTAACATATACATGTACTTGATGTCTAATCCCTGAAATAATGATTTTAAGAGTAGTAACTACTTCCTATGATACGAAGACTAAATTGTAACAAATAAACTTATTTTACGAAAATCTTGACAAGAAAAACCTCATCTGCAGCATTTCCAAGCCAATAATGTATGTCGTGTTCCAGGATGCCCCTTCTAAGAGCAGTCTGCCAAAATAAATACAGAGAAGAGTCAAGTATAGTGTTCCACAAAAGTAAAATAAATGTAATAGAATACAAGAATCCTCTCCTTGTGTAGTTTTTGAAAAGATGTTAACTCATAGTTTAATAAAATTCTAAAAAATTATCACGATACCGGCAACTTACATTTAAAATGATATATACACTTCCAGAATAGAATTTCCCATGGAAAGGCTTTGGAACTGGGACTATCTGACGGTTCTCAATGCACCAAACTTCCAATCCACTTGAGCAATATAGGAGTGAAGGACAAAGCAACAACACTCAAATTGAACATAAGACGAGCTAACGTAAAAATAAAAAAGAACTGCCACATGTCAATATTTTTTCTTAAAAAAAATATGTTGAGAGAGAAAGAATGCCCATGTTCATCTATATTCAACCAGAAGACTATCATATCACGAATACAATGAAGTGCCTTTTTTTTTTCTCAGCCCCTCCTTACTTTGGTTCAACTAATCCTATAGGAGTTCGTTGAGCGCCCCAACCCCATAACCCAAGAAAAATTAAGGGAATATAATGTCACTGCCAAGAATTGAACCTGTGACCTCTGCTTAAGTCAAAGTTAAAGTGTTCTTTTCTTTACCACTACACCACGGACCAATGAAGTGCCTACTTCAATGTCTTATCAGTTGTACAATTAAAGCATTTCATAAATGTATACTCTATTTGAACATTAACCGAACAAGCAGGTGAATGAAACGCGAATGACTGGAATTGGAAGCACAACCAAAACATAAGAGTGGTCGAAAGAGAGGAAGGATACGACTTGGCTCCAGCTCCATCGAAAGACGGATCCACTCCCTTACCAAGCCTGGACATGCCTGGATCGGTCGATCGATCGCCTGGTCTTCTCTGCAGTTTCGATCTTCGGAGATCGTCGCTCGTCAGTGGTGGTTCAAACCCTAGCGATGGGGGAAGTTAGCTAGCGAGTTGACATTGAACCAGAAAAAGGAATTAATTAGTTCTAATACTTAGATGTGCTACGATGTCGTGAAATGCAAGAAAAAGTAAAGCGAACAAGCACGATTTAATAGATTCACAGTACCAACTTTTTAGCTCTGCCACGGCCCCACCATCGCCCACAGCTCTTTTTCTCTCTCTCTCGGCTCTTCTCTTGCTCTGATTTGGCTCTTAAACGCCCAATTTATAACTTTCTTTAGAGAGGGAAGTCTCTAACGGCTAAGTTTTGATTCTTCCCTCCAAAATTACAAACTCACTCTCTCTTTCACGTCGGCAACGTTTCTTTTCCTCGGTTGAATTTCGGACGCTTTTCAGGAGGAGACATCGTGACCATCCGTGGTCACGTAGGCGGCAAGATTCTCATCTCTGACGCTCCACGTGTCTATGGGCCCACTGCTAATAAGCCTTCAATATGACAAGGCCCGGCAGCCGTGTCTCTGGGCCCACTTGTAATAAGCCTACAATATGACACGCAACTCATCGTCTGCATGACAGTTGAAAGACTCTGTGTGCAGGACATCACGCAGTTAATGTAACCGGATCAGATTTGATCTTTGCTAATCGAAAAAAAAGAGTGTGTGTGCAACACGTGAGTGAGTGTCCCAACATTTTGCATTTCAAAATGTAAAAACAGTAGAATATCATACAAAAATTATAAGACAATAAGTTCCAGCACAGCACAGTACAGCACAGCACAACGTAGACATTTCTCTACAAAACCAGAGGAATCCTGACAACTAGTAGGATCAATTAGAATAGACACACCAAGCAGACTCCCAAGCAAGAATATTACATATGCGAATTAGACACTGCAAAGATGTACTATCAAGCAGCTGGCATGGGATTTTGTGGAGTGTTGGAAGCGGAGGGTGCGCCAGTGGTGGATTTTGCGTCTTTGGTTGTGGGTGGTGGTGGAGGTGGAGATGTCTTCATGTGCTGGGGAGGGTTGTGCTTGAGTTTTACGAGAACCTGGCGCATTCTTGAGAGGTCAGTGGGTTTTCCGGGCTTTGGCCCTTGGATCACCACGATTGAAGGTCTCTTCTCCTTGTCCTTCTTGCCTCTCTTCTCTATGGCTGGTACTTCGTATGGTATCAGCTCTGCAATTGATTTCCAGTAGCTCTTGTCCGCTTCTGTGTGGAACTTCTCTTGAATCGACAGGAAGAGCTGAAAAACAGAAACAAGTTTCCGAAAGGACAGAACAGAAGTGTTTATTATCTGATGGTAAGGGAATCATGATATGAATTCGTGCCAAAACCACTTACAAAGTTTCCAGTTTTTTAAATTCGAGATTTGAGTACCAACCAAGTGGTAGCTCAATCTTTTGGACTATGGTCACCTAAGGATGAGGCTAAGGGTTCGAATCTCTCTATGTATGTGCAAGTTTGAGTTTAGAGTAAATCTTACAAAAAAAAAAAGTCAAAATTTGAAAAATATACAAAACAGATCACAGTTAACAACATCTTTACTGTACAAAGTACAAACATTTATACAAATCTCCGAATTCAAAAAAATGTCTTGGCTATTATTGACATGCAAAGAAGCCAAAGTAAAAGAGTATGAGAAAACTCAGAAATAGCAACAAATGGCCTAGTGAAAACAACATAGTGGCCTAAACCATGCATCAATCGTATAGTGTACATACTCAAACCAACAATGAGTACAGAAGTCCAAGGTCATCCTACGTTAGATTAGATATAGGCCAATCTACTTCTACGCCAGAACATACATTTCCTTACGGATAAGAACCTATATGAATACTAGCGGACTTGAGGCTAATTACAATCAACAAACCTGCCTGCCACTTTTCAAATAAATAACAAAAACCTACAACTTCCATCTTAAATTTGGGATTAGAAAACCATAACTTTCTGACAAATCAAATCAAGACAAAGGCTGACTTACCAACTTTCCATCTACCAAAGAACAATAAAAAAAGTTATAACAAATAAATCTTATAACACAGAAATATGGATCTCTGATCCTCTCAAACAAAGAGAAAACAAGGACTTGCCCAAAAAAAAAGAGAAAACAGGGAAGGTTCAAGACCAAAGAGAAAAGTACTGTTACATTTCTGCAATGTTATTCATGAATGCCATTAGTTCCCTAAATAAGGCTTTTTTTGACAAGCGCTTCCCTGTATCAGTTAAGACTCCCTACATAATTACTACTTACCATCTTTTTGTCAAAGGAAATTACAAAAGACAAAAAATGAAAAAAAGACGAGGAAATGTGGAGTTTCAAGTCTTGTTGATATAAGAGAAGAATCTAGAGATAATTATCAAGCAATCACAACGATATCTACAACTGAAGAATGGTAAACAAGAAGCTTATTAAAATTGTTTATACAAACAAAACACATACAATGAAACATGTCAATCAAGAGAAAGTCATGCATTGTTAACCACTGAGGCTAACAGTAAAGGAACGAGAAAACATCAGGTAACTAATTTTAAGTATATGTTCAACAGTATAATCTATAGAAGAATTCAAACATTACATTTAAATGTTTAATCATTCTACTTTAAAACTTAACGAGTTTCTAGAGGAAAACAATGATGTTGTCAACTTCAGAACAAAGATGTCGCTACTTGCTATTTCACTGAAGTTTTGGCCCTCAATTGATTGGAGCATACGTTAGGATTCACTAATAAGTAAAGGGAAATGGTTATTCCCGCTAAGTGAAGAGGATGGGACAACAGTAGCATAGGGAAGAAAGACTAAAAGTGTAAAGCACAGGCACACAGCAAATCTATTTGATGAAAAAATAAAAAAGGTGAAAATTGAAGCATATACAACAAAACAACAGGAATGCTTTAGTCCCAATTGAAGATAGAATCATGTAAAACAAATAACACACGCACAAAGCAACAGTTCAACGGGAATGCTTTAGTCCCAATGGAAGCACAAGCACGAATCAATTGAAGAGCTGCCCTCACCTTCTCTTTTTCACGGTTATTAGCTTTGTTTGTCTCTATGGTGTGTGCCCTCTTTCGGTGAAATTCTATTTTGTACTCATCAGCCTCATCAAGTATTTGGTTCAACATCTCTTTCTCCTTCTTTTCCTTCTCCTCCAAACGGATTGCATTTTGCCTACAAAAGTGCATGTTAGAAAGCCTTCGACAAAGCTGATGGGAGGCTGAAATGACATTGGAATAAATATATTAATAGAAGATCGCATAAAAACTCCTCGACTCAAGGTTGCAAAATCATAATGGACAGATATACAACAATAAAGCCTAAAACCAAAAATAGTTTGGGTCGGCTACATGGATCAAATGTTGTCATAATCCTTTAAAAACTTTATAATCAGCGTGTCCCAAGTTATATTAAGTCTATCCCTATACTGTTGAATTCTACTATATAGAGTCCTCTACATGGAGCATTTGCAGACCATCTTTAGATGTGTCCACCGCAACCTCCCTTCCCTAAATTTTTATGTCGATTGGTAATACTTCAGCTTATGATTGAATCTACAAGTTTTATCACACAACCCATGCTCATTTCCGCTGCACTCATTTTATGTACGTGTTATTTTTCACTAATCCCTAATCATAAAAGTGACTTGGGACAATCATAAAACTGTTTTGAATCAAGACCTCTCAGTCCATATCAAGGACTTTGCAGATAATTATACCAAATCAAACTATTCAGAATCAATCGTAATCCATCAATCAACCGAAGACAATCACAATTAAGCAGATCAACAACAAAATCATCAAACCAAACTCACCTCCGCCACTCCCTGAGCGCAAACCCCTCCTCCGCCACCATCTCCGCCGGCGGAGGCAACACCGGCCCGTCCGCCTCCCCGAAACCCTCATCAAACCCCTTCCCGTTCAGCTCCGGCGAGAACGCCGGACCGTACCCCTGGTGGTCCGCCGGGAACCCCCCGCCGGCGCCGAAGGCCGACGTCGGAGAAGGAGTCTCCGGCATCGGCCCGGCGTACTCGTCGTCCTTTACGGAGTCGTTGTCGTCGGCGAAATTGGTGAAGGAGTCGAATCGCTGCGAGGGCAAGCGAGGGTCGTAGCCGAGGTAACCGTCGTCGTCGAATGGACGATTTGACGACGGGGCTGGGCGAGAATCGTTGTCCTTGAAAGACGATGACGACATGTGTGGAGCAGACTGTTCGCTTGCGCGGTTGTGCTGATGCTTGGGTCTCTGTTCGCACCCAAAGCACCGCCTAAAATGGAGTTGTCGTCGAATGCTAGAGTGACGTCTTTTGTTACATAGTTTTTGGCCTCTTTCGATGGACTTTAAGATGCGGTTAAGCGCATCTCGGTGAATAATTCAAGAGATTTCGACAACTGTGTACAAAGGGTCTAAGAAATAATATCACTCGATTAGTTTTGTTAAACAAATATCTTTGACAACGCGGCTTTTCGTTGTACAGTAATCCCAGTAAGTATTGTGTTTTTAGTGCGCAGCCATTGGCAAAAGCTGACACTAACTAGTAACGTTGTCGTGTTGGGCCTGTGCTGGTCGAGTGGGCGATCCGCCTGATGGAATTAATCCGGCCCAATGAGCCGAAAAGCAAAGATCGTCTCTGTCCTCATACTGTCTTACAATTAAAACTTAAAAAGACACCACAAATGTATAAATCATTACTCAAGGAGCTTTTCACCTCTTAGATGGATCCACCAAGTTTGATTTCAGAATAATCGATTAAGTTTAAATATTGAATGATTTAGATAAAATAAAAAAAAGATAATAGCAACAAAACTTTGATCTTAAATTAGTTGAGATCATTGTTCTTCAATTGTACTCGATTTAATGTAACTTATGATTAAAAATAATTGAAATTTTTGAAGGGTCATATTAGACATGATATACTCAAAGTCGTGATTAATAATTTACAAGCACTATAACCATAGTATATTCACCATCACTTGTCTTAAATTGAGCACGATGAAAAATATTGATTAATGTAACTGACCCCAATTAATTAGAGACAAAGGTTATGTTATTTATAACTTATATTCATACATGTAATATTCTTGAACATATATTCTTTCCTTAAAGCGACTTAATATCAGAACAAAATCGACTAATTGGAGACTTAAAATCCATATCTAACTATAACAATTTTCAAATTTACTTCTTTTGAGGAGAACTTAAATCTCCAATCTTTTTCATGTAAAGTAATTGTTGTTATAGACCGAATATGTATTTAATGTTTTAATTTGAAGTCTTATGAATGACAAAGCTTTAAAACTCACAAGTTTGGAATTGGGCGACATAATATTTCAAAGCCTGACTTATTATCTTGCCTTGACCTCCAATTACTAAGGATCATACTTACATCCATGTAATGACACGTTATAGTATTATAATACCAATACCTTGATAATGAAAGTTGCAAATAAAACATGCATTTAGGTTTTCTATGGGACGGTCTTACACGTGGATCGATTTAAGCCATATGACCATATCCGATAACAGTCAACTAAAGAAATCAAATCTTGAATTATATTATACAGTACGGAAACAGTAATACTGTAATTAAATCTTGAATTATGTTAAATTTTATTATTTGTTTTGTGATTTTAATATTTTTATGTATTATTATGAGTTTTAATATTGCAGATAACAATATATGATTGCTAAATTATTTTAATTTTGAAAAAAAAAAAATTAATGAGAGTTTATTTACACAAATAGGATTAACAATCAATATACTTGATTCTATGTTTGATCTTGTATATATGATTAATAAAATTTTAATTTTTTTAAAAAAAAATTCTTTGACAATATTTTTTTATTGTAATAACAATTATTAAATTTGCATAACACACATTAATTGCATTAAGAAAAGAAAGAATTTCTTTAGCAACATATGGTACATATATATTTTTTGTAATAGGAATGGTCCATAATCCATATGGTTGATTAATGTATTGATGGAAAAGGTACAGCATGGGGCTACAAATACACATATTTATATTATTTAATTTGGGCTTAGAAATTAGAAGATGCTAGAATGACATCTCAAAATTATATTGTAATGACTGTAAAAATAAACGTGGTGCAAAAAATTTCTAATATGTGCATATTTATGTGTATTTTGAGGCGCGCATAGATGGATCCGGAGACAAGTCACGGCATGTGACTTTTGAGTGTTTTGCAGCACTTTCCTACAAATTCATTTCGACTTAATCCAAACAACACAAAATAGGAAACCAAAGCTGTCAAGTGTCATCCCAGCTCATCCACCGTCGGACCCTCTTCGCGATACGGAACGATTCCCAGGACCCAGTGACAATGCAGTATATAAAGGCGGTCCGATTTGAAACCGCAAACGAGAGAGGGAGAGAGAAAGAGAGAGAAATAGAGGGCTCGAGTCGAACTCGCTCGCTCGCTCCGCAAATCCCTAATTCAGTAATTCCCCACTCGCTCGGTTTATCCAATTCGCGAAGAAGACGAAATAGTCATCGATTCCATTAACGATTTCCTCGCTCGCCACTCCAGCTCTTCACCGGCGATGGGCCGCCTAGGGTTCAAGTCGGTGCTCTACCACGGCGACCTCTGTTTGGGAGAATTGGAGACGGCGCCGTCGAAGAATCACCAGAACTTCAAGTTCCCAAACAACGAAGTCCGTATCAGCCACATCTCCCAGCCGAGCGAGCGATGTCCGCCATTGTCGATTCTCCAAACCATCTCTCCTTTCGCCGTCCGGTGCAAGCTCAAGTCGACTTCCGTGCCGGAACACTCGCCATTGTACCGCCTCCACGCCGCCTGCTTCCACGAGCGCAAGGTCTGTCTCTTTGTCTCTCTAATTCGTTGTTTTGACTTGATTGTTGAAGAAAAGGAACCAACTTGATGTGATTAGCTGGTTTTTTGTTCTTGTTTTCGTCTGGTTTTGAGCTGATTTTGGTTGATTTGTTGTTTTTGAAGACTGCAGTGGTTTTGTTGGGAGAGGAAGAGCTGCACTTGGTGGCGATGGTGAGTAAGCAGGAGAAAGTTCCGTGCTTTTGGTGCTGCTCGGTTTCTGTAGGTCTGTACGGATCCTGTTTAGGATTGTTGAATCTCAGATGTCTAGCGATTGTGTTTGATCTTGACGAAACGCTTATTGTGGCAAACTCGATGAAGTCATTTGAAGATAGGATAGAAGCGTTGCAGAGGAGAATTGGGTGTGAAAATGATCCTTTTCGAGTTTCGGGAATGTCTGCTGAAGTGAAACGTTATATGGAGGATAAGATGTTGTTGAAGCAGTATTCGGAGACCGATACTGTCATGGATAATGGGAAATTGCTCAAGGTTCAGCCCGAGGAGGTTCCCGCACTTTCGAATAATGAGTCTGACAAGGTTTTTCGACCGATTATAAGATTGCCAGAAAAGAACATTGTTCTTACCCGGATTAATCCAGAGGTTGGATAAGTTTATATTTGTTTTGGATTCCCTTATAGCATTTCTTCATTCATTACTATGCTTTTACTATGACGCCATCGTGCTTGCTCAAGTCTCAGTAATATAATTAGTGTTTGCACGATTTACTCATTGTTTGGTTTAGATTTGTGCTTGTAATGTGAAGAGACTTGATTATTGGAACTATTGCATTGATATTGCAGAAATAGGACAAGTTAGTTAATGGAATTCACTCCAAAAGACCACAAATAAATCTGGGAAATTTATGTTTTGGATTAGGCTGCTGCTTTATCAAAACTTGTAGATTTGTTTTTCAGGATGGAGTTTGGTTAATTAGCTGTACAAATAAATAGGAACAACATGTATTCTCATATGGAAACTCTTGTTTTACATGCTCATTTGAGCGACAATTTTGGGATTGCCTGATTCAGAAAAGAATGAAAATCGAATGCGTAGATTTGATAAGCGAGACATCAGTAATGAAAATTAATGTATTCAATTGACTCGTGATTGTACTAAGATGAAGTCCATCGGGCCTTTTTGTTTTTTCATTTATTCTTACATATTTCACGATTGACTGCAGATCCGTGACACCAGCGTGCTTGTCAGATTACGTCCTGCGTGGGAGGATTTGAGAAGTTACTTAACTGCGAAAGGACGCAAGCGTTTTGAAGTGTATGTTTGTACAATGGCAGAAAGGGACTATGCGTTAGAGATGTGGAGGCTTCTTGATCCGGAGGCACACTTGATAAGCTTGAAGCAACTCATGGATCGGGTTATATGTGTCAAATCAGGCAAGAATCATACATATTTTTCCTTTCCTCTTTTATTTCGTTTTTCACATGTACCTTGAAAGTGTTCTGAGATTTTGCATCTGTTTGCTTTGTTTTGATGTCTTAGTCTTATTCTTATTCTCAAGAAGAAAACAGTCCACATCATTATGTATATTAATAGGGACCCTTGACTCGATTAGTAAATAACACCAACAAAGACTAAGGCAACAAAGCCTCAATCTCAAATTAATTGGGGCCGGCTACACGAATTGAACTCTCTACTCCACTTGATTTAGTGTAGTTGATAATTTGCTTTCATAATCTTTAAATCCTTCCAAGTTAATGCATCCTCTAGTTGTCTTAAGTCTACTCTCATACTGTCTAACTTCTTAAATTTTTATTGTGTCTAGTTTTTATCAGCTACATATGCAAGCCATCTTTGGATGTTTTCAAACCACCACAACTACGCTTCCCTAATTCTTGCATCAATTGGTGTTACTCCTATTTTTCTTTGAAAATTTGTATTCCTTATTCTATCTCTACTAGTTTTACCACACATCCACTAGAACGAGTTAGAAAAAAAAAAAAGGAAAAAAATAGAAAAAGACTCAAAAACCCATTGGGTTGTCTTCATTTGACAATTTGTTGAATCAATTTAACCAACATAATGAAGTTTTAATATCAGGCCGCAAATATCCTCAAAAGCTTGATATGATAGAAAATATGATGCATTCATTTTGGTGATGATTTTATATTTATACTCTCTCTTATCTCAAAAGAAATATTAAATGGAGGATGTTGGATGCTTTTCGTTTGTGTAGTTGAGAGTGAGAGCTTTTAAACCTTCTATCTTTCAAGTGAGTGTGATTGTGAAATTGTTATGGCAATTGATTGCTACAATGAAAATAGGGTGAAGAAAGTCCATTCATAAAAACTTAATGAAGGATTCTGAAAGATTATTATAATTGTCTCCATTGGATATAGATAAAGCGATGTGAAGTATAATTACTATGGATAAAACCTTGAAGTTGTATAGGAAGTCCAAATAGTAAAAGACGGACATTTAAGAGACAATTGTGGTCAATAAAGAAGCCCAATTATTTCCTTTGTAATATTTTTTGAGGTTGGCACTTGGCAGGTATATCTCCAAGTCATATCTTGATTGCCTTTTCCCCAACGAAACCTTGGGCTTAGCTAAATAAGTATTTAGGCTTTTCTTCAAAGCTCGAATTTACTTTTTATCTTATTGGCAAATTCGTTCTCCTTTGAGAATTGTAGGTGGAAGGAAGTCTTTATTAAGTGTCTTCCAAGATGGCATATGCCATCCGAAAATGGCAATGGTAATCGATGACCGTTTGAATGTTTGGGAAGAGAAGGACCAACCTCGAGTGCATGTTGTACCTCCATTTGCACCTTATTATGCACCACAAGCAGAGGTAATATAAATTTTGTTCATTTCCATAGTACATATAAATTTTTATTTATAAAACTATTTACTTAGAGATGTTGATGTTAACAGATTGCGCATCCTGTGCCTGTCCTGTGTGTAGCAAGAAATGTAGCATGCAATGTTAGAGCTGGATTTTTCAAGTAAGTTACTTATAGCATTAAAGTGAAAATCCTCCTATTTGTTTTTATGACAACTTGTCACAGTCGGTCTCTCTTGAGCTTGCTATATTGCCTTACTGCTTTGTTAAGCATATGGAACATTTTTGCAGAGAATTCGATGAGACCTGTTACGGAGGATATTCGAACTTTTCTTTGAAGATGAAGTTGCAAATTTACCTTATGCTCCTGATGTGAGCGACTACTTGATGTCAGAGGTATTCTGTATGGATATGATTTTCGCTGTATATGTGGAGCATATACTGATTTTCTTGCATAACAATTTTCTTCCTGGCATTTTTCAGGATACGCTTTTTGTGCCAAATGGTTCATTACCTATTTCTGAAGGCATGAATGGTGCTGAAGTCGAGCGGAGAGTAACGAGACCTGTAAGTTTCATTCGTGTTGAACTTAACTTCATTTTGGTAGAATTCGGGGAAAACAGCATCACTGTACTTCTAGGAAATTACCAATTAACAGATAATATGTTTAGTTGATCGTTGACCAACATCCCAGCTATCGCTTCTGTAAACCTCTTAATAAAAGCATCATCTCAGACCTTGCGTTCTGCTAAGCTTTCCATTCTTTCTTCTTCTTTTTCTTATTTTTATTTTTTATTATTATTTAGGAGGAGAAGCAAACAGTGGCAAATGGTTCTGAATCTAAGACTGAGACTTCACAGCAACCTGTTATCATCTCTCCCAATCCTACCAGTGTTGCCACTTGTAGGCCGATTCTGCCTTTACAGAGTATGTGTCGGGGTTCTGGTAGACATGAAGTCAACCCTTCTGAGATGGATCCTGACATTAGGAGAAAGCTTCTCATCTCACAGCATGCTCAGGAGGCACGTGAGCAAAGCTTGGGCGACCCCTCTCTTTTATCAAGACCATCAACACAAGTGTCAACACCACCACTACAGCCACATGGAGGTTGGTTAGTTGAAGAGAACTCCTCTACAGAACAACTCAATAACCGAGCTACAGGACCAATCCAAGAACCTGGTGCACCTGGAGGTAAGGAGCAATCTCATCATAAGCTTTTTAATCCTACCATGGTGGTCAATCTTGCTTATACCCTGGCACATCTAGGACATGAAGTGCTGCAGAAGCAAAATCATTCTCAAGCAAGTCTGTATATGTCATCAGGTATGCTAATAAACTGAATATTTCCTTTTTATTCCTTTTCGTCTATTCTTAGTATTTTGTGTAACAGCGTTCTTAATGTAAATTTTAGTTGTAGGGCTCATCAATGATTACTTAGTGTAAAATCTTAGGCCGATAAAGAACAGTGAGCAGTTTACTATATTATGATGATGGTAGAAATATAGAAAATAAGCAAAATTCTCCTTTGAAGAGATTATTACATCACACCAGATAATTCAAAGGTTCCTTTAAGAATAACTTACACATTTGAAACTCCACATAAGTATGTTAATTATGTTGGGACTGTATCATTGTTTGGGTTTGTTTGGTATCATTCAATTAAAGTTCCCAATGGGCAAATGTAGTTCCTTTTCAAAAATTTTTTCTGCCATTTGGTAATTCGATTGACATGCAATGAAAATCAAATCTGATAGACCATCGATCTCTCTGACGTATTCACGGAAACATAAGAGGGCTGAAGCGACACATGGTGGAATAGGACACTGATCTGCTGGTGGATCTTAACTTAATATGAGTGGGAGAACCATAACTGAAAAGATCTATCAATAAGAAATGAGAGTGAGCTGAGGGCATGTGTGTTGTTGACATGTTGTAGAGAATGTTCTGAGATTGTAGGCTGCGGGCTTCTCGAATGGTCTACTGGATTATACATTATGTACTCTGTAATTGATTCTTTCTTCATTCCTCAATTGCAATCGATCTCCTGCTCTTTTAAATAGTTAGTTCTATCAAAATCCTCTCTATACTTAATTTTTGTTGCTATGATAAAGTGAAATCTTGCATGATTGATTTGCTCACTCCTAAATTATCAAGCATAATGGCCAAAAGTTACACAAAGTCGCATCAATAAAATTTTCTCTGAATAACTTGTTAGTTTGTATAGTATGCTTAAGAGTTTTGGCGAACAGTACAAATTTTGTGTTGGCTGATGTGATGCTGCTTGCTTGCTTGTTTGGGGATACCTCCAAAGAAAAATGGCATTCAAAATAGCAAAGAAGAAGTAGAAACTGAAAATCAACTAAAATGAAAAATTTTAGTTAAATGTTATGCTCTTAAACTTCATAGGTGTAGGCTACTGATTCTCAGCATGATAGCACATAGCTGTGGGGTGTTGATATCCAAGTCATCTAGATAGGAAAAATGTTACTGTGTCTAAATTTTAAACCTGGGGTAGGTCAACTGTTGCTTGTGTTTTCTTGTAACGAGTTCAACAACCCAATACCTTCTTACAAAAAATTAAGGAACATATCAATGCCTTTTTTGTTGTTTTCCTTCATTTGTTCTTAAGAAATTTGAGACTGGCTTTGTTGTTGTTGTTTTCCTTAAGATAGCTGATTTATTTAAGTATTGGTTAAAAATTTAAAACGAGGTTCGAAGGTCTAAACTTCTTGTTACATTATAATAATGGAAAATGATAATCTAACACACTTTGGGCACACACTTTATTTTTTAGCCTATTTATGGTGTTTTGTTAGATGTGGGGCCCACACCTTGGGAGACTCAAAACACTATAAATGGGCTAAAAAACAAAGTGTGCGCCCCAAGTATGCACCTAAAGTGTGTTAGATTAACATTTTCCTATAATAATACTATCAATGATTTCTAGTGATAAATTGTATTGAAGGTATATTTCTTTTTCCTGAAATAGGTAATGAGTTGGTAATGAACCAAGCTGTTGCCAAGAGTAGAGATCCTCAAAGTGAAGGTGGAAAAGTTACTCTGCCTTCCTCGATATCAGTTGGGGTTTTACAAGAAATTGGACAGAGGTGTGGCTCTAAGGTATGTAAAAACTGAGTTAAGTTTCTTATAAATATTCTCTAAATCCCTTCTGTGTTGATGATTGATGACACTATTTTCTGCTGCATAGGTTGAGTTCAGGTCAGTTGTTGGCACTAGTAAAGACCTTCAATTTTCAGTTGAGGTCAGTAACATTTTTGTGATAGAACAAAGTTCTATTTACTATTATGAATGTGAATGCACTTTTTCAAGTGACAGTGATACATGTTGCTAACATGATTATTTTGTTTATACGAGCACTGCGTGCTGAAAGGGGAAGTTTTTTGAACTTTCTACTTTCTAAGGGGCTCGTGAGCTCCCCATATATAAAACCATGAGAGTGAACCTCCTGTATCATACATGTCTTCAAATATTTGCTTTAGTTTTGCCAATATTGCTATTTCAATGTCACTCATTTATTCTATTATGGTTATGCAAAATAAAACCAATGCCTGCATTTGATGTGGCATGGTTGATCCAGGTCTTATTCTCCGGTGAGAGGATAGGTGTTGGCATGGGTAAAACAAAGAAGGATGCACAACAACAAGCAGCTGAGAATGCTCTTCATAACTTGGCTGGTGCAATTGCGTTTATTTTTATGGCCTTTTTTCAATGGGAACTTTTTTGGCTGTGTCACATGACCACTTCATTTTTGAGACACAGGCATGTGCAAAATTGATGAACCTAAAATCCTAAATTTTTTTCATAATGCAGATAAATATGTTGAACATAGTAAACTTGATTCTAGAGCAGGGAATGGAGAGTTGAATAAGCCTTCTCACGCTAATGAAAACGGATTTATATGGGATGCTGACAGTCCTGGCCGAGATGAAGTGCTTCCAAACAGAGGTCTATTAAACTCAAATGCTACCACGGTGAGATTTGTTATAGTCATTATTTTCTTTTCACTTGATTCTTCTTTCTCCTCATGTACCTTGCTTCAACTGAAATATCACCTTTTCCTTGTGAGCACTGATCTTATTTCACCAGCATCTGCTTGGCTTAAAGAATTCTCTTCTAGGGTTGTGAGCTAAAATTTTATCACTTGGCTGGTTGGTCTTTGTTAATTAAATTCATGGGCATTTTAATAGGTGTCGCCAAAGCGAACTTTAAACTATATGGGCTGCAGCCATATTTTCTTAAAGCACTTTTTTTTTGCTTATCTAATTTGTGTATGAAAACGTTGTAGGTTAATGGAGACGGAATTGAAGCTTCACAGTCCTCACAAAGTCAGCGACCAAGAGTCTTTTCTAGTTCACCTCGGTAAACAAGCTTAAACCTTTTTCTTGATTAGGCATCTTCATTCTAAATGTTGACCGTCTTGATTGATTGTTAAAACAGATCTCTAATGATTAGCAATAAATAATACAATGTAGTGATATGTGTCATTATTGCGCATTAAAATTTCTCTATTAGCTATATTCAATTATTTGATATTGATGAATGCATTTTCATGTAAACAATAATTCACCTAATTTTTCAATCCAAAAAAGGGTATCAAGCTGCTGACTATGAAGAGAACAAGTTTACTCATTTAAAAAACAGGACAGTGGTGTGCTCAAAGAGAGCGAGGCTTAATTTATTTGGTACACATTCTGAGAGAATAGAGTGACATACGAAGTGGTATTTCAGATTTTTTTTTTTAAATACGTTAGGAGTGAATTGGAAGGACTTGATAATTGGGCGGATGTTATACGAGGCTGTTGAGAGAGTTCATGATGCTTCTAGATCGGCAGGAAACTCCAGAAATGCCGTTTCTAAACCCAACATAGTGTAACTTTCTACCTGTAAATCAATGATGGAATAAATATTTTTTGTTCTTGTATGGTATGGGGGAGTTGACAAATAACTATAGCTTTTTTAAAAATATTAGTGATTTCTTGCATGGTTCGACCACGGCTTGAATACAACCATCGAGATTTTAAATATCCCTCTGAAAAATTATGAAAATTTGAATCTGTGTTTGCTGCTTTTTTATGTCATTTTCTGAAGAAGCTGACAAGTTGGATGAGTTGCCTTGCTGTTCTTCTTTCTTGTCGTTACTGAGTTTCAACTTGAACTAAACCAAGTAGCCTATGAAAAAACATATTTCTGGTTGTGAGATTGACAATTGAAGCTCTTGTCCAGGGATTCCATCCAAGGACGGAAAGATTCACAAGGTGGAGCTCCTGATCGCTGAATGGCAAGTTTTCTGCGGGGGTTTTGTCAGTCTGGAAGATGGAAGTCGAGCTTCGACTTAGTTATGACCCATGAGTACTCTCATTTCAGCAATACTGGAACCGTGTTTCATAATGAGGTACGCTTGATCTCATGAAAGCTTTGGATCAAGAATGGAGTTCCCAACATTTTTCTCAATGACTTGGATGCATCATCTCATGAAAGCTACGGATCAAAATGGGATTCTCAACATTTGGTATCTCACTTCATTTTCTTCTCTGTTCTTTCTTATCTCATGAATGCCAATTTTCGCCTTAGTTAGATAGCCTTTGCATGTCCTCAATGTTGGTCAAAGGGCCTTTCCTCCCATTTTTGTACAGTGTATGTAGCTTCGAATTCCTACAAATCTCCAACAAGCACAGATCTTAGTCTCAGGATACAAGAAATAGATGCCATTTCTTTTCTAACCCCTCTACTATGAAGTCCGTACAAGGCAACAATATAGTTATGGTCTCCATCCTGTATTAATGTTAAGTTGGTCCATGGATTCTAACTGCATTGTTTAAATTTCAGCGCGGCGGTTTTTCTCCGCGTGCCTGATCATTTATCTAATACTGGTTTTTCCCCCATTTTGTAACTTGTATCTTGTATGGATTTTGTAAATTTGAATCAAGTTCTCTTTAAATATGCATCCTAGTTAAAGCACAATTGGAGTTGGCATTCTACTAGTTAACGTGTTCCTGTACGTGGGGGCCAATAAGGTTAGTAATTTGTGCTAGTACAGAACGTGTTCCTGTCTGTGGGGGCCAATAAGGTTAGTATTTTAATCGGATGCCGTCTGCTATCTGCTTGAATTTTTAACCATGCATTAACTCAAATCTCCTTGAATCCAAGGTATGCTAAGCGTTACTAATGCAGTGCGTGATTGACCATCTGTTCAATTTCCAATATCTTATAAAACAACCTTCTTGAAAAGTGGATGAGTTCTTTAATCAACTACATTAATGACAAGATCAGATAAACGAAAAGTGATGCAAGTGGGGAACAACAACATCAAAGTTGACTGTAAATTCGTCGCAGATTGCGCACCAATCCAGAATCATATTTTTTGTGCAGTCAACCTTGGTGGCTGTGAATTGAGAGATATTGTAACTTGTAGGGAAGTTGAGTTTACAAAATTAATCAAACAAGACTAACTGAAACTTCCGGACAAGTTATCTCTATTAAATTTTTTGTACTATTTAAGGGGTATAATAAGAATTTTACAAGTGATTATGGTTGTTTCATTAATTGCTCGAGGGTGTATTTAAAATTAAAAAAAGTTTTGAGTCCGACTCCCAACTCAACCCCAAGCGAACAAGGCATAAGATCTGTCCAAACTTTAATCAAGATGATAGGTACAATATCTTCATGGTGGAAGCATTTCAGTTTTTCCGTTTGTCCAATGTCCAACAACTCGTATAAAATTAAGGTACATAAAACACAAACAGCCAAACCAGATTCACAAAAATTTAAACCTAGAAGCACCCATCCTGATATTGCTGGGGAGCACCCATCCTGATCAGAAAATTGAATATTCATACCTTCCACAGCAGTGGCTTAAAAGATACAGTTTACTTACAACTATATCAATCTCTCTAGCGTACAAATGTATAGCAGCATACAGATATGAACAAACTAATGGCAGAACGATACAGATATGAACAAACTAATGGCAGAGCGGCATACAGATATGAACAAACTAATGGCAGAACGGCAAACAGATATGAACAAACTAATAGAAGAACTGCAAAAATGTTACAGTAACTAACTTGTATACGGCACAACAACATTAAGAATGGCTACCACCTGCAGGGCCATGAAGATCAAAACCAGGAAGAAAGTTAAAGGAGACCGAGATTTGCTAGGAACCTGCGCAGAATTTTACGCCCCCACTGAATGTCAGATGTTTGTTGATTAGGTTGCTCTTGTTCTTTGGTTAAGTGAGTTTCCTTGAGCCCAGCAACAAAGGCATTTCCTTCTTCCTTGGTTCCTTCATCAGAAACTGTCACAGATTTTCCTTCTTCATGTTGGTTTGCTAACTTCGCATTAGTTTCTGGCTTTTCAGGTTTCTGTAGGTTTGTATGGTTAGACAGTGTTAGGGACATGGCGTTTAACTTGTGGTATAATGCACGCTTGCATATGCGCCAAACATGCCCTTACTGAATCACAAATTTAAAAACTTAACAGTTGGATGGTTGTGAAAAGCTATTGCACACTGTTGCCCTCTGAACAATTCCAACATAAAAGGAGAGGATTGCTAACTCATCATTAGTCATGAATATTTAGTATGCAATGTAGTAAGTTATTTTTTGTCCCAGAGAGGCAAGAAACAATTGTCATTTTGAAAACTGAAGTTCCAAATTGAACAAATTGAGCAAATCTACGATTATGAAAGAGAGAATGACCAAAAACAGAACTTCTTTATTGCACCAAAAGAAAACCACCTTTACTAAGCCAAAAAAGAACTAATAGAAAGAAAGGTGGAAAGAGTACAAGCTAATTATTCTGGACTGGTATAGCTAAGAAAAAAAAAAGCCAGCATGGTGATGGAATTCAGAGAAGAAATGGGAAATAAACAAAAAAACAATCTTTCATCAAATGGTTACCTCGGGCACATCAGGACTTTCTGCTTCATCATCTCCAATTGAGGCACCAATGATACTCCTCTCAGGCTCAGAAAAACCCAAAGTTGGTGTTGGAAATGGATTCAAGCCCGGAACCAGAACAGGCTCTCCATCATAGTCAGGTACATTGAAGGCTCTCTTTGTGCCCATGTTAAACTCTCTCTTTTGGTTCTTTTCTGTTGCCAAACTACCATTGCTTCCATGAGAACTTTCAACAACACTTGCTTCTTCTTCTTCTTCTTCTTCTTCAGTGGTGCCATCAGAATAAGGTTTGTCCTCTGAAATGGTTGGTTCATTATCTGTTCTTGTTTCCTTTCTCAGGAACGAAATGTTCTCTTGGGTATTCTTCGAATCTGCCATTAGTTCATCTTTCGGGTATGTAATGTTACCCGCAACAACTGATTTGTTGTTGGTGTTAGCAATGGATTTTTCTTGTGAGTAGGAAGTGTCCTCTTCTATAAAAAGATTGGAGTTTGGCGTAACCACCAGCTCTTCTTCTGTTATCTTCTGAGTTTCAGCATTTTCCCAATCTTCTGAAATGACAATCAGATTCTTTGTTTCCCAGGTCTGCAATACCCGGTCTGGCCCTGGTTGCCAAACAATCTCTCCAGTTGCTCCTTTGAGTATGAACTTGAATTGGATTGATTTTCCTGTAGGTATGTCCTATTTCCAGAAAAAAGTAATAATTAAGAATCTCATCATACATCAGGAATTGCGATAAATCAATCTATGTTCTACACAATCATCTTCTTACCAACTCTGCCATCCAGACGTGTCCATCTGACCATTCCAGAGGTATTGCATTTTCAGGGTCCCAAACCCCAAAGGTAACATCATCACCAACCAGAAAAAATTGCTCACCAAACAGACATTCCTTGTGTAATTTAAATTTTACACGGACAGTACTTGACTGATCTGAGAGGTAGAAAGTAAAGTGCTGAAGTTAGCTAACTGATGTAAACACCAGTAGATGAAAAGAAGAAAATGATGGAGAAATCTGGTAATAAATATTTACTTGTCAAGTGAATTGAATCTTCTGCGGCCCCAGCCTGCACGGAGGATCAAATCTTTTTCAGAGATTGGACTAATTACAGTTTTATTAATTTGTCCATATGATAATTCTGCCATTCTTACCTAGCTCAAGCTGAAATTTTAGTCTGAATGAAAGATTTGAAATCAATGGACTAAAAGATTTATAAATCAGTCATGGTTTCATATAGAATTTGGTAGGTAATAGAAAGAAACTGTTGGTAAAAAGAGTTGAATCATCGTCGAAAAAGGGCAATGCGGTGCATGGCCCATAAATAAGAGTAACTATCACAAGTCATTAAAGAGGAAAAAGGGCATCATATATACGGACCAAAGAATGAAAACAAAATAAAATACAGAAAAGTAAACTAATGAAGCCATTGCTGCGGACAAGATCTCTGATAGTATGATCAAAAGACTCTTAACGCATTGTTTTCAAAAGATTTCATTCAGCGTGGATCGACTGGGTTTACATTCTACTCACTTTTCTTGTAGTACAGGTTACTCATTTTCATCAACACAGAATTACAAAAAGAATATCTAACCAGGCTAGCTATTTTTGTCTTGGACTTAAGTTACCGTAGATATGATGCTCTAAACTTTAAAGGATGAAATTGTTTGGCATTACTGCGGAGCCCTAACGCTTCTGTCCTTGTAATGAACAACAGTTTCTCGAGTTCCTAATTTTTACATTGAAAAATCTCATCAATAGTAATTCACACATAAACAAGATACGAAACATGCCATCTACAACTCGACTCTCTGATCGGACATCCTCAAGTTCATCGATATATGGTTCAATTTTGATGGTAAAACAAAAGAATCTAAAAGAAAATTGAAGTCAAACAACACTATTCAGACATTCTAACAATTCAAGAACGCAAGAAGCATAAATTCTCGCAACCGCTCTGAAAAAGATAAGGCTTAGCTACTTTTGTCTCGGATGAATTGTCTTGAACAACAGTTTCATGAATTCCTAATTTCTTTCCAAATCACATCAATAAACAAGAGCGCAAAACACGCCATCTCCTCCGACTCTCTCTGATCGGACATTCTATAGTTCAATTGCGCTCTAACAGCAGAAGATCAAACACTAGAACAAAATCATAACTGAAATCCGATCAAGCAAATAAAAGATCGTCAAAGAAGAAGAACACGCCATTTGACATTGTTACGATTCACGAACTCAAGAATTCAAGAAATTCGCGCAAATGATGGAAACCTGAGATTCAGAGGAGACTGAATCGGCGCGGTGGAGCGATCTGAGGCGGAGACGGTGAGGTTGAAAGAATCTAATCGCAGCGGCACCGCCTCTGCTGCTGCTGCTGCTGCTGCTCCAGTTGCTGACAAAGATCGTCGCTGGTGCTTTCGAAAACCTAGAAGAAGAAGAAGAAGAAGAAGAAGAAGAAGAAGAAGAGAGAGGTCTGGGTCTGCTGCTTCTGGTGCCGCTCTCCATTAACAGTTTCACGGAAGAAGTCGCCAGAGCTTCCATGGCTGGCGAGAGAGGGAGAGTTTTTTTTTGATGATTAATTGGGGGTTTGTTTTGAGTGATTTGGGAGTGGTGGCAGTGAAGAGTTGGGTTAAATAGGGAGCGGGGCCAACAGTGGAGAGCAGGTGACACGTGGAGTCATCTCGTTGAGAGATTGACCTTGGAAGGGGGGGCGTTGGAGAATCTGAATTTACGGATCTGATTCCATAAAATCAACAACGGACCAGCTCCTCTTCTCCCCTCTCTGTGTGTCTCTCACCTGTGAACTGTGAAGAGAGTAGTAGTGTGGCACGCACCCCGCGCAAACGCAATTCCCAACTTGCTTGCTTTGTTTGCTTCCTCAGTCAAAACTCATAACTTACTTATGCTAACCCAACTGCATTTAATACCTCATTTTTTTAAACTACTACTCTCCAATAACACGTCTGCATTCATAGATTTTTTATTTTTATTTTTTGAAAACTTAGATTCCAAGGTGAGGACATCCCCAACTGCATTTATATCTCGTTTTTCTTACTAGAGATGTTTAGGGTTTGTCATATATCTTTGTTTTAGAATAAAATTTCTTTTATTTGGGTGGGCTTTATTAATTTGAGATCCAAAACCTTGCTATTAGAATTGTTTTAGAATAGGAAAATGCTTGAGGTACTATTTTTAGGACACCCAAATGGGTACATTGTGACCGTGTGCCATCCGATCAACCTCGAATACGTATCTCGAGGTGTATCGATGGCGCGTGCTCACAATGTACCCCTCTAGGTGTCCTAACAATGAACCTCTAGCATCTTCCTTTAAAATAACAAAACTTGATTTGCAAAAACAAAATACAATGGAAAAATTAATGCTAGTGTAACATGCACTTCAAGCACGTAGGTCAAGCACACACTTGTTCATGACCCTTAATTTTTGCGCATGGCCAACATACATGTTTGACCGAGGTTACGTTAGTATTCTCCAAATAAAATAGATTAGAATGCATTGATTTGTAGAATCAAAATTTCGAAACCACATGACAAATGCATTAAATCAAACAAAATAATAGAAGAGTTTGATTCATTTAGTTTGATCAACCTCGAATGTGCATCTCGAAGTGTATCAACGACATATGATCACAATGTACCCATATGGGTGTCCTAACAATGAACCTCTAGCATCTCCCTTTAGTATCGTTGTTTTTTTGATGAAAAGATATTTCTATTTATAGAAATTGTTCACTATTACATATGATTTAGCAATTAAATTACATCAATAAAATCATTTTTCCTTCTCTTTGAAATCAAATCGACATTGTGAAAGTTTGCAAACTTGTGTGCAACTTATACGCTTATTTTTTGCTTCTCTTTGGTATTGTTGTTATTCTTACTTTTACGAACCTATATTCTTAGTGAACTTTTACATTAAACGTAAAAATCTTTATGCCAAAGAGTACATTCCCTTTAAATATCCTATTATTACAATCTAAACAGGTCTTTAAATATCCTATTATTACAATTTAAATAGGTTGACATAATGGTAAGAGCGAGTTTATGATTGTGTGGATTAGGTGTACGCACCCTAAAATGATGAGCTAGCAAGGTTGTTAAAACTTCTGCAGTTCTGCAATTAGTGATGGCACACATTAAAAGCTGAGACCCATGCTAAATCACTTCCATACCATGACACGCTTTGAAACTGGATTGCTTATACGTATCAATAATATTCTTAGAATTCCCTATACCGCCTATTTCTTGGAACAATGAGGAATTAAAATTATGAAAAAAAAAGAGTAATTGAAAGCTCGAAAACACGTAGAATCATCAAAGACAGGCAGAAAGAACAGATGCATCTACAAAATTCATTTTCACTTTAACGAAGTTATATACCCCATTCCCTTCGTCATAAAATTAGTTAATGCAATTTGCACTACAGCACGCACTGGAAGAGATTAATCGATGAAACCAGCAGTAATTAATTGACGATTGAGGCTTTGTTGTTGTTATGGCAGTATACTAAATGTTTCACCTGTTAATTACTTGGAATCGGATTTGACGACGAAAAAAAAAAAAAAAAAAAAAAAAACTTGGAATCAGTGCCTGGAACTTGCCCTTTTTTCCTGATGGGCCTGAAGCTTATCGATACTTTTTTGGGTCCCGTCCCTTCGTAATAAGGACAATGAAGTAGCACACAAGCACAGAAAAATCTAAACTAAACAACGTCACAATGAAACACAGTTTTGAGTCTTTGACAACCTTATCTAGAAATGGGTCCAGAAAGAGTCCTGTCGATTATAAAAGGTTCCCCTAGCTAATTGATTGTCAATGCTTTTAGAGAGTACAATAATGCATAATTACACACTGAAATATATATATACCAATGGTAATCAGGAGTACTAAAAGCTTAAGCATGGGTTCCATGGGCTTCATAAATTTTTGCCCAGATCTAACTGCAATTCAAACTCATGCAAGGCACGTCTCTCAATCCAAACTTGGACCTGTACAGATTTAAAACCTCCACATTAATGTAGCTAGTTTCGCAATTCAAATTTACAGCAACACACCCTAAATGATATAACAAGAAGTTGGTTGTTTCCATGACTCAAATTATAACATGTTGAACATCTTCTGATCATAGTCAGGGTGGCAGATTGAGCTTCTACTTACGTGGTGATATAAATGGATCGACTTAGCCAATTTCAATTTCGGGAAAGATTATATCCAACCATGGCAAAAGGCTGTCTGTTCCACTTCTGTCAGAAAACTTCCGGCAATCGGACATAATGTAGCCAACCAGCATGCAAAATTGTTTTTGAAACGTAAATGAATGACCAGTATGCATAGAGCGATGATGATTAATGTAGCATGAGCACAAAGAGCAATGCAAAACAAAAATTGCAATCAATTCTTAACTAGGGTGAAAGCGAGGAACGTGAGCAAACAATTGCAAGTAACCAAGATGTACAACAGAATAGCACTCCTCAAAGTTGAGGTTGCTTCAATGCTGTTTAGAACTGCTAAAGAAGGGTGCCCTAGCACCCAATCAAAATCTCACAACAGTTTTCCTTTTTTATTCTTGGGCTGGTTCCTTGTAGAGAGATGGAAGACATAGGAGCAGAGAAAGAAGCAAAGATGACGAAAAATTAAAATTAATATAATACCATTCTATAAAAATAAGAAGCACTGGAATACACAAATTTGTAAACACATGTTCCTTGCATAAAACCTCATCATGGTACAGACATTATCTATACTAAAGAAAATGTCAACTAATCTCAACTCGACCCAACAAAGCTTTTCTCCACAAACGCAAGGTTCATCAATGAATCCACTTTGTCCATTTAGTTTTACAAGGGGCTAAAGATAGAGTTAAAATATAAGTAGCTATCTCTGTATATACTTGCAATTATCTTAATCTGTTTTCCTTTCCTTCCTCGCATAATTTCGTAACATTTTGTTCCATGAAACACCTCAGATCTACTAGTAGTCTTTACATCCAAACTTAAATAGCATGCTTTGGGTGCATAATAACACTATGAGCATTCCTTCATTATACTCCCCTGCTTTCCTGTAGCATCAATTGAGAGTGATCGGTATGAAATTGCCATCTCCTAATTTTCAACCACCTGTTTTCTCCACTTTAATTTCTATTGCCATTAAAAGTACACTTCATCTACTCAGTCTTCCTCCTCATTTGGAGCACTTTAGATTCCAAAGCTTCAACCAAATCTTAAGTTCTACATTTATATACAGTTTGATTTAATCACTTAACAAAGTATAATCAACAAGGAACGTAAAATGTGGAGTGTGCTTTTGGGTTTGTCTGGTCGACCATTCATAACAAGTACAAATACGGTAAAGGCATAAAGGCAACCTTAGCATCCCTACTGAAGTTTGAAATCGCATGGCATCTAAATGTTTTCACCATTGTTATTGCTTAGCTGCATCCAATAATCAATAAATCCAATCCTTTCTCCCATGGACCACTTAATGGATTTCTCAGTGTTCTTCATTCTCAACTTCCTAACGGCTTACTCTATCTAGCTAAACTACCAAGCACCCAGAAATTTGCATCTAGTTCCTGAGCTTACCAAAACCCATAGAATCTCACAATAGGATAGTGTATCAATCACCCTCACCCATTAGAAATCATCAATGTTATAAATGCCTAAACTTAATTGCCATCAAACTTCTAAGAGGACTTAATAAATATACGCGTCTGCACAAGCTTGAAGGATTGTCTTGCACCAAAAACCACTGACCAATTTGCACTGCTTGCAAGAATTTCCTCTCTTAATACCCTTTATCGTGCAGTGCGGGGTCCTAGAGAGATAATGCTCAAAGAAAGGTCAAGTTTAAATTCTGAACTCCATAATCCCTGAATCAACAACTGAGGTTCCAATTCATTTCACCATTTTCAATATCATCTATTACTTCTTTTAACTGAACAGCACCAACAAATATCACCCATCCAAAGTCTATTCAACCCACATGACCGATTATGTGCAAACAAGACAATTCATAACTCGTATTCCAGTTTCAGCATCTAATTGATAACAATTTCTGGACCATCACAAACTGATGCCACAGATCAGAATGTGAACGTCTATGAAACAATAGAATATCCCCGCACCAGATATTTTATGATCTCTCACAGGTACAATGAGCAAAAATAAATGCTTTTCAATGCCAATCAATAAACTATCTCACTTCATCGCAACTTCAAGAGAATTTTCAGGTAAAATTGGTGGATTTTCAAGTAAACAAAATCACAAATTACATAGCGCAAGAGTTTCAAAGCCAAGATACCATACCATATTTACAGCATATTCATATGTATAGAAACAATTACTCTTCAAACAAAATAATCTTATTTCGAGATACAACAACAACAACAACAACAACAACAAAAAAATAGCCTCAGTCCCAAATTAGTTGGGGTCGGCTACTTGGATCAAACTCTTCCATCACGCTTAATTAGTGCCTTATTTCGAGCAAATTCACACAGCTACCAAGTGTGGCAATTTGCAAAACTAGGTTTAAATCTAATTCATCTGTAAGAAGCACTAATAGATGAAAAGTATCAATATTCAACATCACAGAAAGATCAAAGAAGCCTCGAAAAACAACGCTTCAATTCACATAGACAGATGCTCAATTTCGAAACCCTAACACTAAAACTACAAACAATCGAAGTGATCCAGCAAACAAAACCTAATTTATACCCTGAATCGTGCAAACCACACACAAACATAAACAGAGATGCATCAAAGACGAACATTTCTATACATAGATCAAGATTCATCGCCGTCTCACAACGATCAAGTAATAAATAGTACGACGCAACACAACGATCGATCATACAAACACAGCACAACATCAACATGAACCAAAAGCGAAGAAATCGAGAGCACCTCCATCGCAACCACCCGATCTCTCCCAGCGATCACCGCTTGCTATCGTAATCGACGACCTCGGAATCCGTGACGGACCTCGAGTGCTGCACGATGGAGCGTCCGACGGAGTTGATCCACTCCTCCTTCTCCTTCTCGGAGTCGGCGATGAAGTACATGGTGTCGGCGCTGGTGGAGAGCTCGAACGCGAACTGCTTGTTGAGGACGTCCTCCGCGCCTTTGACGGTCAGGCAGGTACCGACGGGGATGACTCCGCGCGGCTTCGACGATCGCGTGATCTGCGACTCCTTGAACCAGAATAGCTTCCCCTGCTTCAGCACGAACCATCGGCGCCGCCACGTCTTGATGTACTCGCCTTGCTTGGTCAGCCAACCCGACCGCTCGGGGCTCGTCCAGAACTCCACTCCGTCGTAGTCCTCCGCCTTCTGCGCCGCCGCGCCCGTCGCCGCTCGCCACAGACTCGCCGCCATGGCTGACCTGGTTTTCGGGATTGGAGGTGCGATTGAGATTATTTTTGTGGTTTGTGCTTTCTAGAGGAAGGAGAAGAGGGTGGAGGGGAGTTGGTTAAGGTAATTGGATTCGGAGTTTAGAGATTCATCGTGGCCGTTGAGTTCGGTGATGTTGTGATTTATGGACGAGATTTGGTGGGGAAATTTTAAATGGTTGTTGGTGACTTGGTCACAAGGGTGGATCATTAAATTGGAAAATGTTACTCTAACACACTCTCATCTAACAAACTCTCGTCGCATACTTTGGGCATACTTTTATCCTTTAGCCATTTATAATATTTTCTCAGATGTGGGGCCCACATATGAAAAGAGACAAGAAAGAATCATAAATGATTAAAAGACAAACATGTGAGTCCAAAATGTGTGTTAAAAGTGGTTAATTTTATCATTTTACCATTAAATTAGTGGTCCAATGAAGCGAAATTAGTTGTTCAATTCTAATTGTTTTAGACACCTTGCCTTTTGTCGTAGTTCGATTCTCACTGAAGTAAAAAAAAAAAAATTGTTTTGGACACCTAAAACTTGTCATTATAAGAGCTGCAACGTTGTATTTAGCTAAAACATTTCTTTGGGACATGGATCATGGATGAAGAACCATTTGTACAAGGCAAAGTTGAGAGTTTCGATTTTTTTTTTTGGCAAAACATACTTTTTAGTCTTTGAACTTTGAGTCTTTTATGCTTTTGATATCTGAACTTTTATTAGTGTACATTTAGTCCCTAAACTTTTAAATTTTTATATTTTTGGTCTCTAAACTTTGAGTTTTTTTTTATATTTTTGGGGTAAATTAAAATTTTTTTTAACTTTCATTGGTCGATGTGAGTCGCCTGATTTAATAATATAACCAATTTACTCTTCTTAACAAGTCACACAACACTTTTGTTACTCATGTTGGTGGAATTTAACACTTTAAATGATGGAGAACTAAATGTAGACCTTTGTAAAAGTTCAAGGACCAAATATGTAGAATAAAAGATCAGGGATCAAAAACATAAAAAATATAAAGTTCGGGACCAAATGATGGGTTTTGCCTTTTTTTTTTTATATGAACTACGAACTCTACGAACTCTCCAAATCTTCTCTTTTGACCTACGATGCTTCGTCTATCTCACTAGAGATGCTTTTGACGAGTTTGGAAACTATTAATCCGACTTAATGTGTGGAGTATCGAATCATTTGATGTAGTACATTTGAATGTAAGATAGTTAATTGGTGTAATTCTTTTTTTGATAAGACAATTTTTTTTAAAACCACAACCAACTTTTATTCATTTCAAATTTCTCGCAAGTACATTTAAAAGAAACGAGTGTACAATATCCTACTCATTTTGACCAGAGAACAAGTTTCCTTTGCTAATGTATGTGCCACTACATTCGTTGATCGACGAACAAAAGAAGCACTATAGGACCTCAAGTCCGTTACCAACTTCACACAATCATCAGTTATAGTTTCAAAATAGAATTTATCTTTGTGCCTATTCTGGATTGCCTGAACCACCCAAGTGCATCAAACTCCAACTTTACTCTTCTCTCGCCTCTGTCCTTTAACCAGGATAGTGTCTCTCTAACTCCAATAGCCCCAGCTATCTTTACCTCAAACACCCCTTCATACTTTCTTGCTAAGGCAACCACGAATCATTCACTATTGTCCCTTAGAACTACTCTATAGGAGCTAACTCTCTATCTTCAAACGTTTGATAGGATAATTAGTGTAGTTAGTTACAGGTTAGTTGAGATTATAACACGTGTACATATTATCAACGGTCGTAAGAATTCTTGATTGCTATAAATAAAGATCACACTCTGTGTGTGTGTTTTTTTTTTTGACCAAACACTCTTTGCGTCAATGATGAACCATGACTCGTGTTTAAACTAGTAAAAGGTATCATAATTCAGTTGGTTTTATCAAAAAAAAATCATTTAAGTAAAAGGTATTGTAATTAAGTTGATTTTTTACTGTTTCAAAACAAAAGTTGGTTTCTTATTAAAATACATTATCGCTTAAATATTCTAGATAATACTCTTTTCTTTTTTGATCATTTTGATGTCTAAACTTTTTTCTCATAAGAGTTTGTCGAGGCTCCAACCTCATAACATAAAAGAAATCAATAAAATATTGTATAGCTATCAAGAATTTTTTTACCACTCCATCGCATTCTTTAGATGCAGCTTGAATTTTTTTTAGAAAATATTTTTGATCCCCTACATAGTTCGAACCCATGAGTCCATGACCTCATAGCCTCAAATCCTATATCAAACCATTGAGTTACCTAATTAGTTAATTTTCTTTAAAAAATATTAATTCACCTTTAATTATAGATGATAAAACTTTCCGACAGATAATCGAATAAAACTTTTGTCACTCTTCGTGAATTTATTCTCATCTACTTTCTTTTATTTGAAGGCTCGAACCTTTGTTATAGTGAATTCTATTTTGAAAGTTATAGAAAAATTTCTTTGTTATGTTTATATTTGCGAATAATTATGTCTTTGGGTCCTCAATGTGAAATTAACTTGCTCCACTGTGAATTGATGGTCATTAATTGGACTCAAGAACAGTCTCCACCTAGACTATGGGTAAACTAAGATTGTACTACTCATTGGCCCTTTTTTCAAACTAGACACGGAAGCAAGCCTTTTGCATTGGGAGCATTTTAATTTATTCTTACCTATTTTCTTGTATATGAAGCCTAAGAACTTTATTATAGTAAATTTTATCTTGAAAGTTATAGAAACAGATTATTTATTTTTTTTTGTATTTGCTAATAATTATGTTTTTGTGTCCTCATTGTGAAAGTAACTTATTCTATTGTGAAATGATGGTCATAAATTGGACCCTCGAATAGTTCCTAGACGGGGTAAACTAAGGCTATACTTAATTGACGCTTTCACAAACCAGGAATGGAAGCAAGCCTTGTGCATTGGGAATATATTTACTTTTGATATTTGCTAGTATTTCCTTATATCTGAAGCTTTAGTTTTTTCTTATTTTTTTCTTCTTTGGTTATTGTAAAAAAGATTTTCGTAGTTTTGCATTTTGCTTTCTTTCCTATTACTGGTCTTGTATTTGTAATTTGACGAGAAAGTTTAGTGAGATTGTTAGCAGCCAGTTCAAGTTGCACAAGATTTCTTAGACAACTGAGCTGGTCAGAAATGCAGATTAAACTTGTTGAAATTGCTTTTCAGATGAGTTTAATTGACTACTCTGTAAAAATATTAAGATTCTTTTGAATTAGTATCCATTTTGGGGAACAATTCTAGTACCGAGAATACCAAGAGTGGTGATGATCTAGTGAAGGGTGGAAATGTGTTTTATTATATTACTTACTACCAAGCAGTATTCATATTGTTATGAAGTACTGATAGTCTGATGTCCTATGCATAAACTATAAAGCATATTTTTTATATTAGAGAAGTTCAATTTAGGCATGCAGCTTGGACAAATGATCAAGTTAAAGATCCACAGGAAATACCTATTTTCTTTTCACTTCTGTTTCATTTAGAATTCAGGATTGGAGCGTCTAACCTCTTGCAACATCCTAACTGCTTCTTTTACCAACATACGATCTCCTGGAGATGGCCTGCAACATGAGAGACCAATTCTGATCACAGAGACCAAACATTCTCTGAATCTTGTTTCATCACTGTTTCCCTGGCTTGCATACTTATAGATTGCAGCAGGCGTTTCATCTTGTTTTGGTGCCGATAGCATTCTAGGATCTGCAATCTGTATCACTCCATCGGGGAGAGCCATTGCGGCAAACTTGTAAAGGCTGAGACCATCTTTGAACATGTCATCTGTGGGTCTTTTTCCTGTGAACATCTCCAACAACAGGATCCCATAGCTATATGCGTCACCAAGTATAGAAACTAGGCCCCCCATACCGTATTCTACGCAACAAAATTTCAGTTAGTATCAATACTGAACAATATGTAAGTGTTCATCTTGAACGGCCTATCATGTGTTAACATCTAAGCAGAAAGTTGATTGATTTAAGTGTATGTAATCATCTCTTCTAATATTGTTGCTTTCCAGAAGAAGCACAACATATTAGTCTGTCAGATGTAGTAGGAACCTAAAAAGGAAATTGTTTTGCACATACCTGGCGGAATATATCCGATAGATCCTTTCAAACCAGCTGACATTGCTTGAATTGAGTCAGTTGTTTCATAGAGAAATTTCGCCAAACCAAAATCCCCGACATGGGCAATCATATCTTCATCAAGAAGTACATTGCTGGGCTTTAGATCACAATGAACGATGGGTGTCTGACAATGGTGATGAAGATACTCCATTGCGAATGCCACATCAATGGCTATGCGTAGTCTCTGGCCAATGCTCAATTTCCTAACTTGATGTTTCTCATCAATGTTTGGATGCAACCACTCTTCTAGGCTCCCATTAGGCATGAAGTCCAAAACTAAAGCTTTAAAATCATTCCCTTGGGAATCCACACTCGAACAAGCAGTAATAATCTTGACAAGATTACGATGCCGAATGTTTCTCAAGGCATTACATTCAGTGATAAAACTCTTGGATGCACCACGTTCATGAAGATTTAACACCTTGACAGCTACTATTGATCCATCTTTGTACAGGGTTCCTTTATATACAGAACCGAAGCTTCCTACACCTCTCAAACTGTCAGATGAGAATCCATCAGTTGCTTTAAGGAGGTCCAAGTAAGAAATTCCTGAAAGCCATTCTTCCGATGAAGGAGTAGCAGTGGTTGTAGAATTCCTTGTCACACATCTCAGCCAATATAGAGTGCAAAAAACAGACGGAGTAAGAAAAGCCACAATTCCCAAAGCTATCAAGGCCATGTCTCTTCCAGAAAGAGATTTTCCAGATGTAGGAGAGCCTTGTTGATAACATGCAGATAACTCTAGCTCCTGATCATCACTGCAAAGCTTAGAGTTGCCAAGCAATGAAACTGCACTTGCATTTCTGAAGATCCCTTCTTTTGGTACTTCCCCGGTAAAGTAGTTAAAAGAAAGATTGAGAAAATATAGAGATGAAAGCTTTGTCAGAAATTCTGGGATCTTCCCTGACAAACTTTTGCGCGAAAGATCCATTTCACGTATACCTCTTAGATGAGACAAAGATTCTGGTATGGTTCCTTGAAAGAGATTTCCAGCCAGCCATAGGCGTTCGAGGCTAAGGCAATTACCAAGGGTGGACGGAATGTTGCCAGACAATCTATTCTCTGACAGTTGCAGCTCCCCAAGATTTTTCAAGTCACCAACTTGTAATGGTAAGAATTATGAGATGCAGAAAAGGAGATTGAAAGGGAGGACAGACCAATAACCTCTTTAGGAATTGTTCCGTTGAGGAAATTATGGGATAGGTGGTTCAATGAAATCAAGTTTCGACAATTCCCTAGACTTGAAGATATAATTCCTTCTAGTCGATTCTCTGCCATGGAGAGAGAAATCAGTTGAGTCAAGTTACCAAATGATGATGGAATTGAACCAGAAAGCCCATTACGACCGAGAAATAATTGCCGTAGCATCTGCAGGTTTCCTATATCTTTTGGTACACTGCCTGTTAGGCTGTTCTCTTCGATGCCAAGAAGAGTCAGATTCACAAGCTTCCCTATCCCCAGAGGAATGCCTCCTTTAAGTAAATTACCCCCCATAGTTAGTACCTCCAGTTGAGTTGACAGATTAGTTACAGAGATGGGTAGTTCTCCTCCAAGTCGATTGCTGTCAATGCACAATACTTGAAGAAAAGTGCAGTTACTCATGGATTGAAGAAAACCCAAGTCACTGTCTTCCCCAGTTCCTAGCAGATTACTGCCAAAATTAAGTTTAACGAGGCCTCTCAATTTTCCTATGTTCACAGGCAATTGCCCGGTGAGACTGTTTTCCTTGAAATCGACAGTTACGAGACTTGTTAGATTTGATAAGGAGATGGGAATCGGCCCTGAAAAGTTGTTTATGCCCCCAAGAAAGAATTGCAGATTGGGAAGAGTGTGGCCTATATTGGGTGGAAGGTGCCCATGAAGATGATTCATTGTGACTGAGAAGTAGTGCATAGAAGAGATGTTATAAATTGAGATAGGAACCGCACCAGATAGCAAATTGGCAAAAATCTTGAAAATTCTCAAGCGTGACAGTCGACCGAGATCACTTGCTACTTCTCCCTGCAAATTATTCATTGCAAGAGAAAGAGAAAGTAGTGATGAAAAGTTTCCTATCCAAGGAGGAATAGCTCCTGTGAGATTGTTAGCACCCAGTCCAAGGATCTGAAGCTTTGTTAGAGAACTAAGCTGGTTAGGAATGTCGCCTACAAGTTCATTGTAAACTACATCCAAGACTTTGAGATCCAAACAGTGACTCAAATTTCGCGGAATTTCCCCATGAAACAAATTGCGAGTGAGATTTAGGTACTGCAGACGTGACAGACGTCCGAGTTGTTGGGGAATTTCGCCATGGAAACTGTTGTTCTGCAGATTGATTCCGGTAAGGAATGTGAGATTTCCTATAGAGGGAGTGAGAGTGCCTACCAATCTCCAGCTCTCTAAGCTTAGTGTCACGACCCTCTGATTGGTGGAGTCACAAATGATGCCGGTCCATTCGCAAAAACTGACGGAGTCGTTCCAGGAGTTGAAGACTCTCCTGTATTTACGCTGTTACCATATAGTGGTCTGACTGGCTCCAGAGCCCCAAGTCAAGTTCAAATATTAAGTGGTTTAGACAAGAAAAAGTGAGTCTTGCTTCCCAATGTGGTTGCATTTCGTTTCGTGTAGAAAGGGAAGTCTATATATTGTTGGGTTAATGGTCTTCTTATTGACTCTTTGAAAATTGAGAGATTGAACTACAAGGTTATGAAGTCTTTTTCTTTGAAAATTCTGAAAAGAAGAATGTAGAGACTGGAGAATCACAGCTGCAATGATGTGATCTTATTGCTTTTCTTCAAGGGTATAGACTTTACAATTTATATACGGCAATTCACAGTGCTATATTGTTTACATTTGGTTTTTTAGCTTCTTTGCTATTTCGGCGACATACTTACCCTGGAAAAATGCCTGCTTGAGTTCTAATTCTGTAGGTGAGCGAGATCCATCGCCTGCGTAAGTTCCGGCACCATATGAAGAGCCACCCTTCACCTCATTCATCTCAAACATGCCACTTCCAAATGTGTAGCCTAGTGGAACAAACAGCATGCCAAGATGTGCCAACTGCGTCACCGCTGTTAATCTGAACAAGAGAGAAACCAAAGAATTAAGGCCATATATTAAACCCAAAAACAAAATAGCAAGAATTCTAGTGGTTGATACTAAATCAGGCAATTCCATCAGTGCACTACGATTCAGTTCGAATATAAAGCCTATGAACTACAGCCTCGATCAACATATTCCTTTCTGCTTCTCTTTCAGCAACTTCCCTCATTGGAATTGGTCAAGCTCTTTCACTTATTACTTGATCCAATCCGAAACCTATTAAGATTAGCACCTTTAATTTCTTCCTATCATTAGTTTCGCTCCTTAAGTTCCTTTACTTGTAGTCTAATAATCACCACATCCTTGCCATTTTTGCTCCTACTAGATGAAGTTATTAGGTTCCATGTCTTGTGTGAATTAACCCTGGCAGCAAAAGACAAGGTTTTGGGAGGTTGTAGGTTCAACTCCTGTTAAAAATAAATAAATAAATAAATAAAACACCACAACCTCAATTTGGCTACATATATCAACTCTTCCTCTCCACTCAATTTTAGGCTACCTTAAACCAAACATATAAATAGCAAACAAAACACAATTCATCCAAAATGCATATGCCCCCAAAGTTTTGCGAATTTTTTTCAAGCCAAGGTATTCAAGCTACCGCCCATGACCCATATTGATGGCGGACTCGACTAATCCCTTAGAGATCCTTAGTTGCCTCCACGAAACTAACTAACCACTGACGCAGAATTCTCACAAAAAGTATTATTAATCAAACATCCCCATATATAAAACAACTAAAACAGTAGAGCACTCACGCTGAATTCTCCTGGCCTCCTCCATGGAACCCAGTGCTCCAGAACACCCCGGCCGGCTTCCCGGCAAGCGCCTGAGACACACAGAGTTCATACCCAGAATCAAAGAAAGCTAGAAACTGCGCCGGCATCATCCCGAACCGAGACGGAAACCCAAACAGAAACCCATCCGCCTCCACCAGTTGCTCTGCCATGATCACACCAACATCTTCGTCTCCCTCACTCCTCGCCTTCATCTTCTTCAATATCTCCTCAGACAGCGTCTCCGGCACCTGCACAATCAAACCCCCAAATTGCCCCTCAATTTTTATTTTTTTATTATCGTCGCTATCCAAACGAACCTGACGCTATGGTGACGCTATGCTGCAATCAGCCTGAACGCACCAGTGGCCCAACAATCTTTACACAACATAGAATGAAATCTGGGATCTGGGATCTGGGATCGTGTCCACAATCGCAAACTCAAACCTTACCGTTAAATATTCAAATTAATTAATTAGATGATTCAATAATTTAGTATTAGATTTGAAAGTAAGGGTTCATGAGTTTAAACCTTGGGAGCAAAAGTTGTTTCTTTTTTATAAATAAATAAATAAAACTGAGAATACCCAAATTCGGACACAAAAGGCTAACTAACCCTCCACAGAGTGGCTTCCACGCCATGAACAGAGTTGGCCCCTCTTTGTATTTCTCTGGCCATTGTGGTCACATGCCCGTACATGGAGTAGTACCTGAAATGGATCAAAAACCAACTCTCCATTGTTAGCATCAGTTCTGTGGTTGTAGAAAATTAGAGGTTTTCGAGTTTGGTTTCTTACACTACATAGAGCTTTGTGGTTGGTGGTGTGGTGGCCATGGCTGGTGTTGGAATTCCGAAACAGAGCATTAAAAACAGGGGTTTTGACAGTTTTGTGTTCTTGGGTCCCAAAAGAGGTGAAGAGATAAGAATGAGAAGAAGACAGTCCTAAAAGTGACAATTGCAAGAGTTCTTTGAGATTCGTCGAATCGACTTCGAGTTGTGTTGTTGAACATCTTTAGATAGAGATCACGGTGGTGGGTGGGGTACAGTTAGTTTCAAAGTTCTATGAGATGTGTCAAAGGAGGGACCTTGGAGAATAAAACGTTTTGTCATGCCAAGGGACAAAGCCTCTCACATGTCTATTTTATCATAATTTTAAATGTCATGGATGGATAAAGAGGAATATTTATCATATTATAGATGGAATCTAAGCAACCCAAAATGGTCCTTGGTGGAATGGTTTAGGTTAAACCGTTCTTAATCAAATGTCTCGAGTTGAAGCTATAATTATGGAACAAGTTCAATTCAAAAATGTTGAGGGAAAGCTTTACCATCATCTAAAAGTCTTACCTAGATTAGTCGAGGTTCATTAGGCTTAGGTTGTATCATCCTTGATCAAATATCAACTTAAATTAGTCAACATGCTTGACTTACAATACGAGCGATAAGGACAAAGAGAGAAATTTTGTTTAAATCTTAAACATTTTTCATCTCAATTTTGAAGAAATGTTTTTAAAAAAAAACACAATCTGATGAGTTTATGGTGCCGTCAATAATTCTTCTTAAAAAAAACTATTTTTTTTATCTTCTTTTCCTGTTTGAGACTTAAACTCCTACCCTCTTTGCAACAATACTGCGTACCAAATTATTGATGAATCACCCCACTTGGTTGATGTAATTATTAGCAACTAACTATAGACAAGCAACAAAGGTTGCAGAAACAAGCTAGTGGTGGATCACTTGTAAGTTAACAAATGGATTTAAGTTAAGTAGCTTGAGAGCTGGAAACGGAGAAATAAAGAGCAAGAACCACTTAGATCAATGACAGACCTTTGCTTCATATTGTTTTTGATAAGACTTTGCTTCATAATGTTAATAATATGCTCTCATAAGTAACCATGTACTTAGGGATGAAAATTGGATATGTATGGATACTAATGGACTGGGTAATACCCGATCCAATCAGGGGCGAATCTAGTAGTGAAATGCCCTAGGCTGTAGGCTATAGCCCAAGGCATTTCACTACAAACCTCGTTATATATTTCTAATTTTTCCTAACAAAAGAAAAAATTCTCCACGCTTAGCCCACCCCATTAGAAGACTTTTATACCTTAGCCCACCCCATCTCAAATTCCTGGATCCGCCCTTGGATCCAATATATATTGGGTTAGGGTATGAGTTTATGAATGAGACACCCACACAATATGGGTAGGATAAGGGTATTAAAATCTACCCGCCCTATTTACTCATCTCATATATCCATTTATATTATATTTTTTATTTATATATATGTATTAACTTAGTTTTACTATTAAGATATGTCTATTGTCAAAAATTGAAGAACATTCTTCTAATTTTTGAAAAATGAAGACTTTTTCTGTCTTAAATAAAGACTTTAATATTTAAATTTTAAAATAATTATTAGAGATGATGATGACGACAATAACAACAACAACAACAACAACATAACCTTAGTTCCAAATAATTGGGGGTGACATATGGATCAGATTTTCTATTGTGTTTATAATAATTATATAAATAATATGTTTTGTGGATTCTATTGACATTTTATGCTCAAAAGATTTATTTTGCTCTTTAAATTATGAATTTTTTTATATCATATTAATTAATAATGGGTATAAATACCCATGAGTATCCTGCTACCCAAACGGATAATACTCATACCCGCCCCACCAAAAAATAGAGTAAAATGGTAGGGTATGGATAGGACACTAGGACACCCATATGATGGGGCGGGTATGGGTATGGTTTACCCGCCCAATATCCCACCCATTGACTTCCCTACATGCACTGTATACAAATTTTAAACAAATTCAAAGAATCAATAATCATTTTGCTTATATTATTATTTGGGAATTTAAATGAACAAGAGACTTAACACGTAAACAAATGAATTCTTTCTTAACTTCATGGGAAAAGATTTCAGTTACGGATAAAGTGGTGATCAAATGCTTCTTATTAACACCTTAATGCCATGTGCCACTTCTAAGCTAATATTTAGAGTCTCTACACTTGCTTATAAACTTTGACATACAAGCATTATATTGCTTTAGGGCAAGAATTAATAACAAGTTAACGCCATTTCTGATGGTTAAATTAAAATGTGAAGTCCATAGCAACGAGAAAAAAAGAGGCTCATATATATTTGGCATCCTTGATCACCCTTGATTATTTACATAAAAATACCTCGAAAAGATTCAAACCTCTAACCTCAATCTCAAGGAATCCTTAAGTGAATAACCAGTAAGTCTCAATCACTGCACTACATGAAGATGCGTACCAACTGCAAGTCGATGAAATATCAAAAGGACTTCAATGTTCTGCAATACAAACAAATTGACATCATACTTGCATCTACAATTAGCAAGATACGCTAATGTAATGTAACTATGCAAGTAACCAGTGAAACGTGGACATCAAATTATCCTTTATCGGGGTAACAAACAAACAAATAAAATATATTCCTATTGATATATATGTATATATATTTGATCAAATCACTTGGTTAAGTTGTTCACTTGTTCTACTTAATTAACTTCTGCTTTTAAAGACATGGCTTGCATAGAAATTAAAAAAACTGGACGAATCACTTGTACATAAAGATTTCTTCAATTAGTTATACTTCAAGGTTGTCACACATGCGTCACAACGGGGCTTCAAAGTTCTAACTCTTTTTAAGAACTTCCATGACAGATCAAATTGGAATAAATGAAATTTCTCTTATACTATTATTAAACAGTTACCATAACCAAGCATGTTCTCATTGTTTATGTTCTCTCTCTAGTTTCATTCTCCTTAGACCTACTGTCATGTTATCACTGCCTCACATTCCTTTCATATAATCGCCATTGAAGCGCAACGGTTTAGAAACAAGAAGCATGTTGAGCAACAGCAGAACAAATGGTCATGGCAAGTCTTCTATGATATCTGCACTACCTTTTGCTTGTGTAATGGTGGTGTTACTTTTTATTGGTACTATCTACTGCAGTTTTTCTTTTACTCTTATTACAGCATTCAAAGACAAGGTGATGAAGACCCAGATCATAAAGCCTACGGAACTTCACGCGAAGTCTCGTTTGAATGCACTGCTATCAGTCGGAGAAGAGACAAAGGTGGTTAATCATAGTGAAGGACCAGACACTCTTGTTTGTCCTCTTAATATGAGTGCAGAAGAAAGGAAGGCTTGGATCAAAGAAAAGTTACCTGAGTTTGGGATATTCAAGTCGACGGCATTGAGCAAGCAGTTTGAAAGAAGAGCTGAGAAGTTTTTGAATGGAGGGTGTGAGGCTCAGTTCTTCATGACATGGATTGCACCGGTTGAGTCCTTCGGGAAGAGAGAATTTGTCACGTTGGAGACCCTCTTCAAGGCGCATCCTAAGGGGTGCTTGATGATTCTTTCAAGGTCATTGGATTCCACACATGGCAAACAGATTATGAAGCCGCTGATTGATCGTGGATTCAAGGCGACTGCAATTGCTCCTGACTTGTCATTTCTTCTCAAGAGAACCCCTGCAGAGGCTTGGTTGGCTGAAATGAAGGAAGGAAAGAGAGACCCTGGTGAGATTTCATTGGCACAGAATTTATCTAATCTGCTAAGGCTAGCTGTTCTTTATAAGTACGGCGGCATCTACTTGGATACAGATTTTATAGTACTCAAGAAGTTATCTGATCTACATAACTCAATCGGCGCGCAAAGTATGGATACCAAATCAAACAGCTGGAATCGACTGAATAATGCAATTCTGATTTTCGACAAGGGACACCCAATTCTTTACAAGTTTTTAGAGGGATTTTCGCACGATTTTGATGGAAATAGGTGGGGGCATAACGGCCCCCTTCTTCTCACGAGGGTAGTCAAAAAGATGGGAGAGAAACTACATTATAACATGACAATCTTGCCGTCGTTTGCCTTTTATCCAGTCGACTGGAAAAAGATAGTTGAGTTTTTTCGCAAGCCATCAAATGAAGCAGCGTGGAAAAGGAAAGCAGCGAGTCTGCTACAGCTAAATAACACGACTTACAGTCTTCATCTATGGAATAAAGAGACAAGCAAAACCAAGATTGAAGAGGGAAGCATCATAGATCAATTGATATCTGATCACTGCATTCTCTGCCAGCATACACATAGCTTCTAAATAAACTCCAACATCAGTATCTATTTTGATAATTTTCTTGTTCTTCGAAGATACTATAATGTACATAGGGGAAGTAGTGATTAATACTTTCTGTTGTCTGTGAATGTCAATTAGAGTTTACATATTGTTCTGAATTCTGCATCAAGCCTTTTTCTTTCAAACTGTATTCATTACAAGACCATATATATTTAAGGCCCTTTAAAATGTTAATCAGGCTGGCTATGACCCTGGCTGGCTGGCGTGGACATGCCCTCAAGGCCTTGGTCGAGTGGTAAGTTCGTTGTCTAACATGCTAACCAAGGTAAGTGTTGGGTTCGAAACTTTCCCACTCCTTTCTCCCTTTGACGTCTTCCTTGGGTTCCCTGGTGTCGGGCAACTAAGGACCTCCAAAGGATTAGTTAGGCCCTCCATTAGTCTAGTGTTAGCGGCAATGGCGTGAATACCCCTAACAAAAAATAAAATAAAATACTTTGAACATGATCCAATTGACCAGCTGCAACAATCTGGCTTCTGGTTTTAATTCGAGATGTATACAATGTTCTGGAGCCAGTCTCCATTTCTCAAAAACAATGTCTTCTGTTATCTTTGTACTGTCTTGTGGAGGCAAAGTTTCAGTCAATAAACAATAATAAAATAGCCACCAACAACATGGCACATCTCTATAATTCTTTAATCTTTTATAATCACTTCTTTAAAACTCCTACAGGAAGTCAAAGGCTGTGACAGACAAAAGAATCCAAGTAAATAGTTGGAAGAATTGTCATTCCTCCATTGTTTCCAGAGAACCCTTGATGGATCAAAACTACCTTCCAAGATAGAACAACAACAAAGCCTCAATCCCAATTTAGATGGCTTAGTAGCATGGGTCAAACTCTTTCATTGCGCTCGATTTAGTACAATTGATGGTGTGTTATCCAAGTTTTTTAAATCCTTCATAATTAATGTTTCTCAAGTTAGCTTTGGTCTACCCCTAGCCGTCCCTATTCCTATATTATTTCTCCACATATGGCAGTTAAAACTCAGATCTTTTTGAAAATATATCTGCATTAATGGAGAAAATAGGAATCCTAGTTGAGCAGTCTTTTCATTCAAGAAAACCATAGAACATAATCCTACACAACTTCACATAATCACAATAGATATTCACAACTTCATTGTATACTACTCCCTCCGGTAAAAAATGTAAGTCGTTTAAGGTAAAGACACAATATTTAAGAAAGCCTTAATTACGAGTGTAATTTACATATATATCCTTTGACATTAAATGAAAGGAAGAATTGAAGAATATAAATGTTTGGATTGCATAAGGGTAAAATGGGTAAAAAAACAAATAAATATACTCTCGAATTTCGAAAAAATATGGGATTGTGAGAGAGACTAGATTATAACATGACAATCTTGCCGACGTTTGCCTTCTATCCGGTCGACTGGACTGAAATAGTTGAGTTTTTTCATAGGCCATCAAATGAAGCAGAGGTGGAAAGGAAAGCAGCGAGTTTGCTACAACTAAATGACATGACTTACAGTCTTCATCTATGGAATTATGTGACAAGCGAAATCGAGACTGAAGAGGGGAGCGTCATAGATCAATTGATATCTGATCACTGCATTCTCTGCCAACATACACACAGCATCTGAATAAACTCCAACATCAGCATGTATTTTGATAATTTTCGCAGACACCGTGCGTAATACAAATAAGAGAAACACTTTCTTTTGTCTGTCAATGTCAATTTTCGAACAAATTGTACATGGAATAATGGACTTGGAAGCAGCGAGTTAACAGACTAGCTTGTCCATGAAAATCTTAGAGCATCTCTGATGCAAAATGTGGTTGTAGCGGTAGATTCATGCAACATCAGCAATGTGGAAGGGATGTTTATTTTATCATATGTTGTATTAATCTGCTGAATTTGGGCTTCAATGACAATGTTGTCTTGTTTTCTGAGTTTAAATGTTGGGTACTTTCTGATTAAAATAATGTAAGATTTACTTCAAAACGCAAGCCCATACCAATGCTAGCTACAATGGGTGGGGCTGCCACGACTACATTGATTCACACAATCAGTGAATCAGAGAAGACATCATATGTCAGCACATATCAACAGCTATATATCTTGGAGGAGATGAATTTCTAAAGAGCTATCTTCCCCTTCATCCTTCAACTAATGATCTTTTCGAGGTTGTAAAGACGGAGCTCTTTTAGCGGAAGATAGATGGAATGAACATGAGTGGAATTTTTAAAATGTTTAATGACCATTTTGAAAAAGAAAAAAAGTTTTGTGACCTTCAGTGAAATTAACATTTCACTATGTGTCACACATGTTTCTTTAATCCACATTCCCATTGGAAATACTAGATACTCTTAATAGTTAGTTTCATGTATTTCTATTTAAAGTGAGGAAATGAGATTTTTTTTTTTACAAGAAAGAAACAAACTTTTTTTGCCCCGTACTCGAACCCCCACCCTCTTGCAAAAATACTATATACCAAACCATGACCATCCAATTGGTTGGTAAGTGAGTCAATGAAATTAATAGAATGCTCATTGAGAAAAATGTAGTCTCTTAGGCTTTTCCGCGTTCTTCCTTCTTTTCATTACTTTTATATTATTTTATAACAGTGGCATCAAAGTCGATGGTTCAATCATAAGGCTTCTTTGATTCGAGAAGTTGAGGCTAGTTCACAAAAAAGTGTTGCGGAGACTAATCGTGAAGAGGTGTTGCGAAGAAATTAAGTGAAGAAAATGGTGGTATTAGGAAAGCTCCAACATGAAACTGCAAGTGCTCCGACGATGTTGATGAGTTGTTTGTTGATCGTGTATAACACGATGAATTTGGACGTGACAATTGAAGAAGATTCGTGCCAAGAAGTGCATCACATGATGTTTGGAGAGACGTGCTTCAATTAAGGTGATGGCATACGCATCATCGTTGTGAACAGGGCCGGCCCTGTCATTTTGGAGGCCTGGGGCGAACCTTAAAAATGGGGCCTTCCATATAAAAATAAATATATTTTAAAAAAATAAATTAAAGATTAAGTGAGTTATATATGAATAGCATGCAATGAACTTAAAATCAACAATTTTGAAATTAGCCTTTTCTCTCCTCCTCTCTTCAGACTTGGGATCGACAATGAAAAGTAAAACACTTATCACTGGTAGAGTTAAAAAAGGGTTTTGTAACAAGTCAAAATTAGTTAAAAGTATCATAACCTTTCACAACTTTTTTTATTGTATTCTAACTTTTTGGAATTCGTTATTGTATCATAACTTTTCTATATTAATTGATTTGTATCCTTGTCACTCTTAAACTATAAATTTGATGATGTATGTCAGTTAAACGTTGTGAAAGATAATGATACTTTTAACCAATTTAGTCTAGTCGCATAAAGTGACAAAAATGAAAAAATAATGTATAAATAAAAATGATGCTTATACTAAGATAAAAAAAGATGTGCCAAAAAAAAAAAAACAAGCACTGGCATCAAAAATAAAATCGAACAAGTTCAAGACTAATTAGTCTTTATTGTAAAGATTTGGCTAACTCATCTTGTTTCCTTTTTTTTCTTAAGTTTATCAAAACCGGAAGCATATTTTCTATGCATCACGTATCTTACACTAATATAAAAATTTCTAAGCGCTAAGAAATCTAAACCTTAAAAAAAATTGATCTAAAAGATTTGAGGTCTATTGATGAGTACTTCACCGCCAAAAAGAAGAAATATACCAAAGAGTGAGAGATGATGCTGCAGAGGAGTGCTCAATTGAAGATCATTGAACAACCAATGATGTGAGACTGTGAGAGATGTTACTGAAAGATATTCAATAGGACTCTTTAAACTTTGTCCTCAGTTTGAGGATGATGAGGATTAAGGAGAGATCTTGTGTGAGAGATGTTTTTTTTTTTTTCAAGTTTGTTGTAAAGAGAGATCTAGCATAAATGTGAGACTTGAAAGATCTAGCGAAGAAGAAGAAGAAAAGACTTTTTGCTTGATTTGACGGGGAAGAGAGAATAGTCGAATAGGTTACGTGTCGAATGGAAGGGGAGTTGAGAAGTCGTAGAGTTGCCGAAGTTGCAGATTTTTTTTTGGAAGTTTCAACGTATTGTACCTTTAATAATCTATAATTAAATAAATAAAAATATGAAATTACAAAAATACCCCTACTTTAGTGCCAAATGGGGGCCTTGCTCACTTTGGGGGCCTGGGACGGTTGCCCACCAGGCCCCCATGCAAAACCGGCCCTGGTTGTGAAGGCGAGTATTTTCCATAATTACAGATTTGACTTTTGCAATCGATAGAGGTGTTGCGGTTTGAACCTCCACTACGCCGCTTGTTGTAGTCATGGCTGAATTGATGCTGAAAACACTCCGAACTTAATGCTAGAGAAGCCTAAGAAACTCACAAGTATGGAAGTAAAGATAAATACTTCACAGGTTCAAAAGTATGGAAGTGTAAAGATAAATACCTCACAGTTTTGAGATTCGTAGAAAGATCTAGAAGTGCTTAGTGAAGTTTTTAAGGAATTTGAATTAAAGGGGAGCGTTAGAAGTTAATTCAAATTATTCACGTTTTAGATCTTTTAGATTTATATATTTATTTAAATTTTTTCCAGATTTAAACTTTCCTATATTATTTGGGGGTTGAATATAATCCATTGAGATCTCTTGAGATATTGTTCTTATCAAATCTTAGTAGTTAGTTTTATTAAAAGGAAAAAGATTTTTAAAACTCATCAAAAAAATTTTAGTAGTTAGTTTCATGTATTTCTATTTAAAGTGAGTAAATGAGATTAATAGTATGCTCGTTGAGAAAAATGTAGTCTCTTGGCTTTTTCGCGTTCTTTTCATTATAATTGTTACAATCAATCATTGCCTTGGCGTAGTGGTTGATACCTATTAGTGAATTCACTTTGGCCTTCAAAAGGTTATATATAGATTCTAATCTTCCAACTTTCCTATGGACATCTTTTACATGCTCAGATTTGTATCCCCAACATTTTAGTATAAACCTTTTGAGCCAGAAGAAAAATCTTATCAAAAGGCCTTCCATATTTAAGTCCTACTTCGAACATTAATCATAAGAACAAAGAAAAAGTTGTCCAAATTTTAACATTTTTCATCTCAATTGAAGAAGCATCATATATCAAGTCAAATTGCCTCTCAAAACAAACTCCATCTGAAGTTCATAGGAGTCAACTTTTTTCTTAACAATAACTATAGAAAAGCAATAACGCAGAAGAAGCAAGTGGGTTGTATCTTGAAAGTTACTAAATGGATCAAACTAAGTAGCTTAAGAGCTGGAAAATAATAAAGAGCAAAAACCACTAAGATCGATGAGGGACCTTTGCTTCATATTGTTATTCAAATACTCTCCTAAGTAACCATCCATTGTACACAACTAAAAGTCTTTACTTGGACCATTTCAAAGATCATCTCAGATTTATTTATTTATTTTTTTTTTTGCGTGTGTGTGTGTACATGCATCATCTCAGTTACATTAACATGTAGACAAAAATATAAGTCGTTTAGGTTAATGTACACTAATTAAGGCGACATTAATATTGAGTTTAAAAGAGGGGTGAAATAGGGATGTAGGTCTCAATTTAAGTTTAATAGAGTGGTGGAATGGATATATATATATAGGTCTCAAATTATGAAAACATTTTATAATTTAAAAAAAGAGGTTTTGCCAAAAACCTATATTCATGGATGCAGGGAGTGTGTTCTTAGCTTCATGGGAAAGTGAGTGCTCATTGTTTCAACCCATTAAATATTAATAAAAGATAAAGTGACAATGAAATGCTTCTTATTGACAGCTTTATAACATGTGATGTGGCTCTTCTAATAAGCTAGTACTGCCATTAAATCTCTGCTTCACACTTCTTTCATAATCACCATTGAAGTCTCAAAGGATTTTAGAAACAAGAAGCATGTTGAGCAAAAGCAGAACAAATGGTCATGCCAAGTCTTCTATGTTATATGCAGCACCTTTTGCTTGTATAATGGTGGTGCTACTTCTTGTTGGTGCCATCTACTGCAGTTCTTTTTTAACTCTTATCGCATTGAAAGACATGATGATGAAAACCCAGATAATAATGCCTACGGAATTTCACGGGAAATCTCATTTGAATACGCTGCTTTCCGTTGATGATGATGACATTAAGGTTGATGATGATGATGATGATAGTGAAGGGCCAGACACCCTGCCTTGTCCTCCTAATATGAGTGCTGAAGAAAGGAAGGCTTGGATCAAAGAAAAGATAGCTGAGTTTCGGATATTCAAGTCAACCGCATTAAGCAAGCAGTTTGAAAGGAGAGCTGACAAGTTTTTCAATGGAGAGTGTGAGGCCCAGTTCTTCATGACATGGTTTGCACCGGTCGAGTCCTTCAGAAAGAGAGAATTCATGGCGTTGGATACCCTCTTCAAGGTGCATCCTAACGGGTGCTTGATGTTTCTTTCGCGAACAATGGATTCCAAACATGGAAAACAGATTATGAAGCCGCTGACTGAACGCGGATTCAAGGTGAGGGCACTTGCTCCTGACTTGTCATTTCTTCTCAAAGAAACCCCTGCAGAAGCTTGGTTAGCTGAAATGAAGGAAGGAAAGAGAGACCCTGGTAAGATTTCATTGGCACAGAATTTATCTGATCTGCTCAGGATAGCAGTTCTATACAAGTATGGAGGCATCTACTTGGATACAGATTTTATAGTCCTCAAGAAAATGTCTGCTCTACGAAACACGATCGGGGCAGAAATCATGGAAACCAAATCGGAGAACTGGCGTCAACTGAATAGTGCACTTCTGATTTTCGACAAGAGGCACCCGATTCTTTTCAAGTTTTTACAGGGATACGCACACGATTTCGATGGAAATACGTGGGGGCACAATAGCCCCCATCTTGTCACCAGGGAAATCAAAAGGATGGGATCGCAAGAGAGACAAGATTATAACATAACAATCTTGCCAACGTTTGCCTTCTATCCGATCGACTGGAATAAAATAGTTGAGTTTTTTCATAAGCCATCAAATGAAGCAGAGCTGAAAAGGAAAGCAGCAAGTTTGGTGCAGCTAAACATGACTTATAGTCTTCATCTATGGAATAAAGTGACAAGCAAAATCAAGATTGAAGAGGGGAGTCTCATACATCAATTGATATCCGATCACTGCATTCTCTGCCAAGATACGCACAACATCTAATTCAATTCTAACATCAATATGCATGTATTCTGATAATTTTCAAAGTAGTAAGCACTTTCTGTTGTCTGTGTATGTCAATTTGAGTTTACTTCTTGTTATGATATCTGCATCAAGCCTTGTTTTTGTTTTTCAAACTGTATTCACTACAAGGCCAGCTAAAGTCCTTAAAATTGGCAGGCTATAACCCAGGTATTGTCAAGGAAATAAATATTTTTTAGTATGGTAACTTTTGTATTAAGAAATAAGTGTGGTTTAGGAAACTTAAGTAATTTCTAAAATTCGTGTCTAACCTTTTGTATATAAATAGAGATCTCACAACACAATGAATTAAGCATATTCTTCTCTTAATGCATTGATCACTAAATCTTAATACGTGGAGTTTTATCTTGTAATTAACTTTACAATATATTTCCCTCAAAAAAAAAAAAAAATTTACAATATGCAAGGGATTAGATGCTTCAATGGGTCTTTCATGCTGGTTGGAGGAGAAATTACCAAACTTAGCGTCAAATGATTAACTGGCTCTCCATAACGCAGAATCTTGTGAAGTCAATAACATTAAAATAGCCACCAACATGGCACATCTCTAATTTTTAATATCTTAGAGTTGCTTCTCTAAAATAATTATAAGATGTAAGTGGGTGTGACAGTCAAGAGAATCCAAGTTAATAATTATAAGATAGACGCGGCCTAAAAGACAAATTTATTAATAACAAATACGAGTATGTATCAAAAAAAAAAAAAACGAGTATACGATAGTTTTTTTAAAAAAGAAAATTGAAGACACAAATTTTGTTTGAAATTTGAGTACATGGAGGCACGTTAGTTATAGTTAGTGTTGGGTAGGGTTACCACGAAGGCATACCGAGCAATATATTAGGCCCCGAGAGATATGGATAATCTTGATTTGTTAGTCAAACAGTTATCAAGATGCTCTCACATATCAATCCCAACTCCAATACAACTCATTGTTTCAGTCTTTTCTCTTTCTTCCTTCTATTGGGATCTCGTTCATGACTTGTACATTTTTTGATGAAGATACATGTCTACATGAGTTCTACAATTGCTATTACTAGTATTAGCAATCAAAGGTGAAGTCACATTGATGTGAGCAAACCAGGGCTTAAGCAACAAGGAGCAATGCGGAGTCCGAGCAGGAAGTGGTGCTCTCTACTAATAATTTTGTTGCTCGCCGGAGGCTTTTTTGCTTTTCCCATCAGTTTATTTGGAGCCATAGAGAATATGAGGAAGTTTCAAATGGTGAATCCTAATATAATTTTTCCGGGGATAGGTTCCGGCGCGCAGAATTTATTGGAGGAAACTGATCAAGGATCAGACACATTGGTTTGTCCTACTAATATGACTGCAGAAGAGAGGAAGGCTTGGATGAAGAAAAAGTTGCCCGAGTTTGGGATATTCAGGTCGACTGCGCTGAGCCAGCAGTTCAAACAGAGAGCAGAGAAGTTTTTTAATGGAGGGTGTGATGGAAAGTTCTTCATGACATGGATTGCGCCGGTAAAGTCCTTCAGAGAGAGAGATTTTATTGCGATGGAGACCCTCTTCAATGCGCACCCAAACGGGTGTTTGATGATTCTTTCGAGGTCCATGGACTCCAAAAATGGAAGAGTGATTCTGAAGCCGCTGATTAAACGCGGATTCAAGGCGACTGCACTCACTCCTGATTGGTCTTTCCTTCTCAAGGACACCCATGGAGAAGTTTGGTTGGCTGGAATAAAGGAAGGAAGGAGAGACCCTGGTGAGATTCCATTGGCACAGAATTTATCTAATCTGCTCAGGCTAGCAGTTCTATATAAATATGGGGGCATCTACTTGGATACAGATTTTATAGTCCTCAAGAAGTTAACTGATCTAAGAAACACAATAGGGGCGCAAAGTGTGGATCCGATATCGGGAAAGTGGAATCGAGTGAACAATGCGATTCTGATTTTCGACAAGAAACATCCTATTCTTAAAGAGTTCATAGAGAGATTCTCAGTGAACTTTGATGGGAATAGGTGGGGATTCAATGGCCCCCATATGCTAACAACAGTAATTGAAAAACAGGAAGAAGACCAGACTACAACATCACAATATTGCCAATGCTGGCCTTTTATCCAGTCGACTGGAATAAGATATCCATGTTTTTCAAGAAACCATTGAATAAAGAAGAATCAAAAAGGAGAGCAGCAATTCTGGAATACCTAAATAACAAGAGTTATTGTGTTCATCTATGGAATAAGCATAGCAGCAAATACAAGATCCAAGAAGGAAGTGTCATAGAACAGTTGATTTTAGATCACTGCATTATTTGCCAACATACACGCAATACCAGACTATAAACCAAGGCCAGTTTGTTTTGCTTAGCTCTATAATTCTCTCTTAGTTTTCGTGTAATGTATATTACAACTAATTTCGAGTGAGAATCTCATTTACATTTTCTCCCAAAAAGGAAGTGTCAAACAGTTGATATTGGATCACTGCATTCTTTGCCAAGATAAACATGGTCAGTTTTTATTAGTTCTTTCAGTTTTCACCTACTGTATATAGCAACTAATTAAGAGTGGGGATCCCATTGAGTTTACATTTTCTTCCAAGAAGTGACATCACTGTTAACTGAGTTGAGTTTCTTAGGAGAATGGGACAAATTGCACTAAATCGAGTGCAATGGAAGATTTTGATCAATTTAGCCGACCCTAACTAATTTGGGATTGAGGCTATGTTGTTGTTATTGTTTCAAAATGAATCCGAAGAGTTTCTCCATTCAGGGACTGCCCTTATACTGAAGCACGTTATGTACATGTTCAATTTAGAAGCATAATTCTCTCACTAGGAAGCATTCTAGATGTCACTAACCAAGTCTTACAGACACTAGTAGCAGTGGCATTGATCCATGATACTACATTGGAAATTTGGAATGCAAGTTGTTAGGAAACTAATATTTTGTAACGTCTACACTGATTCTGTAACGTCTACACTAATTGTGTAACGCCTCCACTGATTCTGTAACGTCTACCATTCTATAAATAGGGCACCATACTGTACATTCAAATATACAATAAACTTATTCTATTCTGAAACTAACATGGTATCAGAGCTTGGTTTCTAATCCAAGGTCAGTCATCCTTGATACAATAAACTTATTCTATTATGAAACTATCATGGTATTAGTATCTACATTAACTCCCACTTGCATTAAATCGGGCTGAGTGGAAGCGTTTGATCCATATAGCTCACCCAAAATAAGTTGTGAATCGACATTAACTCTGAATATGAGTTCTGGACTAACTGAGTTGATTGGCAAGGCAATGTTTCGAAAAGATAACCAAAACTAGCATAACATAAATATTAATTACACCTTTCAGCTTCACGACTCGAGAATAGGTTGAAGAAATCAAAGGGTGCACAGCAGGGTCCACAAATATAGAAGTTTTCTTGGTGGAGAAGGTTTCAGCCTTCCGTTGTTCCAAAACAAATTAAATAGATAAAAGTAAAGAGAAAAACAACCTTTCAAACCTTCGATTAGTAAAAGATAACTTTCTTGACCACAATCCTCTGATTTTTGAAGATAAAAATCTTCATGGCATGAAAAATCATAGTTCAACAGTCTTGTTTCATTCTCCGATAGAGGCTCTCAACAATACTAAGTATTCTACGGCATAGGCTCTCATTTACAGTCTTGTTCCATTGTTCCACTTTCTTCATGACCTAGACTGTGAAGAACCACTGCAAAATCCATCCTTTCAGAATTCTTTTTTTTTTAAAGGAAAAGCTAGTAGCCAACACAACTAATCGAACTAAAAGTTTCACGACGTTCTAGAATGCATCAGCATGATGTTCCTTGAGTCCTAGCCTGAGCCAATTGGTTAGTTCACTTGTTAACTTCCTCCTAATCAACATGCCCCAAGTCAACTTCAGTTATCGAATTTCTTCAGCTTCTATTAAATCACAACTAAACACAAAATTCAGGATTGCTAAACATTCAAATTACAGTACAAAAGCCACGACGGAATCAGTTAAGTAATGGATTAAATCTTCAAAACAAAGCAATTGAAGAAGCTACAAGGTAGTACTAGCACCAGAATTAACTATTAGAAGACACAAAAACATACATTTTTAAGGTCCAGAGAAAGAAAGCCATACAATGCGCATCATATCAATTCGAGAATGGCGACTCGTCGATATCGATCTTGACAACCTCGTTGTCCTCAAACAAGTCCTGTTTGGGTGTCGACGACGGCACCGGGATCCGCGGCGGCCCCCTCCCCTTCTTCTTGTTCCTAGGCCTCGCCTACCAATACCAAATTCCACAACACATTCATCAGAAAACCTAAAACCATAAAAAAAGAACCAAATTGAAGAAGAAGAAGAAGAAGAAACTCACATTCCCAAACGAGTGATTGAAGCGCTTCCCCTTCGCCGTCTTCCGATCGCCTCTACCGCAGTACACTAGCGGGAGCGATGGCGGAGCGGAGGGAGGGGAGACGGTGAGGGAGGGATTGGGGAGAGAGGAAGCTAGGGTTTGTGTTCGAGAGAAGCAGAGGTGGTGGAGAGAGGGAGAGGCCATTGGAGGAGCTCCCAAGATGAGCGACGCCATCATCGAGTCACTGTGTGAATTGGTTGGATAAGATTGTGCAGTTTAAGGGCCTTTCTTGCCGCCTATTTATATTAGGATTTTTTTTTAATCTAAACCACTTAGACATTCCGATTATACGACTTCTCCAATTATTTTGCTTCCATGTTTTCATTTTCGGGATTCAAACTCGAGTCACTAGTTAAGAGACAACAACATGCGTTTCAATCTATACAAATAATTAATTTTGAGTTGCCATATGATTGGACGACTTGGTGGAGATGTCTAATATTATGGACTTTAATACCAAGTGCTTCAAAATTGTATCAACGTAAATATAACGATAGACTAGAACAATATTATCTCTTGGTGCTTTGGAAATAATAATTCAACCTAGTGAGAAAATGAAACTTGACAAGAATGAACAAAAGTTCTAAATAAAATACTTAATATTATCTCTGGGTTTTTTTTGTTTTTTTTTTTTTTTTTTTTTTTTTTTAACACATGACATAACCTGATTCCCCCATGCTGTTGGAAGTATTTCTTTGCAGTCCTGGAAGATGGCATAAACAGGATGATGAGTTTCCATAGCCAATTCCATTTGTCTTCTTGCATTTTCTGTCATCAGTCTTTCATGTCTTGAGCGCCAAAGAAACATTCTCATTTTCAGTGGGCATTTCAGTTTCCATAGCCAATTCCATTTGTCTTCTTGGGGGTAAGGAGGGTCTTCCAGGGCCTTATAAGTTGATCTCACAGTGAAGACACCGATAGTATTTGCTCTCCAAATCAGTTTGTCTGGTCCTATATTCCAGGGTATAGGTGTACCTTCAATTATGGCTCTATTTGATAAGGGAATGACAGAGGTTAGTCCCTGGATATTCCACTGTCGATTGTGATCAATGAGGTGTGCAACTAGTATGTCATCTTCTTCCGCTGAGATAGTGACCACCGACATATGGTGTATGGGAGAAGAAGTGCACCAGATGTCGTCCCAAGCTTAATTGTGAGGGTACAAGTATTACTGAAGATGAATAGTTTTGATTTTGCCAGACTGATTCTTTCCCCCAATTCCTTGCAGAAGTCCTCCAGTAAAACTGGAACGTACCAACTGTGCTTGTCGGTCATTTGCATGGGCAAACAATAGCAAATCATCCGCAAAGAATAGGTGTGACACACCAATTCCCCCCCTCTGGCAAGTTTGATAGGCTGCCATTCTTTTCGAGCAACTGCATCTTGAATTCTATGAGCAAGCCGTTCCATACATAGAACGAATAAATATGGAGATAGTGGATCGCCTTGTCGTAGACCCCCTTTTAAGGTTGGAATTGGGTGGTCATCTCACCATTCCATAATATAGAGAAGCTTGCCGCAGCGTGTTATGGAGGAATGGCCATGACATGCGATCATACGCCTTCTCAAGATCAATCTACACAAGTGAGCTCCTTCCTATTTTCATCCTCATCACATGCATTAACTCCTGCGCCACAACTACACTATCAGTTGTACTGCGGCCAGGAAAAAAGCTGTGTTGGTTCACGCCAATGAGCTTGTGAAGATACGGTTGTATTCTCTGCACCACAAATTTTCGTTAGTATTTTATAAGGAACATCATTGCACAAGCTAATGGGTCGAAACTGTCTTTGGAATGAGGACAATTAAAGTTTCATTCAGCTTTGGATCAAACTCCTCCTCTCCCATGCATCACGGATCATTGCTTCAATTGAAGGATGATGTACAGTGCTTTAATGGCGGCTATCAAGATGAGATCATTTTTTTCTCGACTCCGGCTGTGCACCCCGAATTCGGCCAAGGAGTTCATTTTTTTCTCTTGAAGATAAGATCGATTCCAGAGCAGTACCCAGTTCCAATGAATTTTAAGAACAGTGACATTTTAGTAGTCACTAGTCAAATACTGTACGATTGTTCTACAATTTTTTTGTTTGATCCTGCCTAGAATGAATCAAATAAATGAACTCTGATACACACGACAACCACTCTGGATGAAAAGCTGGATTTTATAAATTTCAAAAGATAGCTTGCAGATGTTTTTCCGGTTACATTCATTTTCTTTTCCTTCCATCTCCAAGCTACTGAAAGCGCCACGAGTATAAGATGGATACAGACTTCTATGAGTCGAAACATGCATCAATCTTTCTCCACAAAAGTTGATTCTGCGAGATCAATGGCACGAGCAAGACCAGCAGCTTTGTTTTCACATTCTTTCTGCTCATCTTCGGGGACACTGTCGGCTACTATGCCAGCACCAGACTGAAGATGGGCAACCCATTCACGGCGTTGTTTCACATCCTCAACGTCAGAGCTCGCTTCATTTGGGAAAACAATCGTGCGCAATGCAAGTGCGATGTCCATGTCGCCAGAAAATGATATGTACCCAAAGCCACCACTGTAGGGACCTCTCCTTGTGACTTCCAACTCGTCTATCAATTCCATAGCTTTCACCTGCTTTGCGCCAAAAGGGGTGAAAAAATAAACATGATAAAGAAACTGAAAGCAAATAGCAGTTATACAAGTAAGGGGAGAATGCGCGGGAGGGAAAACGAGGATGAAATAAATTCAATAAAGGAGCAAGAACAATCCATCTCCAGTGGCGAAATGGTTTTGATACCCTTAGAAATTGTAGCATAATCTACCACAGTTGACATACGCTTTCAAAATACTTCCAAAATATGTCTACTAGTTGTTAGTGAATCCGGCATTGGTTTGATTCGGATCTTAAGGTCTCACCAATGGAGACATTCAAATGCAATTACATAATAATTGGAGTTGTAAGGATTATCTAATCAGGTCTAAAGTATCCAAGAAGCGGGAACATTGACATATTGACTCTTGGACTTGTCCTGGGTCAAAGAATGAACTTCGGAATTAATGCCCTTGGAAAAAGTGTTGGATAATCCTAAATCCGATATCTAAACGTGGAAGCCTAGGCAACAAAAGTATATCCGCAATCCGCTAGTAAAAAGTATGAATAAGCTGAACTAGAGAAAAACAAGGTAATCAAAGGAAATAGGAAGATACTTAACTAATAGTATAATACAACAGCTGTTTCGAATAAATAGATAAGAAAAAAAAAGGAATTAGGAAGTTAATGAACCTTGGGGGCTCCGCTAACAGTCCCAACCGGCAATGCAGCACGCAGAACATCCCAGCAAGTGAGATGGTCAAGTAACTCTCCTGTCACCTGCAAGCAAGGTAATTGGATTTGTCATCTTCAGTTGAATGCTTGAAGAGGAACACATAAGATGCATATATCCATCTGAAAGCTACTTTTGAAGCACAAGGGAAGAGTGTGTGCTTTAAAATAAATGTTACTGTAGTTTTTATAATCTTTTACAAAAGATATATCTGCATTCATGATTCATCAGGGCTCATAAATGACATCAGAAGAGAAGTGAATGTTGAAAACAGCCAAAATGTCATTCTTAATCTTTTGAATATTCTGAAAATTAGAATTTTTGAAGTCAGAAATTGACCCTTTTGTTCGGTTTATCAGCTAAAGTATCTAAAGTACACACTTATCGAGGCCAAATAGAGTGATTATTTTGGAAAGGAAAGCAAGCAATGGTTGATAAACAAATGTGATTCGATAGTAATGAAAGCAATAGTGGTTTGAAATCTCAGTAACAGTGTAATTATCCCTAAGACCATCTTTTCTATGTGAAGAGAAATTAAACAAGATCTGAAGGACGTTAACTCTTTAATAGGACTCAAAACTGTTCAAGGTAGAGCCTTGATCTTTGCCAGTAATTTGATAGTCACAAGTTAATCCATAGTTACAATCTTTGCCAGTAATTTGATAGTCACAAATTAATCCATAGTTACAGCCATAAAGTATCCTCACCGTTGAGCTGATGTGCATCACATGGGAATATCGTTCAATGTTCATAAGCTTCTCCACCTTCACAGAGCCAGGTTTTGAAACCTGTAGACAACACGATTTTTAATTGAATCTCGTTTACCCAAACAAAGAACTCAAGTAAATTGTAGAGTTCATTTTTACATAAGTGATAAAAATAAGATTGCGGTGTTAGCTTTAGATAAGTGGGTATTTACATGAGATTAAAAAAAAAAAAAAGCAGATACCTTTCCAACATCATTTCGTCCCAAGTCAACCAGCATAATATGCTCGGCACGTTGCTTTTCATCATTCAACAGCTGCTTTTCGTGTATTTGATCCTCCTCTTCCGTCCTCCCTCTTCTAACAGTCCCAGCAAGGGGTCTGTTGACAATCTTCCTCTGCCAAAAGATTGGAATCACACATGTTATGATTGCATGTTGAGGTCAGAAGAACATCTGAACTAAATACTGATAGATGGGAACCCACACAAAACCACAACATAAGTAAAGTCTTCCATATCTAAAAATTATATAAGAAACACCAGTTCTTAGTACTATGCAGGCCATGTGTTTAGATGAACAGTAAAAAAACAAAAAAAACGATAATGATGTTGACTGTAATTTAGTTTTAGCCCAAATCCAACTAAACCGAACCCTCCTTAACCTATATTTCTAAGCTAAAATGGAAACTTAGAGGAGCTTCATTAGTCACCATGATTAATATATAAATTCACCTTCTTCACACGAGTAAGAATTTCAGGACTTGAAGCGACCAGAATGCATCCCCTTGCCTGATTGAGAAGTGTAAAATTAAAATTTAGGCAAAAAATAGAACTCCAGATTGATGAACAATATAGTTATAGAAAATAAAACTTGAAAGCATAAAACAACTGTAGAAAGGAGCTCGCGTACTTGTAAGTAAGCCATATAAGGGCTTGGGTTCACAACCCTTAAAGCTCTGTACACTTCGAATGGGTATGCAAATGTTTGACGCTCAAAACGTTGACTTAACACTATTTGGAATATATCTCCTGCCAAAATATGCTCCTTTGCTTGCAATACTGCTTCCTTGTATTTTTCACTTGTCATTGATGACTTCCTCAGGGAAGGACCGAAATGCCGAGTATGCAGTTTCACAGATCCTGGAGACAGCTTAGGCCTAGTAATCAATGATTAAGACAAGAGTTTAGATAGAGAAACCTCCCCATATAATAGGATTATTTCTGCTATTTCCAAAAATAATCAACTAATTAATGAATGGATGGAACCAATAAAAGAGAACATTAGTGACAACTCACAGATCTGCATTCTGCACACGTGAAAGTAAGCGTTCTAAACGTTTCATCCCATCATCGTAGGCTTTTCCAACTGAAGAAAACTGTTGCAACCGCACCCAATGGATCACATATGCTTTCTGCAGGATGAAAGGAAAATGACAACAAACCTCAATTTGGCAAATAGGAAAATTCCTTCTCCATTCCAACAAAGATATCAGTAATCAAAATGCCTAAAATCTGTAAAATCCATTAGCAAGAATATGCCACAAGTCGAATCACTCAAAAATGTATCCTTTCTTTTCCAGGTTGCGACACAGACAAGAAACTTATGGTCACCAAAATGGTCGAGGAGAAAAGAGAAAAGAAAACAAATGGACTACAAATATCTTTTTTGTGCAGCTTACTCTACATACCCTTTTCGTGGTGTTACAACAGCATTTTTTTTGTGCAAATAAAATCATGTGTTCGAATCCAGACTTCTTGCCTTTTACTCGTTACAACTCCACTAAAATACAATGGTACTTGAACACTTGAACCAAACAATGGAAAGAACTCGAGGACATCCAAGTTCAGTGAGACAAGCCTCAACTGACATGTCTTGACAAAAAGAAAACTAAATTTCGATTAATACAACTATTTGATAAAGGTTTATTGCTTTGTCTTGGCCAAAAAAAGTAGATGCTGAAACATGCATGTTATCTGAATTTTGAGTTCACCATCAGCCTATAACTTGCTCAAGTCATATATCTAAATGAATGGTGTCATGGAATCCAATGATTCAATTGCGTTAGGGTGATAAATAACATGCATGCAAACACAGTAAAAAATAAAATAGTACTAGCAACTAGCAGTATGATTAAATTTTTTTGAGAAAAACCAGCGCCAAAACTGTTTTTTACCTTCTCCACATGGTCAAAAACCATCACATCATCATAAAGACCCAGATGCATGTCTGCAAGGTTTCTGTCATCCTTTGGTGCAGTTGAGAACGGAAGTTTTTTCTTCTCCACATATCTCATTGTATCATAAGAAAAATAACCTGCCCATCCTCCTGTCATAATGCCAAAAAATTGTAAGCAACAGTTTTCAAAATTTCGCAAGAAACTTTATTTCTCCATACTGTATATAAGAGTACAACGGCAGTAATCTATCTATTTGGAAAAATTTATAAAGACAACTGCGGAGAAGACATGAGACAGAAATGACTAATAAGATCTCGTATGTAGAATTTTTTGAAATGGTTCTTATTAAAAGAAATTAATGCCTATAAATAAGCAACCTGGTCACTCAACAGTTCATCACTGAGAGAAATTTAGAGGTAGATGAAAATCTAATATGTAATCTGCGGATAGGTTGATGAGCACAGCAATGCTATTGCAGAGCTTCTGGTTGAAGCAATCACCCGACAAGAGCATGAGCGCATTTTCATTCATTTTCAAGGTGACAGAAATATACGCTTAAAGCCTAAAACTATTGATAGCCGACCCCAATTAATTTGGGATTGATGCTATCTTCTTGTTGTTGTAATCATATGAGATTTCGGTTCAAGAAAAAAAGAAATGGGCATCAAGTCATCATTTTAATCATCTTTACCACAAAATACATCTTTGAGTTCATCAATTAGTTGAGGTGCCCAGCCTTCCATCATTCTTCGAGGAACTACCATTGGATCTTCAACAAATTCCTCGGACGTGGTGCCAGCCTCATGATCTACTATCGTCACAGAATTCTCTTTGGCTATAATTTCCAGAGATGGATGAGCTCCAATGACACTATAACGTCCCTGCAACATAATCGAAGCAAAGCCTAGTTAATAAAAGACCACAACAAAATCAAAACCTCCAAAAACTGTCAAAAGCCAACAAAGGGGAAAACTTACAACATTAGTCCCTTGACCTTGACGACCCTGCTCAACCGACTCGTAGAGAAAACTCGGAGCCTCTTGATCATCTTCATCAACCAGGCATCGATAAGCAAGCACAGGCGTCAAATGGTCACAAAATATGCAGCGATATAGAGGCACTAAGTTGTATTTCTTCGAAGCTTCCTCAAAATTGACTGCATCTGCCACTACAACCACCAAACCAACAAGTTCACTAACACCCAAATCAAGAACTCATAAATTGCTCCAAAAAATGAACCGAAATGGCAGAAATGGAAGCAATTAAGATACCAATAACCAAAGCATATTCTCATTGAAAATTCAGAAGTTTAGCCAAAAAAACCAATCAAAGAAACAAACTTGAACAAAAACTACAAAATCCAAGACCTACCCAGATTCAAAAACCAACCAAATCTTCAACTAGAACACCCAAACTCCCAAATTAACAAACACCCAGTTTGAAAATTTTTGAAATTTCTCCCAAATTGTGTATAAAAAAGGGCAAACAGATTCCCACCCATAGTTGCAGCTGAAACAGTCTCCCCCAAAACCACGCATTGAAAACTCAGAAGTCTCACCACAACCAATCAAAGAAGTAAACATTGAACAAAAAAACTAAATCCAAGACCTACCCAGATTGAAAAACCAACCAAATCTCCAACTAGAACACCCAAACCCCCAAATTAACAACCACCCAGTTCAAAAAATTTGAAATTTCCCCCAAATGGGGCATCAATTTGGGCAGCAAAAAGGGCAAGCAAATTCCCACCTATTGTTGGCGCCGAAACAGCCGAGCACTTCAAACTTCGAAAACCGGAGCGCGAGGAGCTGCCAAGCCTGACAAATCCCGGGCTCCCACCACAACCCAGTGAACCCACAACACCGGAAATCTGAGGAGCCAGACGGGCCCTTGGAGAAAACACACAAGGCGAAGCAACAAAAGCTCTCATTCTTCAAGACTCTGAGAGAAACACAAGACGAAGAGTGAGAGAGAGAGAGAGAGAGAGAGAGAGAGAGAGAGAGAGAGAGAGAGAGAGAGAGAGAGAGAGAGAGAGAGACGGCGATGGGGACTTTTAGAGGACATGGTTTGGGTTTTATAGCCCACAGTGAGAGAGAGAGCGAGAGAGAGAGAGAGAGAGTCAGTGTTTTCAGTTACTACTTACCTGTTTTGGTTCTATTTAATTCATTTGATTCCATATCAGACGATTTGTTGATGAAGATGATGATGAAGGGGGAAGGGGGTCTGTATATGAAACCTTGAAGAGATTTGGAGAGTGGCTAATTTATTACATTCGTTAAATCTGCATGGGCATCATCGTTGATTTTTTTTTTTTTTTTTTTGGAACAAAGATTTTACATTAAATTTGCTAGTATTTTTGGAGAATGCTAATGTAACTTCGATTGGGGACATACTTGTATGCATCCCTTCAATGCGCCTCAGTTAGGTTGCAGAGTGTGTGTTCAATCGTGTCCAGTCTCGAAGTCACTAACATTTTCTTAGTTGTTTATATGATGGGATCAACTACATATAGTAATATTGCATTATTTGAATTGGAATAGTTTTTCTTTTAATGAAAATGGTGAAGTACATGAAATTTTGACTATTTTTTTGGAGGAAAAAAGAATTAAGCAATTAAAGGGTGATTACTACAAGAGGAAAAAGAACAAAGGAGATATTTCGAGGGGATTATGGTTAATTTGATGGGGGATGCGCTTGTGAATCTCTATATCAATTCGTATTTGACAATAAAATTTTTAGTTTTGTTCATATTCGTAGAGGGATCGTTATCGGATCTGCATTTTATGAAAACGATGATCATGTGGAACGGTTACATATTTATTTTTTTTGAGAAGGTAATGATTTTTTTTTTTGTCACATGCAACTCCAATACTCCAAGGTAAGAAAAGGAAAAAATCTAGGAAAAGTTAAAGATATAGTTATGTATATGACACGTTTTTATAAAAGTTATATATCCAGACGAAATTATATATTTATTTTTATTATTTATGTCAAAGGCTATAAGTTGTAACATTTTTGGTGAGATGAATGAGGTATTACCAATCCAAAAGTAAGATTTTGAGAGATGTGGGTTCCACTCGAGTTCGAACAAATGACCTATCCAAACCTCGTACTAAACCATTGGACAATTCAATTGATTAAAGCCAAATAAAATCTTGAAAGAATAATTCTTATTTCTTATGAATGGGAACACACTATTCTAATTCATGTTATTTTAGTTGCACAATTATTGGATTTTCTTACATTATTATTTTTAGGCACGTGCAATACATCTCAATATGACATTCAATAACTTTCTTAAAAAAGGACCAACCAGTCCTTAAAACCCAACAAAGCCCCTTTGAATAAAAAGCCCTTTGAAGTTACATCAAGTGGTACGTCTTATCACGGCACTCTCACACATCACACGTTATAGATTTGTTTCAATGTAAGACTCTCAACACAAACGTTTTTCATGCAAAACTATGTGAAACTCAATGGAAGATTGCACATGCATGTAAGATGTGGAAACAATGTTGAGAAAAGTAATCATACATAAAGGCAAAACATATCTTTTGGCCCATAGACTTTCATTATTGCACATTTAGTTCCTAAACTTCTATTACAAGTTAGTGATGTTTAGCAAAGCTTAACCACTCCACCTTTCTTCACGTCCAAAGATGTTTGACAGAGAGAGAAGAAAAGCAAGATAAATCGATGGGTGGTTTAATTAGAGAGAGAGAAATAGAGAGGAGTAGAAGAACCAGAGAAGCAGAGAAAAAATTGAGGAAGTAGGGCTTAATTGTTATATGCCCTTAAATAACAAATAACAAATACTATTCTAATTTGATAACTATTAACCTACTACTATCCTCTACTATCATTAACTAACATATTCACTACATAAAACTCTTTGGCATGCATGCATCACTATCATAAAATTAGGCTGTAGTTGTATGCTCTCAATTTTCCTAAAGGTAGCATGACCAAAACAGACTTGGACGTACAACAAAAAACCCGTACATGAAGACATCTACAAATCACCAGGCTTTACATCCCACCGGCTCCTGTGCCCTCCATTGACTACCTTCACAGGGTATACAGGCTCTCCGTCTGAGTCAAGTGTCAAAATGTCGTCTTCATCATCTTCGCTGAATTCGCTGCTAATCCACCCATAACAGGGCTTTCGCTTCTCATGTTCCAAGCATGAGATGTCTTTCCAGCTAAATTTTCTTTGTTCAGTAAGCGAAAGAACCTTGTTGTAGTCTGCACAAATATTGTCCAGGCCATAATAATAAGATATACATAACAACAAATTAGTTGAGGTTGGCTATAAGATATACAGAAAAAAAAAAAAAAAAAAAAAAAAAAAAAAAAAAAAAAAAAAAAAAAAAAAAAGAATGAAGAGAAACCAGTCACCTGTGCCGCCGATCTCTTCATATGGTTCATCACCCATAACTTCATTCAGGTTATCACCCAGAACTGCAGGTACAGTTCCAGAAGCATGATCAGGTGTAACCTCTCCAAGCTCGGGTACAGTATCAGAAGCCCCTCCAAGCTCAGGTACAGTTTCAGAATCATAACATGCTATATCGCCCTCTTTGTGGTCGATACTATGTAGTTCAACAACAGCTGAGCTCTCTGCAGCGTCGAGCACTTCTTGTCCATCTCCCTTTTGGAGTGACATCCAATATATGCAAGGTAAGAAATAAGAACACTAAAAAAATTGATAGAAATTTTTCTCAAAAAAAAAAACTAATTTATAGAAATTAAGGAGTTGATTGTGGAGCAAATTTATAGGATGATATTATTAAATGAGATTTTTTATTTCTATTTTAGAAAGGATTGATTGTAGGATAATTTATTCTTTCCTTGTATCTTATTCTTATCTTATTGTAACTATTTCACTGATTCAATATACAAAAATTCTTTCACAATTGTGTTAATTGATATGGTATCAGAGACACCTTCAATCTCCTTTGTTTGGAATTGAAGCTTGCACAATTGTTACTTCTGTAGTAGCAATTTCTTCTTTGTACCATTGCATGTCAGATATTAAAAAGGGTGGCAATGGTTCTCATGAGAAGAATGAAAACTCTAGAGTTGTTTTTCCTGTACAGGAAAATTATCTTATCACCCCAGAACGCCTTGATGAATCTAATTATATTGAGTGGTCCTTGAACGCTCAAAGTAAGATCCGCAGAAGAAAGTGTTGGGGTTTTATTTCAGGTACCAAAGTTGCACCAAAGGACGAACTTTCGGAAGAATTCGAATCATGGCAAGAAGAAAATTGTTTGGTCAAATCATGGCTTCTTGATGCAATGACAAAGGATATCCGATCATTGTTCCTTCACTTGAGAACAGCGAAGGAAATCTGGGACGCTGCGAAACAAACATATTCAGTTGATCAAGATGCTTCAAAGGCGTATCAGCTTCATTGTGAGCTGATGACTATTCGGCAAAATGGTGAGTCCATTATTTCTTATTTTGGAAAAACTACAAAAGATATGGCAGCAACTTGATGATATTGATGATTGTACAATGGAGTGTACAAGCGATATCATCAAATATACTGCAAAGGTTAATGCACAACGTGTGTATATTTTTTTGGCTGGATTGGATTCTCAGTTGGATGGGGTAAGAGGTCGAGTACTTGCTACTAAACCACTCCCAAATATCCAAAGTGTGTATGCTGTGGTTCGTGCAGAAGCTAATCGACAAGGAGCCATGCTTGGAGGTACACTTGGAGACGTAGCTGGCTAGCTGCAATGGCCACCATGTCAAAAAAGGATCGTAAATGTACTCATTGTAATGGCACAGGTCACACAATGGACACATGTTTTCGATTACATGGATATCCAGATTGACATCCAAAAGGCAAGAAAGCACCTCAAGTATCTTCTAACAACCAAGAGGAGAACACCAACCCAAAGGTTAATCTAGCCACAATGTCTATATTTGCTGCTCAATCATGTACATCCCTTACTAGTAATAGTGATTGGATAGTTGATTCAGGTGCAACAGATCATATGACTTGTGATAGACAAATTTAGTCAATTATCTTCTAATGGTTCTATGAGTATTGTTACCAATTCTAATGGAATTTCTTCTAAAATTGTTGGTATTGGTACTATTCCATTATCTCCTTCTTTCAATATAAAAAATGTGTTATTTGTGCCATCACTGAATTGTAACCTTCTTTCTATAAAACAATTACCAAGTCTCATAATCTTTCATGTACTTTTATCCCTACTCACTGTTTTTCGGGACCTTCACACCAAGGAGAAGATTGGCATTGGTAGAGAAAAAGGAGGATTGTACTATCTGGAAGATAGTTTTCAGTTTTGCAATAAAGGACAAACTCATTTGGTACAAGAGAATTCAATTGACAAGAAAAAATAACAGATCTGATTATGGCATAAAAGATTAGGACATTCATCCATCTTTCTTCTATTTAAAAAAATTATTTCCCTCTTTATTTGTTGGATTTAATGTTTCGGATTTTGCTTGCAAAACTTGTGCTCTTGCTAAAAGTCATCGCACCACTTTTCCTTTGAGTGAAAATAAAACAAGTGCTCCTTTCTCGTTGGGGACCGGCACCTATTTCAACTCTTAATGGAATTAGATGGTACATTGTTTTCGCTGATGATTACTCTAGAATGACTTGGATTTACCTAATTAAAAAGAAAAGTGATGTAAGTTTTGTTATTTGACTTTTTCATCAAATGATTTTAACTCAATTTGGTATGTCAATAAAAGTTCTTAGATCAGATAATGGAAGTGAATATCTTAACCAAGAATTGATAGAATTCATGGGCTCTGTTGGCATGATTCATCAAACCACACGTCCTTACTTCACCGTAACAAAAGTGTAGCTGAAAGAAAGAATAGGCAGCTTTTAGGTCACTCTGCCTCTTACTTATGGGGGGAAGCGTTAAGTTTTGTAGTTTATGTAATTAATCAAACTCCTTCAAGTACTATTTATTTTCGACAACCACTATATGTTTTGTCTAATCATTGCACTCTCCCCCCTACTGTTCATTTGCCCCCAAAAATATTTGGATGTGTTGTGTGAGTTCATCTGCAACCTCATCAGAGAAATAAGCTTGAATCTCGAGCATTAAAAAGCATTTTTGTGGGATATGGTAATTATCAAAAGGGGTATAAATGCTGTGATCCTTCCTCTGAGAGGCTTTATGTTTCTATGGATGTTGCCTTCCATGAAAATGAATATTTTAACTCTGCAGATTCTTCACTTCAGTGGAAAAACTTAATGAAGCAATTAATCTTGATGATGTAGTGCAGGCATTTCTTCCGTTGAATGCAGATATTAGTATAGAGCATAAAGATGAACCAGAAATTGTAAGAGATGACGACTTAATAAATGAAGAATAAAGAGATGTCATAGAAGTTGTAGAAAATAATGAAAATGTTGGGTTGGACAAATGTGATGAATTACAAGGAGTCTTCTCACAGACAGTAATAATCCTCTTACATCACCAAGTCAACCATGTCAACCTTCATCTGAGGTAACTTCTACTTATCATATTCCAACCCGTGCTAACCGTGGTATACCTCCTATTAGATATTGTTGGCCTAAGTGTTTTTATCACTTACACTCTACTCAGGATTTTGATGCTAACAAACAATGTGAAATAGTACTAACAAGTTCATTTAGTGTTTTAGAATACAACATCTTGTTAGGAATTTCAAGTTCAAAAGGAAAGTTGAGCTATGCACAAGTTCAAGTCAAAAAGTGACAACATGAAGCCAGACAAGTTCAAGAATCGACTCATACAAGGACACAAGGACCGGAAAGACAAGACAATCATATGTACATCATTTGTAAGGTATATAAGCTCCATTCTTACAAGCCAAATGCATTAGAATCATGCATTCCACAAATTTCAAGTTTTAAAGAACTTAAAGTTGTGATTTTTGTGATTTTCAATTTCGTGGGTTTTAAAATGTTTTAAATCATGCAAACATGTTTTATAACATGCATTTGAGGTATATGAACTGTTAGAATTGTTTTTTAATGCACCGGCATGTGTTTAGACGGCTTTTGGATTGATATTAAAAGTATTTGTAGAAAAGCCCCTATGTTTTTCATGAAACTGTGATTTTTTATTTCTAGGGTTTCTGAAACAATCCGAGATGTCTAGACACGTTTTATGGAAACTACTAAACGTGTATAAAGTGATTTCAAAGGTTTAGTCGAGTCGTAGAGGTGTTAGGAGGTCGTTTTGAAAACCAGAATTTTATTTATTTAAAAGCCCTTACACCCTGTCCAACGCGCTAGGCATTTTGGCAGTGTCCTGACAGCTTTTTTAAAGTACTGATCCATACCTTTAATTTGAATTTGTAGATCATTTTGGGTCCTTGGATCATATGTAACAGTCATATGGGGTTATAAAGGGTTTGACTACTTACTCAAACACCCAAGAACACCAAAGTCACAACTTGTGCTCCTACACTTTCAAAAATCCAAGTTTTACACACATTTGGGCTAGATTTTTTATCACATACACTTCGTGATTTTCGGAGCTATCGATTCGCCGGTCAAGGCAACATAAGGGAGGTGTTCTAAGGCTTACAACAACTACTGTAAAACTGATTTTCGAATTTCACACTTGGGGTTGTAAGATTTCTTGATTTCTTACTCTTCTTGGGCTTAATCTATACTTATTGATTAGAGTAATATTTGAAAATCATTTGTTGTGTTTTTGAACACTTGTGTCTTGAGTTTTGAACTTAAACTTGATCTCTTTAAGCTTAAGACATATTTGAACAAGTTGTTGTGCTTAATCTTGATTTTTGACAAAACCACTTGTTCACTTGATTTAAAACTGCACAAGTTTTCATCGATACTCTTTTGTCAGTTTCTTGACTAAGTATTGCACATACTGATTTTATATACATCTTAGTCGGAGTTCATACTTGCATGCATAGAAGTGGTTTAGCTCTAGGTGGCTTGTAAGAATTGGACTTATTGCCACTTTACTTTGTAAAGCAAGATTTTAATTGTATTTATCAAACTTTGATTGTAAGACTTAGTGGGATCTAAATCAAAAGGGAAGACCTAGTTGAGGCTAGGTAAGGAAAATCCTAGGTGAGTCTAGGTGGAAAAATCCTAAATGAGTCTAGGTGGTTGTATAAGACCTTATTGCGGTAAGACATCTTGTAAAAGACCTAGTTGAGGCTAGGCATTCACTAGGCTTGCGAGCTTAGGTTGTAACACTTATTGGTAATATAAGTGGAGGTTTGAAAATCCTAACCAGGGAGGTTAGGTAGTGGATGTAGATCGGTTGGATCAAACCACTATAAATCGCGTGTCTCATTTCCATCTCTTCTACCCCCTTCTTGATTGCATTGCTTAGACATTTATTGTTGGTATGTGTGCTATTGTTGTTATTTAAGCATAAATAAAAATGTAATAATCACTCGGTAACCCAATTCACCCCCCCTCTTGGGTGACCTTCAGATATGAACCTGATTTTAAAGCAAAAATAATAATTTTTTTTTATTTTTTTTTTAGTTACCGAGAGTATCCAGGTCACCACTTTTGTGGAGCCCAACTAATCTTTCGAGGCCGGGGGGGTTGCCAAGAAAGAAGTTCATCCCCATCCCCTAGGTATGTTTGGCGCCAAGCAAAAATAAAATATCCCATTAGTAACCATGTATCTTATCATCGATTGTCGGAATCATATGCATCTTATGTACTACAATTATCATCTATCTCTATTCCTAGTAAACTACAGGAAGCATTAGAAGACACGAGGTGGAGCCAAGCTATGGAAGAAGAAATTGCTACTCTTGAAAAAAATGCTACTTGGAACTTGGTGCCTCTTCCCAATGGAAAAAAGACAGTGGGTTGTAAATGGGTGTTTGCTGTTAAACATAAAGCTGATGGAACAGTTGAAAGGTTCAAAGCACGATTAGTTGCAAAAGGATACTGATACGAGCCCAACACATCAGCCCAAGGAATTCGAGCCCAAACCCACAAGGTTGGGAAAAGTTTACTATAGGAAACATTTTAGAAATAAAGCAGCCCCAATTGAGAAGTCCAGCAGTTCTGATGGGTTCCACAGTGATGTCTAAAGTAGGTCCAACATGTGTAAGTTGGTGTGCCTGTGGAGAAATAGGTTGGTAAGTGTGTGAGTATAAAAAGGTGCATTGTTTATTATGTAGGCATCTTTGGAGTGAATTGTGTAGTGGGAGATCATTCTGATCTTGGGAGGGTATTAAGAGAGTCTCTCATACTCTAGGGTTTAATAGTGCTATCCACTGCTGTAACCCCTTTTGATTTTATCAATAAAATACCGAGGTATCCCCTCGTTTCCTTCATTTAGTAGATTCATATCATTAATATCAGAGCAAGTTTGCCATGGCACCTAAGGTCGACTCTTGCGTAGATCAGCTTGAGGCGGAGATGAAGAAGACGGAGATCTCGGCTCGCCGAATACGGAGATCTCGGTCGGCGAGCTTCGAACAGAGATGGAAACACAAAGATCCACAATGGAAACTCAGTTTCAATCCTTGTCCCAGAAGATGGAGTTTCTGATTCACCACCAGAAGGTGATTTTGGGAGAATTAGTGCAGATCGGGGAGTCCAGCGGGGTCGAGATCCCGGATCCACCAGATCTAGAACAGAGGTTAGGTTCGATGATGGAGGAAAGTCCAGATCAGACAGGAGGGTCGTACAGATCAAGTCCCAAAGTCCGGAAGATTAAGATGCCAACGTTTGACGGAGAGGATTTGCTCGTTTCGTTGAATCAGGCAAAACACTACTTCCAGTTGCATAAGATGTCGGAGATTTCGAAATTGAGGGTCGCCAGGATCTGCTTGGTAGGAACTGCCTAGATCTAGCTTCAAACAAAAGAGATGAACCACCCCTTTTAGAGTTGGGCAGATCTTCGTGCGCGGCTAACTAGGAGATTCACGGAAGCCGAACCGCAACTGTTGTACCAACAGTTTTTTGCCATCAAACAAGAGACTACAATTTCGGAGTATCGAAAGAGGTTTGAACTGCTCTCCTTGCATGTCAAGGGCATACCTGAGGATTTCAAAATCGTCGTCTTCATTAACGGCCAGGTTGATCGCATCCAATTAGAGCTGTTGGTGGCATCGCCGTCGTCGTTGAGGCTGGTGATGGAAAGGGCTTCCCAATTCGAGAAGAATATGAACGAGGGAGATGGGCTTGGCTTGGGACAACCCTCTTTAAGTGGGCCCAAAAGCCCAACATCAAAGGGCTCACCTAACAAACATGAAGGTCGCCCCACCCACATGGGTTTCCCACACCATATCTGGGTCCACTAAAGGCCCACAAGCTTCTTACTCTAGGCCTAGTCCTTTTTGGGATTCCACAGCCAAATCAAGTCCAGTCTCATTTGGTTCATCAAGCCCATCATCGTCTATTCCTGTGACACCGAAAGTCTCTTTTGATTCCTTATAACACACTTGACTTTCGATTGATATCTATTAGTCTGTTTATCATGCACTTGATCTATTTAAATTCCTGTCTTTCTATTACCGCATGATATTTAGACTGCTTTACTTGTTATATCTTGAATTATTGTTATCTTCTTCTGGCATTACATTCGATTTCTCAAGTTGCTCACCGTCTAGTTTGTGACGGTGGGTGCAGATAGAACGGAGTGCAGCAGAGACAAGGAGCCCTGCCTAGGCGACTTTTTGTGAGGATTAGTGACTGAACTTGGAAGAAATTATAGTAGGTATTTATGTTTTGCTTAACTGTATATCGTTTCATATATGTTTTGGGTTATAAAACTTGGTATTTTGATGAGATTGATATCATGTACTTATTCATAACTCACTTTTGTTTGTACATAAATATTTCGGGGTTTTCCACATTATAGATTCCTAATTTCCCTTCACTGAGTTATTTCCCTTATTATAATTGTTTAGTCTTTAGCTGTATATATTTGCAATAACTCTTTCATAAATCGTTAAATTAATTAAATCGAAGGCTGACTAGGCTCGTCAAGTTTCCGAGTAATGACTCGAGGTGTAACGACTCGGAAATTTGGCTATTTGTGGATGATGATGTATATCACATATTTATACTCGTATTTGAGTGCCGGACGATTAAGTCTGTGAACGAGTAGGAAAATTGGGTTACGGGTACACGAGGGACTTAAAAACTATAAAGAGTACAAATAAATTAATTTTCTAATAATTTAATTAATTAGTTAACGGGATGTGGTGAGAAAACGGATGCGGTGAACCAAATTACGGAGAAAAGCGGACCGAGGAAATGCAAGATCAACGCGAGAGTTGGTTAATTATGCATTTCATGGACTATGGGATAGAACTTGTTAAAGTGACACCACTCAAATGAGGAGAGCCATGAGATTTACCTCGAGATTTGTATGTGGGTTGAGTTGAGATGAAGAGGAAAAGACTCATAAGGGCAGCTGTCCTTAAGTGTATGTGAAGGGGGAAGAAGGGCAAAAGGGTCCTTTTACATGCATTCATATATATATATGCAAACAACAAACCTTAAATACACTATTCACCTTCTTCCTAACCTACCTCACCGCCGCCCCTCTTACTCACCCCACTCGGCCTCCTCAGAACCGACCCGCCGGAGGTCCGTGATCGCTCTCTCTCTCTCTCTCATTCTCTTCTCGGATTCGGTACTGTGCACCGCCACTCTCGTTGTTGTGGGATCTCTCTCTCTCTCTCTCTCTCTCTCTCTCTCTCTCTCTCTCTCTCTCTCTCTCTCTCTCTCTCTCTCTCTCTCTCTCTCTCTCTCTCTCTTCTCTCTCTTCGATGCGTGCACCGCCACTCTCGTTGTTGTGGGGAGCTACCACGTTCGGGGCGTGACCGAAGATGACCCAGCAGTATCCCCGGAGACTCGCCAACCTCCAGCGCCTCCCCCACACGACAGACGTGGAGATCTTGGACTGTTGTGCATCGCACTGTAAATGCACAGTCCATCCTCTTCATTTTGTTCGGCCACGCGGTGATAACGGCGATGACCATGGAGGTCGTCAACAACAATCCCTGGTGGTTCACCATAGTTGCCACACCTCTAGGGCCCAGTTCATAGCGTGGTACAGTGGTAAGAGTCGGGCAAACGATCCTCTTAATGTTCACGTCTAGCCGACTGGATGGGCACTGCCATGATCAAGGACTGGTTGGGGACGACTTCACGGTGACTCACCGGAGTCCCCGACAGCCCTAGAACACCCCATCGCAGTGTTGATTGTATGTGGTGTCTGCTTACACATTTTACTTTATGTTGACCCTATTTTAAGGGTTTCCCCCCGACTGCCGGATCTCTTGACTGGGCGGAGCTAGGGGTGGGCACGAAACCCGATGACCCGACTCGGGTGGCGGGTCGGGTAGAGTGGATAAAAATAAAAAGTCGGGTCAAAATAACCCGACCCGTCGGGTATCGGGTCGGGTTTCGGGTATGATCAAAGGTCACCCAACCCGACCCGACCAACGCATGGATATATATAATAGGGGTCTATGACCCGATGACCCGACCCGACCCGACCCGATGACCCGACCCGACCCGATGACCCGACCCGACCCGATGACCCGACCCGACGACTGCTTTTTTTTTTTTTAAAGGAAACCGGGTCACCCGATGACCCGACCCGACGACCCGACCCTAAACGGGTCGGGTATATATCGGGTCTGCTGCCTGGCGGGTCGGGTGACGGGTCAGTTTTAGGGTGACCCGATATGAGTCGGGTCATCGGGTGTCGGGTCGGGTTGACCCAAACCCGACCCGTGCCCACCCCTAGGCGGAGCCACCCCCATTGGCTGCCGTGACGTGGGGAAATGTTAGGGACCCTTCCATGCCTATGTGGGTGCCTCCCGATCCCCGGAGCAAGCAAAACAGCGACGGTGGTTGTAGTGTGGAACTCATTATTTCATGTAATTTTATTGTTTTGTTTCTTTTCACCTCTCGCCGGAAACCACCACTGTGACGGCATTGCTGGCCGGACCGCTGCTCTAGGAGGTTTTCGGGGACCATGTTAAACCTATGATGGTGTCTCGCAACCCTCCAATAAGTCCGAACCGGTAATGACAAATACATTGACGTGATTTCATGTGTTGTTCTCTCTTCGTTGGAAATCGCCATACTTGGCGGCGTTGCCGTCGACGCCGTGACTAGGGGAGTGTCGAGGATCACACCAAACCGTTGTGTGCATCCCATAACCCCGGAGCGTCCATATTGATGGTGGCAAGTTGTGGTATTGATAAACTTATGTGTTGGTTCTCTATCGCGTCAAGTAGTCGTCAACGCGGCGTAGGGCGTGCACACGGCCTTTCCATGCCATGTTGGCACTCTACGGATGTTGGACCACACCCGTGAGGTTCCCTACTCGCCGGTGTATGGTCATGTTAAATTTCGTATTGAGTCAATTGTCGGGCGACATCGAAGTTGTGTCTCACGTTGGTTGAATGGTTATGACGTCGTGGTCACGCCACCGGTCCTCGAGACTATAGCGTGACCTATTAACGACTGAGCCGAGCCTATGATTTTTTAATAGGCTTACATGCATGTTGTCATTTCAAAACCCAAGAGAATCGTTGTGTTTTCATTTGGTTTTTGATCGAGTTACCGATTGATATATCAAGTTGTTCGATTCAGCAAAACATTGGGAAAATACTAGGGTTTCAACCTAGGATTAGTAATGACTCGACCCGTTAATTAGAGTTTCCAACCTTGTCAGGTAGCGGGAAACTCGAGAATACGCGTTAGGAACGAGAGTGTTGTTACACGGGTTGCGTTGTCAAGTAAGTACACTTGCCCTAAAAAGCATTTGTACGTTAGTAGGCCAGTAAGGAAATAACATGTGATTTATACATCCTCTATTCATTGATATTGTTGAATTGATCCCTTGTTTGAAATTCCATTCCGTTTTCCTTGGTTGTATGTTCTCGGCATAAGTGTGTGTCTCGAAGGTATCATGTAGTCCCGCACTAGCTGGGACAACGAGGGTGCCCTCTGCGGGGTAACTGACCACCCCTAGTGATGTATGTACTGGATTCGAGAGGTGTTGCGATGCCTCTCGATTTCACGCTGTGCTAGTGTTGCGACATTGCCCGGGGAGATCTTGCAAGATCTTTGCCGTATTGCTGTGAAATTAGACCACTCATGGGCCTCTTTTGAATCTTAGAACATGCAAATATCGATTGTTTATCTATCAGTCTGTTTATCATGCACTTGATTTATTTACGTTTCTTGTTGTTTCATTTCCGCATGATATTTAGACTGCCTTGTTTGTTTAAATCATAAATTACTGTTACATTTTTCTGGCACTACTTTTGATTTCTTCAGTTGCTCACCGTCTAGTTTGTGACGGTGGGTGCAAATAGGGTGGAGAGCAGCAAGGGCAAGGGGCCCTGCCTAGGAGATATACTTTGAGGTCTAGCAGCGGGATTAGAGAGACTATAGTATGTGTTTATATTTTTGCTGATTTGTATATCGTTTCATACTTATATTGGGATTATTGAACTTAGTATTCTGGTGAGACTGGTATCATATATACATGCTTATCAAATTGTACATAAATACCCGGGGTTTTCCACACTTATAGAATTCCTAATTTCCCTTTGATTTAGTTATTTCCCCTTGTTTATTTACTGTTTAGTCTTCCATTGTGTATTAATGCAATAACTCTTTCATAAATTACCAAATTGACTAAATCGAAGGCTGACTAGGTTCGTCAGGTTGCCGAGTGATGACTCGGGGCCTGCACGGGTCTAGGCCGGGCGTACCCAATTGCACGGGGAAATTGGGGCCGTCACACGGGGCCTGCACGGTCTAGGCCGGGTGTACCCAATTGCACGAGGAAATTAGGGCCGTCACAGTTGGTATCAGAGCATAAGTTTTATAACCTTAAGGACAGAGTATAAAGTTGTCTAAAATTGTGATACCAACGTCAAAGTTGGTATCAGAGCCTAAGGTTATAACGACCTGACTCTTGATTTAAAACACAAACCATTAAGACTGCGAAAAATTAGGAATGGTTGAACTTAGAAGTGGAAACCCTATGAACCTGACTTAGAATCCTAGTTGGGGAGTGAGGATGAGTCGAGAAATGGAAACTGAAAACTTATTGAGATAAGTATGTTTTATGTGTGTATTATATGGTATCGATAGCTATCCACTGATCCGAAAAGCGATGGCAGATCAGCGGGGTCCTAATGATGACAGCGGGACGTCGAGTACTCAAACTATTTGTATCGAGGAATTTCAAACTTTAACGCAGAAAGTCGCAGCTCAGGAGCGACAGCTGGAGGAGATTCTGGCGATATTGAGGGCATCAGTTGTTGTTGCATCGGTACCATCTACGACTAGAGTAACCGCTACTCAGGAGGAGAACACACCGGGGGTTACGACCACGACTTTGCTTCCTACTACCACTACAACGAGACCAGTGATGGCGGTTGTACCTCGCGCACCGACAGAGATTGCACCAACGACACCTTCAGTGTATGGCACTACTGTGACGGCCCCAATTTCCCCATGCAATTGGGTACGCCCGGCCTAGACCCGTGCAGGCCCCAAGTCATCACTTGGTAACCTGACGAGCCTAGTCGACCTTTCAATTTAATCAATTTAGTATTTTATGAAAGAGTTATTGCAATATTATACAAAGAAGACTAAACAATATATAACAAGGGGAAATAACTCAATCAAAGGGAAATTAGGAATTTATAATTGTGGAAAACCCCGTGTTCATGTACAATTCGATAAATCAACATACATGATACTAATCTCAACAATAATACCAAGTTCTATAAACCAAAAACATACATATATAAAGCGATATACAAATGAGCAAAAACATATAACCTACTCTAGGGTTCCTCAAGTCCAAAGCCGCTAATCCTCACAAAAAGTCTCCTAAGCAAGGCTCTTTACCTCTCTCTACCGCACTCCGCTATATCTCTGCACCCACCGTCACAAACTAGACGGTGAGCAACTGAGAGAAATCGAAAGTAATGCCGAAGAATATAACAAGATAATTCATGAATTATCAATCAAGGCGATCTAAATATCATGCGGAATTGAAAGACGGGAAGTTAAATAAACAAGGTGCATGATAGGTAGACTGGAAACAATAACAATCGAAACATGCGTGTTCTACGAGTCAAGAGAGGCCATAAGTGGTCTAAAATCCACAACAATACCACAACAATATCCACAACAATCCACAACAATCCAAGTACATGGTATCACACAATCACTAGGGGTGGTCAAACACTCGTGCGCACGAGTGCCCGCGTTTATCCCTTCTAGTGCGGGCCGCATGTACCTTCGAGACACACACTTATGCCAAAAACACACATACAAGGAATATGGAATGGAATGCCAACAAATAGGTAATAGCAAACACAATGGAATGAAGATGAATCACATGATATTTTCTTAATCGGCTTACTAACGTACACAAGTTTTGAGACAAGTGTACTTACTCGAACTAATCGCAACCCGTGTAACAACACTCTCGCGTTCCTATTAAGTATCCCCGAGTTTCCCGCTACCTGACAAGGTTGGAAACTCTAATTAATGGGTCGAATCATTAACTAAACCCTAGGTTGGTACCCTAGCATTTTCTCAGTGTTTTAATGACTCGAACACTTCGTTAACTCAATCGGTAAATCAAACAAAAAATATAACGAAACACAATGACTCTTTTGGGTATTATAACCACACTATGCAAGCCTAATTATAGATCTTAGGCTCGGCTCAGTCGTATGTGAAATCACACCATAATCTCGAGGACCGGCGGTGTGTCCACGACGTCACTGCCGTTCAACCAACTTGAAATACAATTTCGATGTCGTCCAACAATTATGACTCAATATTAAACTTAACATGACCATACACCGGCGAGTATGGAATTCAAGGTGTGGTCCAACATCCGTAGAGTGTCAACACAGCATGGAAAGGCCGTGTGCACGCCCTACGTCGCGTTGACAACCTACTCGATGCAATATAAACAACTCATGCATATCTCCGCCATTACGACTCATCATCATTGATATGGACGCTCCGAGGCTATGAGACTCCATGAATGACATGGTAAGGTCTCCGGCAGTCCCCCATGTCATCGCGTCGATGATAGTACCGCTACGACGGACGGTTTCCGGCGAGAAAGTTACATCACGCATAACATTACACAATTGACATAGTACATCAATGATGCCGCTTGTTTTAAGCCACTCCGAGAGTTGTGAAACACAAGCATAGACTTAGCTTGGTAATCGACATCCCCGATCATGGTGGCACCGCGATGGCGTCGCTCACGACAACGGATTTCGACGAGGAGTATAACCCCCATGAAATGAACATAACATGAAATACCGAAAGTTTGTGCTCACCTCACTGTTGTTGACCACTCCGGGGCTGTGGGACCCAAGCCAAAGCTCAATGGGGTCCTCGACGGCCTCCGATCCCCGGCAGATCCAGCGGTGGCGCCGCCCATAGGGCGATTTCCGATGAGGGTTCAAAACATCACACACACACGACAACAACATTATCTATATTCAAGACACTAAAACCATCCCAATACGACCAAATAGATCACCACAAAAACAGCGAGGCATCATCGAGGTCATGGAGAGGTCCCCGACGACCCCCACGCTTGCCATTCCGAGCCGGTAACACCCCCAATCACGACGGTTCGAGCGAGGACAGACAAGAGGGTAAACATAGATGAAATGAAAGAAATCTCAACAATATTACACACTTGTTGCTACTTTGTTATAGACTCTCCGGAGGTTGGGAGACATCAACTTGATCATGATGGACCCCCAACGGTACCCCAGACTCCGGCGGTCATCAGCCATGACGCATCTCGGCCAACAGTTCGGTTAGACATGGGATGTACAAAACAGGGCACATAGGTGAATGACGAAGGTAAACCAGTCACCACGGCCACTAATGCTGTGAATTGGGGTGCTCCGAGACCGTCGAGGCTCTGGTGAGGCACCAGGCGTGACCTCCGATCAGTCTCCGGTCATCGCCCCCATCACAGCACGGCCAAAAGTGGCGGACAGCAGCAAAAAGAAAGACAAGCGAGATCGAAGAGAAAAGAGAGAGAGAGAGAGAGAGAGAGAGAGAGACCCGAAGGTTCTCCGGCGGGAGTCCGACCACCTCGGCCGCCGAGGGGCCGGTGGTGCTCGCCAAGGGTCGGCGAGAAAAGGGGAGGGGAGGAGCGAATCGGTGAGGGAGAGAATGAACAGTGGTGGGTTTGTTTATATATATAAACATTAAAGGTCAAATGACCGGTTGCCCCTCCTTTTAATTATATCCATTTCATCACAATTTGCCCTTTTGGGTCTTTTCATTTATTTATTTATTTTTATTACACCTTAAAGTAGATGTGTGTTGTCACTTGCATGGCCCTCTATCTCAACACTCACACGCATCTCGAGGTCAATCTCATGGCTCCCCACTATTGGACGGTGTCACTCTAAAAATTCCAATCCCATAGCCCGTATGTCGTGTAATTATCCAACTCCCACGTAAATCTTGCGTTCCTCGATCCGTATTTCTCCGTCAATTGGCTCGTCGTGTCCATTTTCTCGCCACGTCCCATCAATTAATTTATTAAATTAATAAAAATTCCTTTATTTGTATGTTTTACTTCCCCGTTTACATAGGCGTACCCTCACTCAATTTAAAAATTTGCCCGAACGGCGCGAGACTCGTAAAATACTAAAATACTAATACACACAATCAAAGAATCATAAAATCACTTCGGTGTCGACTCCCGAAGTTCGAAATACTGACCAGTATTCACGTAGCCGGGTCACAATTTTTTGACAATTGCGATACAAGTCCGATTAAAAAAATTTGGGGTTGTTACAACTACGGCGACTATTGAGGCCAGGCAGTGGCGAGAGTTTAAGAGGCACGACCCTGTTGTTTTCTATGGAGGCACTGACGTGATCGCGGCAGAATTATTCTTGAAGAGTCACGAGAAGATACACCACATCATAGCTACTGAGGAGCACATGAAAGCTTTTATTTCTTCCTCGATGTTGATGGGAGAAGCTGACGACTGGTGGACAACGATTGTGAGTACCAGAGCTGTGCCGAGGGACTGGATAGAGTTCAAAACCCAGTTTAAACAGAAATACTTTCCGCCGACAGTGTTACAAGCGAAGAGGAACGAGTTCACTTCTCTGCGACAGTCTATAGGAGAGTCGGTGATGGACTACATGGGTAGGTTCATCCAGTTGTTACCTTATGCCGGAGGATCAACAGATTCAGAGGCCGATTGTATCTACCATTTCACAGAGGGTTTGCTACTTGCTATTGGAGGTTCAGTGGTCACCACCGAACCAGAGACTCTACAGAGAGCATACGAGCAGAGTCTAGCTAGGGAGAGTTACTTGAGTACTCACCACGAGGAGATTGAACCTGATCGACCTGAGTTGCATATAGAGCACCGATCAGAGGGATAAGACAGGAAACGAACAAGGAATCCGAACGATAATAGTGGTTCTCGAAGGCGGAAGGTGTGTTTCCAATGCGGACAGCCTGGACATTTTCAAAATTGATGTCCTGATTTGTACGAGGACCAGCAGGATGACGATCAACCTCAGGCCATTGAGGACGTGCACATGGCGAGTGAACAACAGCTGACAGTGGTTCGTAATCCTACTGGAGGTGAGGAATCTTCCTGGTCAACATACAACATGCATAGAACTAATTATTTGAAACCTTAGGTGTTTAAATGTGATGTCGGACGTCATGTGACAGAGTTAGGGTCGATACTAGCTAGAGTGGTGCCGTTTAAACTTAGCAGAGTTGTTTAAGATGAGACAGACCTGACTTAGATTAGAGTCCAAAGGAGATGGTAAGTTTGGGCACAATAGGTTGCCAAAACTAGCCACGAGTACACCTAAAGAGAGGCAGGACCAAACTGGTAGTGATTCATCTTACGATGCATGGACAAGTAGTGTACATAGTGGCCACGGTTGCAACTTTGTCGAATCTATTTTACTGTCTGGGTATAGATAAACTTGCGTCGAGACGCGAATGGGTTGGGAGGTTTTCACGAGTATGGCGTGTGAGTCGCGATCGTAGCATCTTATGTCGTGATCACCAAGCTTGAGTTGTGGCAGTGGGCGATGTCTACGACGAGATCGTAGGCATTCCTACCACTAGTGGGAATTGGGGGCGGTCTTGAGAGACCGTATTTGAATTAGACTGTTTGAAGAGGTTACAACCCGTAGTTTGAAGACCAAGACAAAATCAAGCTGTTCGAAGAGGCAGAGGCCCACAGTTGGGAAGTGGTAAAGTATGGAGCTATTTGGAGTGATCCAGAGGGATCCACAATTCATGGAAAGAGACGTGCTGTTTGAAGAGACTTTGTACAAGTCCGCAGTTCAATACCTAGTGCCAAGCTATTGGAAGTGACTCTCGCGAGAGTCCACAGTTGGTCATAGCTTATTGAGCTGTCTGAAGTGACTTTGCATCGGTCCGCAGTTCAACGATGAGGAACGAGCTGTCTGAAGTGACTCTGAGGCAGTCCGCAGTTCGAGATAAATGATCCAAGTTGTCTGAAACTGCTCTAAGTCACAGTTTGGAGGGAGTGCGAACGGGTGTTGGTTCTCCTAATTCGCTCGAAGTTAAAGCAAATTTCGAGGACAAAATTCTTGTAAGTTGGGGAGACTGTAACGACCCTGAATTTTTAACTGACTTGTGTCACACATGTCAGGATTATGACCTGGCTACGTGAATGTTGGATGGTATTTCGAACTTCGGTAGTCCACACCGAGGTAGTTTTATGATTCTTTGATTTTGTGTATTAGTATTTTAGTATTTTACGGGTCTCGAGCCGTTCAGGCGATTTTTAGTTAAGTGAGGTTTCGCCTAATTAAACGGGGGATAAGAACTCGATAAATGAATTTAACTAATAATTTAAATAATTAGTTGACGCGAAGTGGCAAGAAAACGGGCGCGACAAACCAAATTTCGGAGAAATGCGTACCAAGGAAATGTAAGATCAATGTGGGAGTTGGATAGTTTTGCAACATACGGGCTATGGGATAAAAATAGTTAAAGTGACACTGCATAATGAAGAGAGCCATGGGATTAGCCTTGAGATGTGTACGTGTGTTAAGTCATGATGATGAGGTAAAAGACCCATAAGGGCAACTGTCCAAGAAATGAACAAGTGTCGACTTAAGGGCAAAAGAGTCATTTTACACTTAGTACACATATATAAACAAAAAGAAAGAAAACCCTAATACACACTATTCATCATCTTCCCAACTCAACAGTCGCCACTATTCACCTCTTCCCTCCTCTCTCCACTGCCACCACGTCCCACCGGAAACGCCGACTCCGACGAGGCCAGCGAGACCAGAGAACCGCCATCGACGAGGTGAGACACTCATTTCTCTCGTTATCTCTCACCTCACGGTCCCTAGCTCTCGGCTGTGCAAGCTCTCTCTCACTCTCACTCTCGGCTGGACCGTCACTACCGCCACCCACCACGGAGCTGACCTCTCCACCACCCACCGGAGACGCTTAGGTGACCTCCTCCTCTCTCTTTCTTCTCTTTCTTCTCTCTCTCTCTCAACAGTTCATTCTCTCTCTCTCACTCTCATTCTTCTCGACCTCCGCGCCGTAACAGTGGCTCCTCCTCCCTGGACCGGCAACCACCCTCACCCTCACGGCGCTGGAATCTTGGTCACCCACCAAAGACACCAAGGTGAGCCGTCCTCGACTGTCCCTCTCTCGTTTTTTTTTTGCTCACTGTTTTTCATATTTTTGGGATTATTGTGTGAGTTTGGTACCACGGTTTGGATGACTGGCACTGGTGCCAGTCGAGGTTGACCGGAGGTCATCCTCCGGCGACTCTGCTGGCCGGAGGTGACCCCATGTGTGACTATTTTGTGTGTTGTGTGTAGACAGTTTTGTAAGTGTTGTGTGCAGAAGATTTGGTGTGTGAAAGTGTGACGGTTTGGTGTGTGTGTGTGTGCATGGGGTGTACATGGGTTGTGTAGAGCCCAATAAGGGTTCAATACAATAGGTACAACTTAAAGCCCAAAACAAATGCATAAAAATGTAAGAATGAGCCTATATATCTAGGCCCAATAAGTGTCCACACAAAAAGCTTACTTAGGTGAGTATAGACTTGATAAATGGGTCCAACAAGAGCCCAAAGAGAGTTATGTTTTGTAAAAAGTGCACTAACCATAGAGATGGATTGATCCACAATGGTTTGAGTCGCCTTAATTAAATGTATTTAAACTAAACATACGAGAAACGCCCTAAGACGAGGTATTAACTCTAAATCAACATTCGGGGTTTAAACCTATTATCAGGTAGTCGAGAAACCGCGGGAAAAACACGTTAGAGTCTCAGAGTGATACGCGTTGTCAGGTAAGTACACTTGCCTTAAAGCTTGTGTATGATTTGTAAGCCAGTAAGAAAATGTCATGTGATTCATTATCATTTATTCTGATTCGTTATGCTCTATTATTGGTATTCTATTCCATTCCTTGTTGCGTGTTTCTTGGCGTAAGTATTTCGTCTCAAGAGTACTAGGACCTGCACTAGAGGGATAAAACATGGGCACTCTTGTACAGGAGCGTGTGACCACCCTTAGTGACCGTGTGACACCGAGTACTGGGTGGGTGGGCTTGTGTCCCTCCCATCATAGCTGTGCTTTCGCTTGTGTCGATGCCCGGGAAGACCTCGCGAGGTCTTCGCAGTTATGCTATGATTTAGACCACTTATAAGCCTCTTTTGATTCCTTAGAACTTTCGATTGATATCTATTAGTCTGTTTATCATGCACTTGATCTATTTAAATTCCTACCTTTCTATTACCACATGATATTTAGACTGTTTTACTTGTTATATCATGAATTATTGTTATCTTCTTCTGACATTACATTAGATTTCTCAAGTTGCTCACCGTCTAGTTTGTGACGGCGGGTGCAGATAGAGCGGAGTGCAGTAGAGGCAAGGAGCCTTGCCTAGGCGACTTTTTGTAAGGATTAGCGACTGAACTTGGAAGACATTATAGTAGGTGTTTATGTTTTGCTTATCTGTATATCGTTTCATATATGTTTTGGGTTATAGAACTTGGTATTTTGATGAGATTGGTATCATGTACTTATTCATATCTCACTTATGTTTGTACATGAATATTTCGGGGTTTTCCACATTATAGATTCCTACTTTCCCTTGACTGAGTTATTTCCCTTATTATAATTGTTTAGTCTTTCGTTGTATATATTTGCAATAACTCTTTCATAAATCGTTAAATTAATTAAATCGAAGGCTGACTAGGCTCGTCAGGTTTCCGAGTGATGACTCGGGGCCTGCACGGGTCTAGGCCGGGCGTACCCAATTGCACGGGAAAATTGGGGCTGTCACATGGAGCTTCCTCCTTCCTCCTCCCTACGCTCCCTCTTCCATGCTTCTCAACTTAAACCAGTGTTGGGTGCTCCTCCTAAAACCACGGACTTGCCTCCATTCTCTCCCGATTCCATGGTTGTCAATGTAGAACCCGAACGAATTCTCTCTTATCATTCATCCACAACTGGGCCGGAGATCTTGGTTAAATGGACTACTCTCCCTACATCGGAGGCTTCTTGGGAACTCGTCAAGCACGTCGCAAATTCATTTTCATCTTTCCACCTTGAGGACAAGGTGAGAGTTCAGGGGGGGAGTATTGATACGGGCCCAACACATCAGCCCAGGGAATCCGAGCTCAAGCCCACAAGGTTGGGAAAAGTTTACTATAGGAAACGTTTTAGAAATAAAGAAGTAGGCCCAATTGAGAAGTCCAGCAGTTCTAATGGGTTCCACAGTGATGTCTAAAGTAGGTCCAGCATGTGTAGGCTGGTGTGCGTATGAGAGCAATAGGTTGGTGAGTGTGTGAGTATAAAAAGGTGCACTATTTACTGTGTAGGCATCTTTGGAGTGAATTGTGATGTGGGAGATCATTCTGATCTTGGGAGGGTATTGAGAGAGTCTTTCATACTCTAGGGTTTAGTAGTACTCTCTACCGCTATAACCCCTTTTGATTTTATCAATAAAAAACTGAGGTATCCCCTCATTTCCTTAATTTATTAGATTCATATCAGATACACACAGTCTTATGGGGTTGATTATCACGAGACCTTTGCACCTGTTGCTAAACTTGATACGATTAGAGTATTGTTACCCTTGGTTGCTAATCAAGATTGGCCTCTCCTTCAGTTTGATGTTAAGAACGCCTTCCTTCATGGAGACCTTGTTGAAGAGGTATACACGGATCCTCCTCCTGAGATCGAAAAGTACACAAATACCACAATGGCGTGTAAACTCAATAAGGCATTATATGGATTGAAACAATCTCCAAGGGCATGGTTTGGTAGATTTACGAAACCCACGAAAAATTTTGGGTACAAACAAAATAATGCAGATCACACATTACTTTTAAAACACATATATGGAAAAGTGATTGCGTTGATCATCTATGTGGATGATATGGTGCTAACAGGGGATGATCTAGATGAGATAGCAAATCTCCAAAAACATTTAACCTTTGAATTTAAAATGAAAAAGCTAGGTGATCTAAAGTACTTTCTTGGTATTGAAGTAGCTCAATCAAATAATGGTATTTTCTTATCTCAACGAAAATATATTCTTGACTTGTAATTTGAAACAGGGATGCTTGGGTGCAACCCTGCAATTACTCCCATTGAACAAAACCATAAGTTATATTATTGCTCAAGTGAAGCTCCAAGTGATAAAGAAAGGTATCAAAAACTAGTGGGAAAATTGATTTACTTATCTCGTACTAGACCTGATATTGCTTACGTTGTAAGTGTGATGAGTCAATTTATGCATGATCCTCGAATATCACATATGGAGGCTGTTGAACGCATATTAAAGTACTTGAAACATGCTCCAGGAAAGGATTACTATTTAAGAAACATAATCATTTGAGAATAGATGATTATAGTGATGCAGATTGGGCAGGATCAACTGATGATAGAAGGTCAACTTCAGGTTACTTCACTTTTGTCGGAGGAAACCTTGTAACTTGGAGGAATAAGAAGCAACCAGTTGTTGCAAGATCTAGTGCAGAAGCAAAATACAGAGGCACGGTTTTCAGTGTATGTGAGTTGTGGCTGAAGAAGTTGCTAGAAGAATTAGATGTTGACTCTCAAGGTTCAATAAACTTATACTGTGATAATACTTCAGCTATTGAGATTGCTCGCAATTCAGTCCAGCATGATAGAACAAAACACATAGAAGTTGATAGACATTTTATCAAAGAAAAACTTGAAGCAGGTATTATTTCATTGCCTTTAGTAAGGTCTGAAGATCAGCTTGCTTATATACTTACTAAGGCTATTTCAAGTAAAGTTTTTGATCACTCGTTATGCAAGTTAGGCATGTCTGATATCCATGCTCCAACTTGAGGGGGAGTGATAGAAATTACGGAGTTGATTGTGGAGCAGATTTATAGGAAGATATTATTAAATGAGATTTTATTTCTATTTTAGAAAGGATTGATTCAATCCTTGATTGTAGGATAATTTATTCTTTCCTTGTATATGTCCAAGTGGTGTATTCTATATATATTGTAACTATTTCGCTATTTCACTGATTCAAAATACAGAAATTCTCTAACAATTGTGTTTTTTTTTTGGAGGTTCTTTAACAATTGTGTTTTTTTTTTCTGTGTATCAGCATCATTTAGAAAGAATAACAGTTTCAATGAAATACCAAATGCAGAGAATATCACCAGCATACGAAAGAAAAGAAAAACTCTGAATACTCGACTCGGAAGAATTCCCCACAGTTGATCATCTGAGTAAACTCTAAGTCAATGGAGTCTATGAATTCGCTGACATCCTTCCCATGTACTATGGATTCTCCATTTTCTCAAGGGAAAACCCCCATCTGTGACCAACTTCAATAAAAACCACTAACCTACTGAATATTGCAATTCTAAAACATGAACAGTTTGTCACAGTTTTCCAATATCTCAACATGGTGATTTCTACATCATCCACCAAATATGCAAATATCCATCGAATACCTTGAAATAAACTCAACAAAATATGCAAATAACACCAAACATTTCTTCCAATCTTATTCTCCCTCTTTCCATTCATGTTATCTGTAAAGCTAAAGCATCCTACATTCGTCCAAACAAAGTAACTAGGCACAATTCCCAACCACGAATTAAGATTTCAGAAGTCGTTTGCTGAAAGGACCAACATAAATCTAAGAAGGCATTCACCATCATGTATATATTCAACAAAAATCACATCAATCAATTGATTCAGTGAAGCTAAAAATTTTGTTAAACGCATTCCCAATACAATGTTACAACATAGAAAAACACACATCAGCAATTCTATTCATGGAAAATGTCAAACACATTCAGCTGTATATTACCTTCAACCTCTTTGTTCTTCTTGTGAACAAATGCAAGATTTCACTTCTACGACCTTAAACCAACAAAGTTCCTAAACCTATAAGCCCCCACAAAAACTTTTTGTTTCTTCCATGTTGTCTCCCTAGACCTTTTACCCACAAAAAAAAAAAAAAAAAAAAGTAGAAGAAAAGAACACTAATACTTATTTTATCGGAATTGATCCACTATTACTTGAAGAAAAAGGTGAACTAGATTCAATGATAACCTTAACATTTGGAACAAAATCAAAAGGAAATGCACACCTCTTTATCATCTTCTCCCTCGTCCTCATTTAAAAACTAACAGAATTGTTAACGGCATCTTGCCAGTTGCCACACAAGTTGTTACTCTGTGTACAAGTTATCTAGATATTTGAACAATGGTCCAACAACAAAGATGGAATAATCATAAAGCTTACAAATATGTCCTTGTGGATTCTCCTTCAGACCAAATAACACACAACACAATTGCCACTTCTAACTCTTGAAAGAGTGAGAGGACCTGATAATCTAACAAGGACCTCCATGCATTCCTTAGTTTTAGCTATAGTGATTGCTAGGGAAAAAAGAGAGAGAGAAAGAAAGATGCACATTTGACACTCTAAGAAGATCCTATAACCTGAACGCAAAATGTATTTAGACTACAAGAAACTTAGAAAAGCCAAAGCACGTTAAAAGGTATAGAAGATTGTTAATCACCTTTGTTGCGGCATCAGTTTCCTGCTCTTCCAAGATTGTGTCAATAAGGAGTTTATATGAAGCTTCCTCAATAAATACCCACCCCGAGTCATCATCATAAACCTAGAATAGGATCGATCATCCAGTAAGTCTGGGACTGGTTTGAAACTATTTTATTTAGATTTTTTTTTTCTATATGAAGAGTCCAGAAAAGAAAACCAAAAGCTACCTTTAACAGAGCTTTGACGGTGCTAGAAATTAATTTCTTTGAGAAACCCAATGGAGTTAAAGCGTCAATAGCAGCATCCATACGTGTTAAACCCGCCTGCAATGTAAAAGGAAAACATAAGAATTGTGCCAAAATCAATCTATCAATTCACAGTAAAGAGCAAACTTCAAAAACCTTTCGGGCTCTCCCTCGAGCCATGAGAGCTTGACAGGCACACCTTCTGGAGAAAAATGATATAAATTGGCGAGGAAACTGGAAAATAAACAATAAACCATAGAAATAAGACGTTAACAAGTTTAAACCCCTTCAGCAAAAAAGAACTACCAAGCTACCAACTTTCAACAAATTTTAAAAATTGTTGGACTTGCAAGACTATAGCTGCAAGTATGGAACCATTTGAGTGTGGCAATCCATGTAACTTTACAAAGGGAAGAGCATGAATCAAATTTGTGTTCGCCTTTGGAGGCATTCAAACAAATTATAAAAATGGTTGGCACTATTGGAAGTTGGTTGTTGTCCCTTAACTAGTGACTCAAGTTCTAGTCCTGGGAATGAAAATACCAACGTTGGGAGCTCCCCCACCTATACGGTGCGTGACTTAGGGCAAACCTAGAGAAGACGAATAGTTTGGCACCAAAAAAAAAAAAAAAAAAAACCTCACTAATACAAACAAGTATCTTGAAACCATTTTAGCAGCCTTAATCATTCATTCAAGTTTCACCAAAGTAACTAATTTTTTTTTAAACCAAAGTAACTAAATTTCACAGTTAATCTTGGACAAATCTTAGCTCACAAAACACCCATCTTGAATCCCACAACATAGCTTTTACATCTTCTCTCTTATTCTCTAAAGATGAAAAAGGGGTCACTCAAGATCTTACATTTGACACAATGATGAAAATGAAACAAACCCTAAAAACCAAAAAATTTGCATTTCTAGCCCTAAAATCTTAATATTAGAACACCTGAATTCGTCAAAAACGCAAACAAGAAACGAGTATTGACGGGCAGTTTCATACCTGAAATTGGAACGATCCTCTTTTCAACTCTGCTCTGCTTCTCTTTTTTTCACTTGTTATCTATCTACTGTCTCTGGTAAAAAACTTTTACTCCTACTCCTATTGGGGAGGTTTCAAAAGGAGAGCCTGAAATGAATGATCTGGTAATGGGCTTTCTTTCTTTTGTTTTTTACTATTATTAATGGGCTTCTCTAATAACTTCCGGCCCGTCCAGGTCTCGAGTTCGAGATTCCACCGAAGCAGATACCATTGTTGGTGTTGGCCTAGGGATGTAGGTGGATCCCCACCATAGGACGGGGTTTCCCTGTCAACTACTCCATACGGGGGTGGATGTGGTATTATTTGTCACCCCGTAAAATTTTTTGCCCCGCCTTAATATGAAGATTTTCCAAGGGGATAATGTAACTAACTTTATCAACTTTAAACAAAACCAACTAAGTTTATCAAGAAAAAACTAATATAACTTGAAATTTATATATAATAATGTAAGTGTATTATTTAAAGTATTTGTATAGGTTCAAAAGCTTTTAAAAAGCGACTTATAGTAGTGATAAAAGAGATTTTAATGATTAAATTTTGTATCTATAATTTATTTAATCTTTTTTTAGATATTATATCAAAAAATAGTGGGGTGAAAAAATTAAAGCAGGGAATCCCCGCTCCATCAAAAGTGGAGATGGGGCAAGGAATGCTTTCCCACCCCGAACTCGCCCCACCTGCATCCCTAATGTTTGAAGAGTTTTACTTCTTAGTGGGCTGACCCGATTCGAACCCACAGTGGTATGTTAAGTCGAATATTGGTGGTCTAGACCTAAAAAAAAAATGAGGAAGCTTAACCAATGGATGTTGTTCATCACTTTAGTCTAGGGGTGGCAAAAATTTGGGTTCGAACGGATCTGGATCTGGACAACCCCTACTATAAAAGAGTATATTCATTGTCTAGACTCGGCCCGGTTTTAAATTCGGATAAGACTAGCTTACCCATACTCGATTTGCTTAAAATTTGGGTTGTATGTTTATCCGGATTTGTTACAATTTTGAAAACTTACTTCTCATATTGAAATCCTCTTCAATTGTTAAAATATACATATATTAGAATCTCGTATGTTGTAATTTAAAAAAGTAACGTCAAAGTCTCAACAAATATTGCAAACTATAAATCATTGTAACATTACTGCAAATAATTTAATGTAATTAAAATATTTAGTTGTCAATAAACAAATGTTCAAGTATAAAAAAAGACTAAAACTTAATTTATTTTACAATCAAAGATATATTTAGTACATTAATTTATGTGTATTAGAATAGATTGTTGTTTGCTAATCTATTTTATAAATACTAAGTTCCAATATACCTTTTTTATCCAAGATATTTTTACTCTATTTAAAATTCAAATCAGGCCTGAGTCTAGGTCGGGGTTTCAAGTCCCTGTTCAGACTCGGCCCGGGTTTATCAAGACATTGTCTGAACCATTTTTAATTTTGGCCAGACAAAACTGAGTTAGCGGACCCGGACACTAAATTGTTAGTCCTACTTGAGTCCTTAAGATGTGGCTCGAGTTTTTTAACATTCCCAATTTAAGGACGCATAAGCGTCCCAATATAATAGACGCGTATGATAAAAAACATCTCCAAATAAATATTACCAACACAAAGGTATGCGTCACAAAAATGAGGGGCAACAACACTTTTACCACCGCAAGTGGTGCCACTTTGAGATGCGTCGGGAAATTTCTTAGGGACGCTAATTAGTGTCGTTAAATGAGTAGCATGTCGTTAAAGACGCAATGTTTTATGGTGCCAGAAGAATTATTTTGGACACCAAACGCCAACATGGGACCAAGAGCTACTGTACTGTCTTGGTAAATGAACTTTTACTCCTAGTCGTAGCCCGAAATGAATGATCTAGTAATGGGCTTGCCATCTTTTGTTTTTTACTATAATTAATGGGCTTTCATAATAACTCCTGGCCCATCCAGGCCTACCTTAAGCCAAAATGTTGAACTATTTTAGGCCCACAAGGATCTACTTTAGGGACAAATGAGGAGACATCCGAGTGGGGATTAGTCGATGTGATTGGTTAGTGCCAGATATCATGTGAGAAACTAAAAAAAAATAAAATAAGGAGGCTTAACCAATCGGATGGTTGTTTTGAGTGATTCAACACTCGTGTCTTTAAGTTGTGGCTCGAGTTTGAAAGAAACCAAAGACGATCTCAAAATAGTTAGGGTTCATTAGGCTTCTAAACGCCAAGTGGTCTATGACCAAAAAAATGAGGAGGCTTAAAAAGTTTGAACTAATGGTTATAAGGGCCCATATTAATTAATGATATTGTGAGGTTTTTTTTTGTGTTTTTATTTTTTTTATTTTTTTTGGCGTCTGCTTAGTATATGAAAGCTCACTTGGCGTCGATAAATATAGTTTTGAATTAGGTAAACTCACGAAGGGATAAAAGCTTTTCCACCTTAAAAAAAAAAGCTTTCCACCAGAAATGACACTGTATTCGCAAAGTTCGAAACAAAAATGTTTGCTAAAGGGATTTAAGCATCCAACCACTCAAATCAATTTAATTATGTTAGTTTAATTATTTAGTCTTTATTGGAGAGAGAATCCCTTTTTTAAGTTTTAACTAAGCTAATCAACATGGAATCTTAATGAATTAGGACTCAAGGCTATTCTTGTTATAAAGATGAATGAAGTGTAAGGAACAATTTATATATATTTCAAAAAAGCAAATAGGCCATCGGATCCTATGCTACCAAACATGACATAAACAAATGATTTATATATTGTGCGACGGACCTCAAAAGAGGAAAGGAAAAGGAAAGGCTTTTGCACACGCGTTGTTATGGAAAAAGAAGAATCTTAGGCAAGTGCATTAATCACAATGATTATGAGCAATGCGGCTTAGATTAGCGAGGAAGTGATGTAACCATTTTTCATTTTTATTTTTTCGTCAAAGGATGTAACCATAATTCAAGGAGGAAAGGTTACCTATAACACGCATCTGTAATGTTAATACATAATATAATTCATAATAATATGTATGGGTCCCCAGTCCTAGACCATTTCTTTGGTCCTTATTGGTTTATTAATTATTGTCTATGTTCTTTAATCTTTGCATATACTGTAGTTAACTACAATCTAGAATCTTGGATTTGGAAAAGAACCCTTTTGAAGGGAAACACAATTAACTAGATATATTAAAGAAAACAAAAGAATAAAGCAAGAAAGTAAAACGTGCCATTGATGTCTCATTCTATACAAAAAATACAGAACAAATGGGATGAGCTAGAACTCCTGTAATCCAACAACTTCACTAGAAAAAATGTCACCAGCCTATATATATATATATCCCTTCTTTCCTTAAAAGAGTTCAAACGTGCATGGAAAGTTAAAAAAGAGAAGAGAAAATCAACTTTGTTTGGTAAAACTGCGTAGTATAAGATGAGTTGGCTTGGCTTTAATTCCTTGTGTTGATGGGACGACTCGTGCTTTCATTAATCAAAATCATCACTAAGCATTGCGTTGGTGATTTTTTTTTTTTTTTTTTTTTTTTAATTTTTTTTAATTTTTTATAAAAAAGAAACTTGCTTCGGGTGGAAATCGAACTCCAACCTCTTACATCCATAGCCAAACACCTAACCATTGGGCCACTCCTACATAGTTTGTGCACCCCTACATAGTTTGTGTTGGTGGTTAATAAAATGCAGAGTACAGCCTCTTTATCATTGAAAAAAAAAAGCATCGCAATGGTGCAAATATGTGATCGTAAGATTATTCACATTTTTTATAATCAAAGCATCTCTCATGAAATGGTAAACACATCACTTACAAAAAGTAATATTTAAGGAGGTCGTGAGTACAAAACAAGAGGCTAGTAAGAAAATTTTTACTCATGATGGAGACTATTATTAAAGGCCCATAACCTTACTACTTAAGAGTTGTTGGAGATGTTGGGATAGTCCCGCATCGACTACTTACAAAGAAAACTAAGGCTTATAAGTGTGGAGTGGACATTCCATCTTACCTTGACATTTTGAAGTAAAACCCTACTTTCACACTTGTAGCCCATACTTGAATTAGTCACCACACACTCCTTATCTTATATTGGGTCTCATATTATAAAAATTGAACAGCTGTAAACCCAAAACACAAATTAAGTGGCCAAAGTTTTTGTTTCAAGTATTTAGTTTATGGCTTACAATTAATTACAATTCTACATACCATTAGTTTGCAGTGCTAAATGGTCAGTGTGGCATTATTTTTCTATGTTAATGTTATTGGTGGTGTGAGATCTATGAAAATCTTCTTTGTTCAACGCCCAAATCTTCTCCAATTCCCATGTATCTAACACGATCTGCGGGAAATCATTTTCATTAAGAATTCCTTTAAGTAATCAGTATACATTTTTTGAATGACTAATCCCACTCTCGCTATCCAAATTCAAACTCTTAACTAACTAATATTAGATAGTATTATTAGTCAATGATTCAAATCATTCTAATTAATATACATTATTGTATTATTGTGTAGACCTGGAAAACTCTATTAACAATCCAAAGTCCTTAAACAAACCCTCCAAAAAAAATGAATAAAGAGTACCCACAAAAAAGACAGATTAATTAGTGTTACATATATACTTGCAATGCTTAATTATATATTGTAGAGAAGGAAAGGCTAATGGCAGAACAAACGGAACATGTCACTGGGAGACCCCATGAGTGATAAAAAAGAGGAAGTTATTAGCGTGGGAAGGACTATGAACCACTCCTTCATCAGCGACCAGGAGAATTATTTTGAACACCAAACACCAACATGGGACCAAGAGCTACTGTGCTGCCTTGTCTCCCATTGACACCTTCTCTATTTTTCTTAATTTCTTAACATCATCTTAGTTGCATTTCAATTATGTATCCACCCAAATTTTACTTTAGGCCTGTAATTTATATGATATATATATATATATATATATATAAAATTAGTGTCAGAGCCAAAAAATCAAATCAGTTAGTGAACTTTAACTATAAAGGCGCCGCCTATCAGGAGGGTAATTTAAATAACATTTATGTCGAGGGAAATTGTTTCTCACATTAAGAAGTACATACTGCTGATAAAAAAGGAATTTAAAATGACCAATTAATTGGGTGATTCAATGATTTAGTATGGAATTTGAAAGTAAGAGGCTTTGAGTTCGAATTCGATGGGGGTAAGTTGTTTCTTTCTTATAAAAATATGGAGAACTTAAAATGTGGAGTTCATTTTTTGTTTTGTTTCATTGTTATATTATTGGGTCTCCATACCTTGTTCTATACATTGGTTGGTCATATGAGATCTCTCCAAATCTTCTTCACATTAGAATCTTCTTAAATCTGGCGATCAGAACTTTGTTCGCATATGTCCAGCACATGTTTCATGGCAGATTATACACATATACGTTTGCAAATGAATTATTTTAAATCTTATGTAGATTCCTATGTGAGATTTTTAATTGTGCAGTGTTGAAATTCTTGGGTCTCCTTTCATGAGATCACATTGCAATTTCTGCTGAGAACACTTTACAGACTTAGAATTCTAAATTCTCACTTATCTCTGATGTCACAATATTAAGTTGCACCATAAAACCCAGTAATACAAAACATCATTTCAAGCACAATAAGAAGAAATAAATTAAGTGTCCACAGTTATATATGCATGTCATCTCTATCCATACTCCATTAAAGATTCTAAAAAAAGAACATTTGCTGTTTTATAATAGGGACTTGTGTGTCCCCATCAATGATGGATTTCCCTTGAAGAATATATGTAGTTTAAGCCTATGTAGTGCAACCTCTTTAATAAAGGAGGGTTGTATCGCACACATGGTTTAATTTTTAAATGCCATATTTGATTTGTTAAAGTTAATCACGTAGAAAACAAATATAACCACCTTTTAGTACAAAAAAACCATTTTATCAATGCCACCACTGTGTTGGTCGAATTGTAAGTTCGTTCTCTAATAGCCTAATTAAGGTAGATGTTTTGAGTTTGAAATCTACTCACTCCTTAATACCTTTGATTTTTTTCTTAGATTCCTTAGTGGAGGACAACTTCGGACCCTCGAAGAATTAGTCGAGTCCACCATCAGTCTGATATCAGCAACGGTGATTCGAATATCCTCGACTAAAAAAAATATAAATAAAAAAATAAAATAAAAGAAATATCGAAAATATAATAAGAGTTGGTGAAGTATATAAGTGATGTAGATTGGATCCTAGCACATATCAATTGGTTTTGCGCTAGATGGGCTCCAACCCTATTTATATACTCACATTTGCATGTGTGGCCTAAAACTCTCCAGACCCATGAATTTCTATATGATATCAGAGCAGAACGATCATGGACTCGTATTTGATGACCTGATTGGGTTAGCAGTGAAGTCTATACCCATTTGTGGACTTAAAAACTTATAAGAGTAGGCTTAAGTATGTTGGTCTGGACCTCTTTTGTAGGTCTGTATTTGACATTGACAACTAGTCCAGGCCGCCTGGTTGAGTGAGGAGTGTTGAAATATATAATCCACATCAAAAATATAATAAGAGTTGGTGTAATATACAAGTAGTGTAAATTAAATCCTAGCACAAGCCAATTAATTTTGTGCAAGATGAACTCCAACCCCATTTATATACCCACATGTGCGTGTGTAGCTCAACACTCTCTGAACCCATGAATTTCTATAACTCCCACAAGGGAAAATTTCTTATAAAAAAAAAAACTAACGACACTATATTTGTGTCGTAGTAGAATCGGTCAAAAGCTTGATCTAACATTATTTCAACAGCCCATAAGAGTACTTTTAATAAATAACAATGATTGAATCATTAAATAAGTCTATGGTCTCATATGATGAGTTCACATAAAATTCCAGCTATAATAGCCAAAAAATGCACCGACTTGAGCATCACAGATGAACAATGATGCCATGCCACCTTGCACAAAAGCCATAACCATTAAAAACATGGAAATGCAATTAGAAATCAAAAACTAACACTTAATATATTTAATATGTAAACTTACACTTTTTTTGATACCCAACAAAGAATCATCACCACACTATCTAAGCTGGTAAAATAAAGAAAATAAAGAACAAAAAAGAAGAGAAGAAAAGACAAAAAAAAAAAAAAGAAAAGAAAAGAAAAGAAAAGAAAGCACACCAAATTTGGGATAAATGCTGCTTCACCTATCCATCCTTGTATATAATACAAACTAATTTTATAGATTACTGAAGCAGAACTTTTTCCTTTTTGTAGTAACCGAATTTCTTCATTATAGTTCTTCATTTTCAAGACCATCTGGTCCGTCACCACCATCAAACTTTAATGGTGTTTGGGCGGCGGCGCTGTCATAACTGAAGGCGGTGGCTTACATTGGTAGCACTTGGCGAAGAGCCCAAATGTGTCAACTTGCTTAACAAAATTACTCACACTAGCCCATCCACCAAACCCAAACCCAACCACAAAAACCCATACCACTATAAATGCATTCACCACATACATCGCGGTCCAGCTCGGTAAGAAAAAGGGTGGCTTCTCCGCCGCGTTCTGCAATTAAACAAAAGCATATTTGATTAGACACTACGATCAAATATCTACTGATATTGTCCCCAACTTAAATTGCAATAGCATATTTGATTTGACGTTAAGTGTATAGATATTTAGTAGTTACTGACCGAACTTAATCACTTGTGCATACACCTCGAAATCAATCATGTGAGACTTTATATGGGTCCATAGATCTCACACAAATGTGGGTCACAATGACAGCTTGAAACATATGTGCTCTATATAAAGATTTGAAGTAGCATCAGTAGCAGAGTACATGCAAGCTTCACTACTAGTACTGACAGCACAACTGTAATGTATAACTAAGCGAAATAGACGTCTCACCACACACGCTGAATGAATAAAATCAAACATTTGAAAGCCCAAATCTTTTGTATTCAATTCCCTTGTGACCTAACCCAAGTTCTTCTCTCTCCCACCACGTGCTTGTCGCGTGGCTATAGCGACGATCGTGGAAGTACCCATCAAAGTTCGGATTCCTCCCTCCCTCATAAATGTGAAATGGGAACCAGCTCTCCAAGCACTCCCAATTATTTGAGCAATTAATTCCACAGACCCCACACAAAAGAGGAGATTCATAACAAAGGAGGTGAGCTTTGTGAGCGAGCCGTCTCACTTCACACAATAAATGGTTTGTGATACATAGCAAAATTGGAAATCATGAGCTGAAAGTGAAGCCCAACTGTTATGTTAAAAGTAGTCACTAATTTTCCTTCTATCTTTTTATAACAACAACAAAGACTCAATCTCAAATTAGTTTAGTGAGCAGTCTTGATCAAACTCTTCTACTCCACTCAATTTAATGCACTAGATGACGTGTTTTCAAATTTTATAAAATTATTATTCATACTTAGTTTGTCTTAAGTTATCTTAGGCCTACATTCAATCAAGTCTAAACCACTGCAATTGTTTTTTCGATAGGAAAGAAATAACTTTTTGTACCAACCAAGGTTTGAACTCATAATCTCTTACTTTCAAATCTAATACCAAACCATTGGACCCAATTGGTTAAACCACTGCAATTGTGATTCCCTATTTTTTCGTGCCAACTAGATCTCTTACTCTCAAATCTCGTACCAAAGCATTGGGTCACCCCAATTGGTTGGTGTGCTACTCATATTTTTATTCCAACGAAAACCCAATAAAGGAGGTTTTCTAGCAAAAAAGTGGGAGAGAAGACAAAGGAGAGTATAAAAGGGAAATCTGATGTCTCGAATCCTTCCAAGATCAATGCAAGGACAGCCTCGTGGGGATGTCTTCTGAATTCAAGGTACCCATCATGAATAAGTGAATGCCCACCAAAATCAAAACTCACATATGATAGATATAGATAAACCCCCCAACCCAAGTGAGTCAATGTTCAAAACCCTATCTACACCCTTTTTTCAGCTACGTTTCTTATAATTCCAAAAGCCCTTTTCATAGCTACACCCATCCGATTAGTCCCTAATGTGGAACCCACAACAAATCCAATATAGCAAGCAAACCCAAATCAATTAAAACTAAAACTTATCAATTAATTACCTGACGAGCAGAGGCCTTCCTATATGTGAGCATATGAGCCATAGATGGAATAATGTAGACTGTAAAGCTCACTAGCAGCGCACCCACAGCAGAGTTGATAGGACCAAAAAATGGGAATATAATGGCGAGAAACCAAATGGGTATCACCACTGGTAGCCTCGCCAGGGCTCTCAAGCAAATGCTCTTGGTGTCGTGCATCCCAATCACCTTTTCCCACACAAAATACAATGGAGTACATGCGAACCCAAACGTGATGAACTGCAGTAAATAGTAAATGTAAAGTCACAAATTAGTCAAGGCCAAGAAAGTAATTTCACAAACTCAGTACAAAAAGATAACGTCGGACCTGGTGAATGAGCATCAAGATAACGGCGGCGTCGCGGAAGCCGTTCTTGGGGAGGAGCGAGAAGGCGTTGGAATGGTTGAGGAGTTGGTCGCCGAAGGCCCAGTAAACGGCGGTGGCTGACGGAATCGTTAGTGTAAAAACGTAGAGAGTGGCAGCCAAGTAAATGTACTTGAACTTCTGGGGCTTCCACATTGCGTGCATGATTTCGCTGTAAAAGGCATAACAAGAGAAGATCAGATCAAATCATGCAAAACCATCAAAGTGGGCCCAACAGAGACAGTTTCCTAAATTTGGATGATGAATAGAAAGCGACGGCCCTGATGGGCTTGATGGGGGTTCATTGCCACTACATCACACAGTGCCCCTACGCCTACACGACAGAGGAACGAAAAGCGAACGATATCAAATCACCAACATCACTACAGCGATTTGAGAGGATGTCTTTGTCCAAGGATCCAACATTGGGCTCTTTACACCCTTATTAGTCCGACTTAGCTTGATCTCAGAAATGGTTTAAGTCCTCTGAGTAATTTAAGTCCGTATGACCTTTCGTGGGACTACTTGACTAGAACACTAGGTAGTCGATTAAGTCTAAATGCCGATAGTCTACACAAAAATTAGAGAGATGGAGCCCTATAGTGCTCGCTCGAATGTGAATATAGATTACTGCGGTTAAAATTTTTTTGGTTTTTTTGCCACGTAGTAAATCAAAAATTTTTTTGTTGCCCAAAAAATTTTAAATGGTGGAAGGACTAAATGTAGATCAATAAAGAGAATAAAAGATATCTGAATTCTTTTTTGCCAAGAAAGAGGATATCTGAATTCTTTAAGAGGGCAAAACGGGGAGAAGAGTCCATGATTTTGTCTGCTGCGCAGAACCCAAAGTAGAGAACAAAAGCTGCGCTGAGAAGAGTCGTGGAGAAAGAAGTGAAGTGAGAACTCACACAGTAACAGCGTGGCCACCGAAAGTGTAGAGAATGTTAGTGGCACCAGTGAAGTAGAGGACCAGCTTTTTGGGCCCAGAGTGGGTAACGCCTTCAACCTACAAAACTCACCATTCACAACAGATCAACCAAAACAACACAAACAATTTCATATGAAATAACAGACTACAGAGTACAGAATTGCAGTAACTTTTGTTTTTTTACCTGTCCATTAACAAGGGCGGCGACGGTTAAGTACCAAGCAGTGTAGGTGGTCATACCGAGACCCAGGAATGACCAGATTCGGTAATTGTGAAAAGAGGGGATGAACACAGTGGTCGCGCAACAAGCCCCAAAAATGTACGTCCACGTCCTCTTGTCCAATCGGTCATTGATGTAGTAAATGTTACTGTGTTGTTGAATCACAAATTGAAAACCCATTTCAGTTAAAAAAAAAAAACTCAATTGATTGTAGTGAATTGCTCAATTGGTTTGGTAAAAACATTACCTAGCACAGGCGATGAGCTGAATCACGGACCCGAAGAGGAGGAAAGTACAGTTGAAGGCGAGGCCTGCCGCCTTCCAGTAAGGACCCAACAGCCCGTCCAAAACTTCGAACCACTGCAATTTAAAAACATGAGATTCTGCTCTTTGTCGCGTCGATTGGAAAACATGCAAGAGGGTTTTCCTTATTAGTAACCTGAATGACATGGTTCTTAAAGCTGACGTTCTCCTTTTCCTTTCTGGTGCGGTACTCGATGTAGAGAACACTAATGAGATAGGCCGTCCAACTGCCCAGGATCCCATAGAACACCTGTAAAAGGACTCCTGAAAGCATGCCCAGTTGGGAGAACGAGTATGGGAGGGTTAGCAGTACTTGGGCCACCTGAAAACCAACCAAGATTTTTCAGTTTGAGAGGGAAATGAAATGTAGAATAATACTATTTTGAAATTCAGATTTTGTTAATTACTGTACTTGATTTGAAGCGCAGCTGAACCAAGCGTCGTAGGCAGAACCGCCGTGCCAGAGGACGTTTTTGATGCTGAACATCGAGTGGTCTTCGTGATTCTGTGATTCATCTTGTTCGTGGAGATCGTTCTCCGTTGTCTCGGCTAGGTTCGCCGACACTATTGCTTCTTCGGCTTGTTTTTGGGGGAGCATTGTAGTTGATTTTCTTGAAACACGCTTAGATCTGAATCAAGAACAGACGCTAAATGAGACAAATTCAAATAAAAAACCCACTCTGTTTCACTGAAGAACAAAAGGGGACTCAGATTCACTCATCACAACTAATACCCAGAGTTTTTTTTAACAGAAACCAAGAGAATAGACGCTCACCAAAACGAGAACAAAAGATGGAGTTATGAAGGCATAAAGGACAACAGAGAGTGCTATAACTATGTTTTGCTTTATAGAGAGAAGGGCTTATCTCGTTTTCAGAAAAGAAAGAAAAACGTCTGAAGACGCAGAGCATTGGACAAGCGTTAAAACAGAGAGAGAACAACAGGAGCGATGAAGTGATGAGTTGATTTGAGTGACCATTTGGAGGGCAGAGACTTAAATGCGAGTCCACATTTCGAATCTCACCCGAAAATCCAGCTTAAATGCGCCTCCCACTCTGCAAATTCGGCCCTGCGGACACCCAGAACGGCGATGTGTCGGATCAATTCAACCACCCAAACACACACACACAAACACTCACTGGCTCGCTCACAAAAACAGAGCAATAACAACACCCTTTTTCAGTCTATGTGACTACTACTGAAACTCGCCCAACTTTTCTACCTTATTAAATATCTCTGCTCTCCTCTCCAATCAAACAAACCTCTCTCTCTCTCTCTCTCTCTCTCTCTCTCTCTCTCTCTCTGCTTCTCTTCTTCTCTTCTTTGAGTACTCCTAACAAGATCGCAAAAAAAAAAAAAAAAAGTTTTTTCTTTCGATAATGAGTACACAATTGACGAATCGCCCCCAAACGGCTACTTCAACACTCCAACTATATATATAGCTTAGAAAGATTGTATTAGATCCAAATCAGTCTCCCAAATCCTCAAACATTTTTTTTTTTTTTTTCTTAAATCACACTGTATTCGATTTAATTGACTACTTTACAATCCAACTAGGAACATTGATTAATTAATATACTACCCATAATAAGACACCATGTGTACCATCTATATGTGTTTGTGCATTTTTGTTTAACATACATGTTTTTATTAGTAAACATTACTAACATTCATTAGCAAATTCCATCCCACTGCTTAAAAGTATTTTCCTTTCCGTTCACAGGCCCACCTAACAATAAAAGCGTACGGTACCGTTAATCCTGCGCTGGTATCAGGATATCAACGGCTGGGATTGGTCTGATCTGACGATCGGCTCACGCAGCCGACGCCCATGAGCGTGCGGAACTCGTAAGTCGACTCGGGGATTGGGAGGGAGGGGTAGGATGGTAATTCCGACGTGGTGATGAAACGGAGATGGTGGGTGGTGGGAGCACTGGAAAAGTTCTCCAGGTTAAGTGAAAACCGGTTACTTGAGTTTCGTACAGAACCGCACGTTCTCCCGTTGTAACGGGGATTTGTCTGCTTGGTGCGGGTGCTCTCTAGTGCTTGTAGCCCCTATTCCCCTATGCACTCCACGTGTCCCTCAGCCCTCAAATAACAAATCTTGTATTTTTTTCCCTCTTATTATAATAAATGGTACAGTAATTTGTAAAGCCCACCAGAAAGAAAAAATAATAGTACTTTCTAAGTGTCCAAATAACTCTTTTTTTTTTTTTTTTTTTTTTTTTGGCGAGTCTGCTTAGAGTAAGTCATCAACTACTAAGTGTCGCATCAATTCTATTTGAGGCTTCAATTTTGTCTTATTTAAACTTTATTTGATTTATTTTTGTCAACTTATAGTGTTAATTCAGAGTAAACTCATAACTCTTTGAAGTTCTTATTTTTATGTTTGGTTTAATTTTAAACTTATTAAAAAATTATAAATTTTTAAATAATAAAATATATAAATTGACATAAATAATTTTCAAATAAAATATATATATATATATATACCTCTATTATAAAAGCGAGAATAAATTAAATTGACATGCCTTCGTCACTTAAATTCACAAATTTGCCCTTTGTCCTAATTGGCTCTTATTATGATTTTTTTTGTCCTAATCGCCTATTTTTCGACTTCATTTCTTTTTTTTTTCGATTTTTCCGTTTATACCCTTTAATCACTTATTTATGTGAAGGCGCCTATATTTTCCACATATTATGCGATTTTAGTTCTATATCTTTTTTTTGGAAAGTCGCCTATATTTTCTATATTGTATTACACTTACTTGTTCATTTTCTATATTGTATTACACTTGTTCATTTTCTATATTGTATTACACTTACTTGTTCGGTTGTTTAACTGTTGTATTTGAACTAAATAGTTGTATTATATATAACTAATTATATTGTGCGGTTTTTTTATTATATCAATTGTGCTGCTGTTTTTTTGTTTGTTTTTTTTTTGTTCATGTAGGCCTCATATTGCACTTGAACTAAACTATACAACTATTAATATACGGTTATATATACAATATAGTCCACCTATTATAACTCTTATTCAACACTTCCATTTAGGTTGTTGTTTTTTCTTATCACAACACAAAACTAATTACAAATTATATAATTTACACATCAATATAAAGGCTTTAATCAAAACTAAAAGTAGGAAACAATAATATGTAAGGTTAATTAAAGTCTCACGAACGTAGCGAGCTCATTCATGCGTAACACATTACGAAACTAATATATATATATATATATATATATATAGCAACTTAGGCAATCAAACAAGATTAGTAAGTAGGCGTGTCCAAAAATTGATTGACCCAATAAACTCGATTGATCCAAACCAACTCAAGTGAGTTTCGTTGGTTTAAAAAGGCTATTGATTTGGGTTGGGCTCTTCAAATTTGATAACTGATGGGGGTTGATTTAGTGTTTGAGTTTTATAATTGTAGACCCGAACCAACCGTAATCATACTAAATATTTGTCAAATATATTTAAATTTAGCTTACATTAATTGTTATTTTTATTTCATCAAAAATAATATACTTTTTTTTTTTAACTTTAATTAGCTTTAATAATGAATGTTGTCTGAATTTGCATTTTAGTTTTCTAATATAAGGAACCTTGTATGGTTTCAATAATTGTGATTGAATACTAGTTTCATAAATAATGGTATATTTTTATTGGCTCAAGCTAGCGATCATATTTTTGCTTGGTCTATTATTTTAGGCGAACTAGAAGTTGTGAGTTGTGAGTGTGTAATGCAAGGAGTAAATGTTTAGAGGTTTATTTCCTTATTTTAAAAGAAAAAATAAAATTATTGGGCTCTAAATTTTTAGGAGTTTATTTTATAAAATTCAAATTTTTTGTGCTTAAATTTATAAAATCATCCGGAGGATTGGAACTAACCCAACTCAAATTCATAGAGTTGGATTGGTTTAATTTTGAAGAATCATTTAGTTCAAGTTGATTTTAAAAAAAATTAGACCCAAACTATTTAGTTTGGTTGAGTTTTAGACAAAACCCAAATCAATCCAACCATTATACACTCCTAAAAATTAGTTTTCAACTTCTCATAAGTTATCTTTCGAGGGATAACTCCATTTCTAACCAAACAAGGCCTTAAGGAGAGTAGCGGTGTTTTTAGTTATTAATTTATTTATGTTTTTGAGAAAAAGGGAAAATAATAAATATGTTAGGGAGTTAGAGAGAGAGAGAGAATAAATTTGGGGAGATTGGATTCGGGTCTCAATTATTTCAGTCAAGTCGGAAATGGGACCATATATAATAAAAGGTCTGATGGGATTAATATATATTTTTGTCACTGGGTTTTTCGTATCAAATAAATAAAATCGCTTCTACTTACCTTGCAAAAAAAAAAAATCATTTCTATTTATATTTTTGGAAATGGAATCAATGAATGTTGTGTAATCAATGTGATTGACCATATTTATCACTCCCTCAAAGTGAAGTAGTCCTTGTTAACTGCATACTGCAGTTGAAATATCTATGGTACCCATGATATATATGGTCCCAGTAATTGGACAAAGAGGAGTCTTTATTCTTAAGCCTGGCTAATTGCACCTGATTATGCGTGGCACTCCAAATTTAAATTTCAATTTATAAGTTCACCCAACATTTATACTAAAATATCTCTTCATCCGAACCGAAACACCCAACTTCAAAACTTTAGTCGAGACGTCTATTTTAAGTTTGATGACATATGACGAAGACTTATTCTCTAGACTCGGTGTTGTCCAATCGAACCTCTTTAATGAGATTTAGTTAACAACTGCCGACCTAAAAGTTCAGTGGGTTCTGACCAACTCTCCAATTAAAGGTTTGGCAGGCTGTGACCGACTCTCCAACTAGATGTTCGGTGGGCTCTTACCGACTCTCCAACAAGACATTCAGATCTACGAGGCCGAACCACTTGATAATGCCTACATATCACAAGAAGAGAGTGTGTGGAGAGATGATAATGGGGTGCACAAAATGAGAGGAAAGTATAGTTGGGTGCACTAATCACAATATGGGGCATAAGGGTCATTTTATAGTAGGATTGACCTTTTTAAGTTTGACTTTTTTGGGGAGCGCTTAGTAAATGGTGGAGTGCGCTTAGTCGAGCACTTTTTCTTTGAAGAAAGATAGTTTTTTATACAGGCCCAAACAAACAATTTTTATTTGACCACGATGGAGATTGAGTTGCAGAAGAAAAATCACCGAATATTTTTTTAAGAATGGTGGTTCCTATCCTCCATACACTAATTTGTGATCATGTAAGAACATTCCAGATATAGTGTTTACTGCATTTTCTCCAACAAAACACAGATGTATTCAAATATGAGAGTTTCAACCCTGCAACAGTTGTCATATTCATCATTGACACCACCACTTGCTCCTCTTCCATGCGTGCATCTACTGTCATTCAAGTTTATCTCCACTTCTATTGCTTGTGCATGGATCTGCACTTAGAGTTGTTGGTTAATTCGATAGTTTTTATCATGTTCTTTTTTCAATAAGTATTTATCTTCTAATGTTGGAAGTTTGTATTAGTCTTCCCTTGTCGGAAGTCTTTGTTTGTCTTCTTTTATTGGAAGTTTTATTTTTTGTTATAGTCTTAGTATATTTGTGTACTAATATATTCCAGAAGTTTGTCAAGAGAACAATAACTGATTATCATACTGTTCTATTGTTACAGTAAGAGTTTCTCAAAATCAACTCTATGGCAGTTGAATGTTTTAATGAACAATTAGGATTATCGAATCAATGTGTTTTTATTAAGGTAATTGATTCTATGTCTCGTTCTGTTCTATCGAATGTATTGAGCCATCATGATTAATGAAATTTTTTTTACCAAAAAAAATTTTCCAAAAAAAAAAAAAGAAGAAGAAGAATGGTGGTTTCTCCTCCTTGCATAATAAACAAAACAAACAAAAAATGAATGTCTATTTTAACTTGATACTGAAAATATGAGTTGAGCCCACAATCTCTCTCAACTGTATCTTTAGCCAAGTGACATCTCGCCTATCTCAGTGGAGATACTTTAGCAAAATTAAGAGTTTTCTAAAACTACTTTTAGCATGCCCCTAAGGGGTGTGGTGTAGTGGTAAAAAAAAAAGTATTTTAACTCTTAACTGAGGTTGAGGTCTTGGGTTCATTTCTTGTCAACAACATTATATTTTCTTAATTTCTCTCGAACTATAGGGTTGGGGTGCCCAACTAACTCATATGGGATTAGTCGAACCAAAGTAACGAGATGCTGAAAAATGTTCGGACACTCATAGTTATAAAAAAAACTACTTTTAATATGTTTGATAATAAGGCAGTGAGGAAAGTTAGACGGATGGGAGCAGTATAGACTTCGGGTTGGCTTCGGCCTATTTATTTGGTTTAGGGCTGGCAATTTGGGTCATGAAACGTTTAACACGACATATAATAAACATATCATGAGTTTGACATAGGTGGGTCTGGGTCATAAACAAGTTAACCTGTTTATACACTGTTAATAAACGAATCATTAACATGTTAACCTGCTTGACTTGTTTATAACTCGCTTAACATGATTAAGGAATGATATATAAATAATAAATATGTTATAATAAATAAATTATTACAAAATTCACCTATTTGAATATGTATTTACCTTCTTTTTTTTGGTAGGAATGTATTTACCTATTTAAATATTTGTTAATAACATGATTTATTTTTTATTTGCAGACGTCATTTTCCATATTTAACTTTATTTTTGAAGAAAATATTTATTTTACTTTTAATATATTATTCTGGTTTAAAATATTATTAATAATTATTTATTAAAAAAATATGAAAATTTATACTTTTTTTTGAGGATTCTTGTTGTCTTGTATATGTTATTTGTTACGAATCATTTTTCATTAATTATTAACACTAAATAGTAAAGACTTGAATGAAAAGTAAAGTACAACTTAAGATTACATCTCTATTATATTTTATTGTCTATTTAATTATGCTCATTTAAATTTATTCATATAGAAAATTTTAAAAATGTAGTAAACAAATTATAAAAATTTAAATAAATTAAAAAGTTTAAATAAAATATTTAATAAATATGTGACACGAATACTGACATGTTTACAACACGACTCACTTAGACACGAAAATGATTAACACGATTAACAAACATGTCATGTCATGGATTTGTATTATATTGGTCATGACCTATTTATGATATGACACGACACATTTACTATTCTCCGACACGAATCATCACTCCTAATTTGGTTGTTCAACGAAAGTGTGCGCGCCTGAGTTGGGTGTATCACAAATCTTTGATATTACGATGCATCATGCTTTATGTGTATTGCATTCTTTTGTAAATAGTCTCAGAGCGGGACTAGCATATGGAGGGGTCAACACCCCTACTGTACATACTTGGTAAGAAATGCAACTTTCAAAAGCTTATTTCCTTATTTTCAAAAAAATACTTTTAACATTGAACAATATTGCCTCCAAAGGATGTTGTGTAGCGGTAAAAAAAATTATTTTAACTTTGACTGAGGCAGAGGTCGTGGTTTAATTTTGACAACAACATTACATTTCTTTATTTTCTTACGGGTTATATGGTTGGTGCGCCAATTAACTCCTATAAGATAAGTAGAACCAAAGTAAGGAGGGGTGAAAAATGGTTCGAATACTCATTGTTAAAAATAAATAAAGAAAAAATAAAAAAAGTGAGCAATATAATGAGCATCTCATTTAATAAAATAATACTTATGTTTTTGTCAAAAACTAATAAAGAATATACTGTAAAATATGTTTTAAGAATCAACCCAAAAAAATATAGGTTTTAAGAAAAATGAACTGCAACATATATAAAATAATATAAGATTAATTATATGTTTTGTTTAAGGTGCGATCATTTGGCTATTTCTCAAAAAAATGATTAATATATTTTTGATAATGTACCAATTATGTATTTAATTAGTTTTAGCAACAAATATTACTTGATTTGACTTTTATTTATGTAATTGTAATTTGGTTTTATATAGGTTAGTTTCGTTTTTCTTAGCACAACAAAGAAAGCATCAATTTCAATACAAGCAATTTTGAATAGACGAAATTTTTTAACTGTCCGATCTATAACAAGGATCGTTTAAAGAGCTTCCTAAATTTATTTGTAGTAAATTTACAGCAGGCTAACCTCGATTGTAGAGTTCTATTCTACAAATATATTATAGTAAATTTACTTGACACGACTTTCTTGTAATGAAAATTAAAAAAAAAAGGTAAGGGGCACGGCGGATGTGAAAATGTAAAACTGAAAAATAAAATCTAAATAATTGACGGTTATAATAGAATAGGTAGATCTATTGTCAACCTCACAATATTCCTTCAAGATAAACTAGTTTAATTGAAAATATAATATAGACAATATGTGTCTTTCATAAAACATGCACAAACTCAATGAAAAAGAGGAAAAAGAAAACTTCAAATGCACGTGTACGTAACACAATTAATCCAAGATTTAGAACTGTAATCTAGATGACCAGATCTACTAATTAACCCATTTTGAAAAACCATTCCAACTACTAAATCATAACAAATTAATTCCCTCAATATACACCAATCATTCAACAAAGCCCATATCAATTAGGCAAATTCAATCATTTTTTTTTTCATCTAACAAACGCTTAGGACAAACTGTAATTCATTACAACTTAATTATACATTCTTGTTGGGAATAATACATAAAATCTTATTGCATACATCAAACTCACTCTCCAATTTGTAGCACTGCCTAGCTAATTCCCACTCTTTGGTAATTAATTATCATTTCTTGCATGCCTTGCCACGCAACATAAAATACTATATATACTTGTTAAAAAAGTAAAGGTTATATATATAAATCATCAATCCATGATTAAGTTGGGTAATTAATTAACCTAGACAGTGATTACTTACAGAGAGTAGTAATTATATAGAAATATTCTCTATTAGCTAGCTTAGCATTCTAATTAATTAAGGGTCAAATTCACGCCAGTTATAATTAGGGTAAGACTTATTTACTGAACTGACAATTAAGTATATGTTTGTTTGTTGTATTATAACTGGCATGCTATCAACTTCGTCCTTCATTGATTTGATATGTTTGCTTCAACTTTTGTTACATGGAGTCGTAACCTTGTCCGTGGTTGCCAAAACATTGAATATGTACGCAAAACTTAAATTGCAAATAAAGACATTTTAGGAATTAAATGATGCAATTGCTAATTATACCGTTAAATTTAATTTTAAATATATTTGGTTTAAAAAAAGTGAAACATATTTAATTAGGTCATAAATTAAACAAGAGAAGCTTGGTTCATTGGTAGAACCTTAGTGCAAATTAACTTGGATCGGATAGACGAAACTTCGACATGACTCGAGCAATAATTAATTAAGCTCTTAATTAACACTAAATTTGTATTTGAGGATGTTATACTGACATACAACATGATTCACTTTTGACACACAATTGTTGTTATCCTTAAATTTATACATCAATCAAATAATCTTTTATTAAGATCCGACCAATTTTAATCCTATCAAACTTAAACTTAGCTAAGTTGACTCAGACGATGAATAACACCTTTCTTGATAGATCGCAACTAATTTAAGTTGCAATAAAAAATTTCTCTCTCTCTAATGTTACATGCAAAAACATTAATCTAATCCAATTTCCCTTTTCTACAAGGCATGCAACTAATGGTTAGTGCCAAAAAAAAAAAGACAAAAATAGAAAAATGTTAGAACACACACCTCTAAAGTCGCACCATAATACACACCTCCCTTATTCAACTACGTTTTGAATATCGAGATGCATAAGCTTGCATTTCGAGGTAGACATAGATTGTTAGATCTATAGGAGAGATACGCATTATGGTGACTTATAGGGGTGTCCCTCTAACAAAGTCGTTATTATATATATATATATATATATATATATATATATATATATATATATATATATCAACCAATAGTATACAAAAATTGATTGATTTTGCTTTAATTCATACCAAATGTGATCAATCAAAAACAAATTAAAAGTACATAGGAGATCGATGTTGCGTCATGCAATGATTTGGGATTGAGGCACGCTAGCTATAGCTCTCATATTATATCTTAAACTGAAACGTGTCAAAGTTATGAACAAAAGCTGCCGCTTATGGGGCTCTAGCCGCTCTACACATTGATCCCACCATGCACACACACAAAAACTACACATATTTAATCAAACAGAGACGACACATACATGAAGATATAGTAGTTTATATATATATATATATATATATATATATATATATATATATATATATATATTGAATGAATAAGGCGTGCGTTAGTGTATATTTTACGCAAGTGATATGATAAATGGGCTTGCTAGCTAGTGATGATGATGATGAGCTCCTTTTGATTGGAATCTTATGGAATGCATAGCAACATATAGATAAGTTAGTTAAAGACTATCGAGTGATGAAGAGAGAGGGAGAGTTGCGTGGGACACAATTACGAATGTGAAGCTAGGTAGGACGGGAAATGCTTTTTGATCTTTCTCTACTTTTGTATGTGCCACTTTCACTATACTCACCAAACCAATCCTCATTGCCTCATCTCATCCTATGGTTCCCATGTATTAATTAATTGATATATATATATATATATATATACTAGTTGACAAATGTGCTTCGCACGAACGAACCCAATTCAAGTATGAAAATATGCTTTAATTATTAAAAAAAATTATGAGTTTTTAAAGGAATATAAGATAATTAAGTTGTAATATAAGAAACAAAACAATATATAAATACGAAGAATGAAAGTGGCTTGTCAATCTAACAAGATATTTTTTACTAGCAATTGTGATAAAAAAGATTAAAAAGAAAAAAGTTCTTGAATATAACAAAATATAAAGAAGTAATGAAAGAATTTTTTTTGGATATATGAAAGTTGATAACTAGACTTTGTTATCTATAAATAAGAATGTATTTCACTTAGAAAATTGTAATTGTTAAAAAATAAAAAAAAGAAAGGAAATATAATAAAGGATAGAAAGATATATCAATATCTATGAAATTGATTTAAAAAGGGTAAAATTGTCAAATTGAGTGAAAGATGAAAACAAATATGGATTTGTAACTTGTAAGAGATCGATTTTTAAAAAGGGTAAAATTGTAAAATTAAGTGATGGATGAAATAATCAACATTCGTGCTTATTATATTACTCATATATCACAAAATTAAAAGGGCAATAGAGTAATTTTACTTACCACTCAAGAATTGGTTATCGGCTCTGTTATATAGCTGATATATATACACACACTAATTGATTGCACTAGCTATAATTTCTTTAAATTTTTTTTATAACACTAGTTAGAATTCAATTTCCATATCTATGAGCGTGATCGAGCTGGCACAACGGAAATGGCAAGTGCAAGGTTGTATGAGTTAAGCGCACAATCCTAGATTCAATTATCTAGTGTAGCAATATTGTTCGGGCCATTGGGTTCTCACTTCTAGTCGATCGGGCCAAAGCCTCATGGGATTAGTAAGGCATAATCTCGACATCCACTGTAGCGGCCCCACCAATTTACTATTTTATCACATTTAATTCATTTAATGTGTGTAATATTTTTCTCAACTTAAAATTTCGTCTTTGATTTACCCGGTACCCGCGTCGACACGCATATCGAGGTGAATACTTAACACACAATCTCACACGTCAATGACAATATAAACACACATATTGCGATGCCATTTAACTAACTTGTACCTATACATCGCAACTTCACCACCAGAGCACACAAAATGGATTGTAAACCCTATCCGGTCGTGCTCCGTCTTAACTATGGGATGTTCGTGGGTCCTTGCTGGCATCCACGTCCGCACTAACGTCACCAATAACGGCCATTGAAAATCGGGCCGTTACAGTTCTTCCCAACTAATTTGAAATCTCGTCTCGAAATTTGAGATAACTAATATCTCGTCTCAGAGAACTGCAACATAGATACAATTACCTATCAGGTCAACCATCCTAAACAAATGTAGCCAACCTAATCAATCACTATTCCACTAACACTTTCGATGAACTATTCAACCTCTAACTTTGGCAAACAAATCAACCTCAACCTAAGTGAAAAAAATCAACCTGCCACTAGTGAACCGATCAACCAGTCGTCCACTAACTTCTAGTGTACAAATAAATCCTTGGTGAACTCATAAACCAGTCCATATCAACCAGTCTCTGGTGAACCACAACAACCAATCCCATAATAACCAGTTGCAAATGGACTCCGGGTGAACTAATCAACTAGTTTCATAACCACCTCCTGGTGAACACATCTACCAGTTTCACAATAACCCTAATGCACACATCAACAAGAACACGCTGGTTCAAAAATAAACTAACTAGCCTATATGCAACGAATGCATGAAAAAATATGACTAGCGAAAATATACAATGAAGACATACCCAAAACGTGTTGTCATGTTGTCTCTCAGACAGGATGTGTCATTTCATAAGCTCTCTCATCAACCGATGGTATCTCTGATGCTAGAGAAAATCTCCAACAATCCACTCCAATGTGTCCTCTCTGACTGCATCTATAACATCTGCGTCCGTCACGTCCTCCAGACTGTCGACCTTCAAATCTCTGACCCCAACTCCGGTCCCTCTGATCCCGATCTTGTCGAAGTGATTGTATCAGCTACTATGTCGGTATGGGTATGTATCGCTTGACAATCGCGATCGTTGAATTGATCATCAGTCTGATCCTGGTCATCCTCGCGACTCCAATATGTCTACCCGTCATCATACTCGTGCTAATCATCTCTCGAATCACGATCGTCACTAAAAATCCTGATCCAACCGCAAATCATCTCTGGGTGCTCAATAATCTGATTGCTCCTCGCTCTATAACAAGTATGTCTCACGAGCTAGTGCATGGTCATAAATGCACTGTAAAGTCTAGGCTCCACTTGCGACAATCACACCACCAATCCGGTCGTTTAAACCCCTAATAAAGTAATAAATATGAAGTCTATCATTATTCGCCACATTTATGGCATACTGTAACAGGTACCTGAATTTCCCCATGTATGCAAGCACAGACATGGTACCTTGCCACAACGCGAGAAACTCCTCTCTGAGTCTCAGCTGTACCTCTATCGAAATATATTCATCTAAGAACAGTTGACGAAACTTAGCTCAAGTCATCGGCTCCAGATGTGTATCCATATATGTCAGTGTAGGTCATCTACCAAACCGCCGCCTGACCTTTCAAACAATATCCTGAGATCCGTGCCTGATCCGCCTCTGGCACCTCTAGCAACTAGTGAAGCCGCCAGTGCGTCATCAACCAATGCCCAGCTAACTCTGGGTCGCTGACTCCATAAAAGTAGGTAGGGTCAAACCTTATGAAGTCCTTCACCATCTTCGCTGCCTCCGACATCTTTCTCCTAGATGTCAACATCATTACCGGTTGCTTTATCGTAGTCGGTGTCACAACGGTAATCTCCGCTGGTGCAACCACAAGCTTGATCCTCTCGACTAATGTCTCTGACCCGGCCTGTGTTGAAACAGTTGACGCTATGGTTGCCTGTGTAATAGGAGTAGCCAATGTGGTAATCATAGGTGCCACTGCAGGCACTCTTGAGCCTCGTATATACTCTATAAGCTCCGCCATCTGTGCATGTTGTAACAACTGCTGATCGGTAACCTTCTGCACCATCACCCGCAAATCAGCTACCTCCCTAGTGGTGTAGTCACTAGTCACCCCAACCTCCTGATGAGTAGTCGGCGGAGTAGTAGGAGTCTGTCCGTCCATCATAAACTGCACAACCACGTGCATTGGATCAGACTCAGTATATATACGCGTATAATATATAGTACAAAATCAAATCATATACGTATATAGAGTCCTGAATCTACCCGCCTTACATAACTTCCCAACTAGAGTTCTATGCATCACTTCGGGTTTCCACATCTAAATTTATTAAAAGTTATGCTCTTATTAAATCTCCAATTCCCGAGGTTTGACCTCGCTCTGATACCAAATGTAACGGTATCAGAGTTAACCATAACCCACACTTCATTCCCAAGTTCCTCAAACCTAAGCTCTGATACCAAATGTAGTGGCCCCACCAATTTACTATTTTATCACATTTAATTCATTTAATGTGTGTAAATTTTTCTCAACTTAAAATTTCGTTTTAATCTACCCGGTACCCACGTCGATATGCATATCGAGGTGAATACTTAATACACAATCTTACACGTCAATGACAATATAAACACATATATTGCGATGCCATTTAACTAACTTGGACCTATACATCGCAACTTCACCACCAGAGCACACAAAACGGACTGTAAACCCTATCCGGTCGTGCTCCGTCTTCACTATGGGATGTTCGTGGGTCCTTGCTGGCATCTACGTCCGCGCTAACGTCACCAATAACGGCCATTGAAAATTGGGCCGTTACATCCACACTACATATGTCTATGTGTGTCTTTCTTATTAATTTCAAAATATAGAAATTCATGGGTCTTGAGAGCCACACATGCACACACATGTGGATATATAAATGGGGTTTGAGCCCATTTTTGCACAAAACCAATTGGCTTGTGCTAAGTTCCAATCTACACCACTTATATACCACACCAGCTCTTATTATATTTTCGATGTAGGATTATATATTCCAACACTCCCCCTCAAGTGCAACTGGGCTTGGACCGGTTGTCACTTGCCAAACATAGATCTACTTTTTAGAGGTTCGTACAAATATACATAGGCCTACTCTTATAGGCTTCTAGGTCCACAAACGAGTTTATACTTCAGTGGTAGCCCACAACCAAGTCTTCAAACACGAGTCTATGATCGTTTCTCTCTGATGCCATATAAAAATTCATATGCCTTGAGCGTGTTGGGCTACACATACATATATGTGGGTATATATAAATGGGGTTGGAGCCAATTTTTGTACAAAACTAATTTGCTTGTGCTAATTTCCAATCTACACCACTTATATACCACATCAACTCTTATTTTATTTTCGATGTGGGATTATATATTCCAACCCAAAATGTTTTTACTTTAATTCACATCTAGATTAACAAAAAAAGAAGTTATCAACAAAGTACTATATGCTATATGATAATCTAACATATTTATGTTATTTTTTATTTGATAACAAAATGTTTATTAAAAGATTATACATGCACACATAAAATGGACGCAAATGCTAATAAATAGAGCAAACATAAGGGAAATTGTAATTGATCAAAGCATTGAAATCATAGAACAACAGTAAAACAAATAAAAGTAAACAAAGACACAAAGTTGTTTACGTAGTTTGGACCATTTGTCCTATGTTTGCGAGGCCACGTCCAGGTATAGAAATCCGCTATGAGAAGTAAAGTACAGTTTTAGTAAAAGTTTCTAACTAGTGTACTCTCAACTAGTTAGTGAATCCCTTAACAAGCTTTGTTATGCTATCCACTTCCCTTACACAAGCTCCTACACAAAACTCAAGTTTCCCTTGGAAGCCAAGATCCCCCCGACAAAGTGTGTGTCAAACTTAAAGAACAAACTTTATATGTTCTATCTCACTATAAATAAAAAACTCAAAATATGTAAGTGATGAATCCAATTTGTGATTACACGAACATATAAAAGAAAACATACGACTGTTAATTCAAAAGGTTTTCTTGTATACTTCAATCTTGAGTTGGCAATATTACCTTTCCTTCATTCTTCATTGTTTTAAAGGAAAGATTGCCTTGTGAATGTCTCGTGAGTTGTCAGTCATTGAATCTTGCATGATGGTTCATATATAGAGTATCTTGGATATTTGTCCAGCTGTCATGTATCTGTTGGACAATATTTCTAGATCTGTCTAGGATGAGTTCCGTTACAGAACCAACAACTTAGTTCTGAACAACACTCACGAATTTACACCATATCTTTTTTCTTACCAAGCATTGGTTGTACAAATAATGATAATATATAAGTTATATCTATATTTAAATCCTGAACCTTGAACCTTGAACGATACAACAAACACACACACACACATATATATATATATATATATGTATATGTATAATTTATACACAAAATTAAGTATACTCACGAATTTACACCATATCTTTTTTCTTACCAAGTATTGGTTGTACAAATAATGATAATATATAAGTTATATCTATATTTAAATCCTGAACCTTGGACCTTGAACGCTACAACACACACACACACACACACACATATATGTAACACATATATGTATATGTATAATTTAAACACAAAATTAAGTATACTGATTACATGACCAAGTGGCCTAATAACTCTATAATTTGGTATATGATCACTTATATGGATGGTGTTGAAGATGGAAATTCTCATTTGAAATGATAATAATTATGGCCTGGTTATGTGCAAACCGCATTTTATTAAGGGCAAACAATTTTTTACTTTATTTTTCCAAAATGTCCTTGCCCTTGTGCACCCCTATTCATAACAATGCGAAGAAGAATGAGAAAACACTTGAACCCTATGTTGATCTTTGTGTTCACCCCACAGTTGTGGTTCATCTTCGCATCTACTTGGTCGATCTTCATGTCACCTTTGTTTATCTTCGCTCTCACCCTAGGTCATGTTTTATCTTGCTTCCAGGCAGTCACCGCATAATCAGCGACTAAACTTGGTTGATTTAGGGTTGCTTCCATTAATATGGGTGTTTTATCAATTTTTTTACTCTTTTTGAACAATTTTGGTAGTTGTGTATGTGTTTATGACGTGCGTTGTAACATGTCAAATATAGTTCCCGATTTTACACTGAAAACTACAAAGACTGCAGTAGTGGTAAGCTCGGGGTCGAACGTCAAGGACTAGGCTACTGACTTAGGTTTCTAGGGGGAGAAGAGAAGAATAAGAAATTAAAAGCTTAGGTATCCATTTTCACGGTTTACGCCAAATAACTTGGAAACGATTCTATTGTTCCTCGGTTTATAAAAGATATGAGACTAACCTATGATCTAATGCAGCTATAGACCCGGTGACGCACTCGGTTCCTCGCACTTCCTGATGTTGGCAGTCAATGTACGACCGTTGACTACTTCCCTGGCCAAACATGTAACCTGATCGCTAGTGCTTCAGATTTAACATGTTGGTTGCATTACTTCGATTCGTGAAGGCACTATGCCTAGAAAACCGGATCGCTAGTGCGTCCGATTTAGCCTATATTCCTAAGGTATTTAATTGATCCCAAAAGGGACTAATCAATTGGTATGACCAATCGCCACTAGTATGGTCTTATCGCACAAGGACGGGTGCTTACGACTCACTGACATGTAAATCAAGGTTTAAACTAGTGTTTAACCTCAATTGTTCAAATAATACCAAAGAAAATAAATAATAGAAAAGAATCAATAAAATCATGCATAGATAAACCTCCTAATGGAGTCCCAAGTCACAAGGCTCGGACGATCCACCTTCAACCTAGTTGAAGGGGATTAACTATACTAAACCCTAGTTCAAAAATAAAACAACAGACTAAACAAAGATAAAACTTGGTTTTTTTCTTCTTTTCTAAGTCATAATATATATATCTTCATAAAATTTGGTCTCTAGATGTGAGAAAAACCAATTTTCGTAATTTTTAGGAGTTTTTTGGTGTCGTGACACATGGCAAGAGATGATTGGTGTAAAAACGTGTGTTGCTGACATGTCACGCTGTGATTGGAGGAATTCTGTTGACCGGCTGACGTGGCGACGTCTGATAGGCCAAGGAGCTGATGCATGACGTGCTGGTGGTGACTGGGTGACACGTGGCAGCGTGTGAGTGGCTGGAGGGTGAGTTGGTGACACGTTGGACCAATCGAACATGGACACGTGGCAGGTGAAAGTGGAGAAGAAGCTCGCGTGAAGTCGTGTGAAGATCTGGGAGTTCGTGTTGGCATGCATCCCGAGGCAGATCAACGACTGAGGCGAAAACAGTTGAGAGTGGTGATGTGGCGGGCTGGATGAACGACGTGGCGTGCGCAAATTGGTGGAACTAGGCAACTTGGCGGACTGTGATTAGGTGAATGGCTGTGTGTGATGAAACCAGACCAATGGGGATGCGACACGTGGCCATCCGAAACTCTAATTCACCTACTTTTGTGTACACCCCAAAATAAACCCTTCGGTGTCCGATTTCTGCAAGTGTATACTCTATTCTGAGTATTTTTTCGCCTCGGATCCAACCGTGAACTCCGTTTATCCTAAAAACGAAAATTAAATATAATTAGATGTATATTTTCATATTATTCCAATAAATCACCACATCCTTAAAATATGCATTTATCACCATAAAACAAGATAAATATAGTCCAATTACTCCTAATAACCTATACTAAATTATGCATAAATGAACACTTATCAGTTTATAATTGTTTTTTATCTAATATGTTGGTCGATTTGTGCGTTGTTGATGGTCAACGCTCGATCAGTGACACATGACCGATTGACAGTGCACTTTTCGGTTGAAGGTGACCGAACAATGCATGTTAATCAGGCTTTGATGATCGAACCACATTGTAGTGTTCATAACTTGGTTTGAACAAAAAAATAAAAAAATACAAATGTTTGTTCGGTCATAGGTGACCGAACAGACATGTTTCAATCGGCCTTGACAGACTGAGCAAAAGCCATTTGTTCGGTTCTGCGAGGTCGAACCAGAGGCGGAATCCTTGGTTTGAACACAATTTTTTTTAAAAAAATTGAATTAAAACTCAAGAAATGCATCTCCATCTTGCTCATCCATATTTCCTACACGCCCATCCTCCATTTTTTTTATGGTAAATAGCCACCGAACAACGCAAACAAACAATACCCTAGCAAGACAAAAAGATTTATGCAAACCTTATAATTTCATTCAAAACAGTTGAGAAGTATGATTTTCCAGCAAGAAATATGAAGAAATTGACTTTTACGATGGTAGTGGGCTCTGAAATCGCAAGTTCCCATCGTTGGTGGTCGGAGGGGATTAACTAAGTCGAAAGTGGTGTTTGTGTGGGGTGCACACTGTGAAAAGGAAAAAGAGCATTTTTGAAAGTGGAGTGAAAAAATAAAAAATGGTTTGCCCTTAATTAGTAAAAAGTGGTTTGCACATAGCCGGGCCGCAATAATTAAGGTGGTTTATTGGTTAATTATATGACCAACCGATCAAGTCTTGATGTGTTTATAGAAGTCACCTAATTAATTGACTGATGATGGTGATCTCCTCACCATACAATATGCGTGCTTCTTTATATCCATATACATTTTAAGGAAAAAAAAAAAGAAATTCCGAATGAGAGAAAATTAAAGATGAAAAATCAGGTGCAAGGTTTTTCCTTTTAACTGATTTGCTCTCTTTAGTAGCAATTTCTCACTAATTGATCTTAGTAGCGTATACATAACTAAATGAAAGACAGAATAGCAAAAGCAGATCGATCTAGTGAGATAGATGATGCATCACTAGTTTTTCTTGGATAAACACAGGGCATCGCTTACTTAAAAGGCAAAGTTGCAAGAAGGTTCCAAATTTAACTCATGTTAGAGTCACTTACGTATAAAACAAAATGAAAGTCAGAATTAATTTATCAAAACCTATAATAAAGGACACATCAATCAATTGGGTGACTCAATAGTTTGGTATAGTTATTGAAAGTAAAAAGGTTATGGCTTCAAACTTCGGGGGAAGCGATTGTTTTTTTTTTTTGGTAAATGAAGCGATTTTTTTTTTCTTATCAAAAGAAAAAAACACATCATGAAAAATTATACGTATTGATACTATTAAAGGGCATTTACCGGCTCAAAAAAAGTTAGAATATGCAAGAGACCTTAATAGCAAAAAAATGATGCACCAGAAGTCAAAAAACAAAAAAATGCACCAATTAAGTACGAAGAGATTATAACTTTCATCGGCTCGACTTTAAGAAGCAAAGGAAGAGATAAGTTCATTATATTATTGTTGTATTATTATACATGAACGTATCTAGCTACTTCAGAGATTGGAACATTAATTAATAGACGTCAAAATCACTTTATTGTTCGGTGATGGGGAAGAAAGGGTAATACGGTCTTCTTGAAACCGATGATGGAGTTATGTCTTCATTATAGAAACTAAGCGTATATAAGTTTGAGTGAAATAGAAGACAAAGTCTAATAATTCACAAATTTGAGATTGCATGCATGAATATCCATATATCAATTATATATTTTGGCCATAAGCATATGCATTATGCATTTATGTATAGTCTTGAATGTTGTCAATTATACTTATTTGTATGTATATGGAGAATGCCAAAAGACTACAAGTATATTCTAAATATATATATACAATGGTTGATACTCGATGCTAGTATCAAAACAAAAATCCTTAGTTTTGTGTTTTTAGTTTTTTATTTTTTATTAGCAAAGACTAAATTCGGTCTAGGTTACATTTGTAACTGCAGGATATCCTGCTCTAGCAACATAAAAATTTGATTGGGAATATGTTCCAAAATCTTAAAATCAACATTACACTGAAAAGCTTCATTGACCATGTGGTATGCACATACATTATTCTCTCTAAATGTGTGGCTTAAAACTACTCTCCAGTCTTTGTCCGTCTCCCTTAGAATATTATGAATTAGTGGATCTCAAAAATGGCTTTGTGATGAGTCTAGAATTAGATCAATTGCTTCATGTGAATCTAGCTCCACAATGAGTTTCCTACATCCTTTATCCCACGACAGTTGCAAGCCATGTTTAACTCCCCATAGTTCGGAGCAAAGAGGTGAACATCGACCCAACTTTGCTGGAAATGCCACTCGAAAATCGTCTTTCATCCTTCGTATCACTCCTGTCGTTATGGTTTCCCCATTTTCCCCTTGTACCGCCCCATCACAATTTATTTTCAACCACCCCTTCTTCGGTGCTACCCAATGGCTATGTTTTTTTCTTAATAGAGCCTTGCTCGAGGTCGACCACAAACCTTCTGAACGAAGGATTTCCTCAGTTCTGTAAATAATGGATCGTTTGACCTCATATCCTGTATTAGATCGATTCCCAAACATAGTACTATTTCTCTAGGACCACATCTTCCAACAGGAGACACCAAACATTACCTTCTTGCGATGTTTTTTTTTTACTGAGGTTCGACACTAGCCAATCCACCAATGTTGATGTATAGAAAAGTGGAGATGATATCATTTGGGGTAGGAATTTTCAAACTTGGTGAGCTAGTTAACAATCCTTTAAAACATGTAAGGTGGATTCGTCATCTTCACGACATCGATCACAAATCTCATTCTCTCTTATATTCCTCTTACAATATAAGATATTCGTTGGCAGTCGATTGTGTAGAGAAAGCCATAGGAAGGTACGAATCCGTTGAGGGCCACTTCACTTCCAGATGAAAACCCAATGTCTCAGTGGTAATTAGTAGCGCGTCTCCATGACTAAGACATATGTTTTTGACACTGTAAAAACACCCTTCTTATCATACATCCAATTGATTCGGTCCGGTCACATCTGTTGATTAGGAACCAAGATAATTATGATCTTTTAACATACCTAAAATGACAAACACCAATGTAATTTAGCAAAGTCTCAGATTCTCGAATTCGTAACGAAGCTGGACACATACTCCGTACAATCAAATTCCTGAAGGTTATTGATGGTGTAATGCGAGAGTTCTACCAAATTCTCCACTCACTTATCCTTTTAGAACAAAACATCATTTTCATCCCCTAGGCTCCATGTGAGTCCTGATTTGAAGATCTCCCACTTGTTTCTCATGTTTCTCCAAACCATTTACACTGGCCTAGCCTTTAGGCCGTTCGGTTCCCTTTCCTCCCCTCTACAATATTTTCCTTTTATGACTCGGATCCAGAGACGTTCCTCCTCATTGTAAAACTCATAACACAATTTAAGTATGAACGTTCGATTTTGATCCTAAGCCTTCCGTAGTTCCAGTCCTCTTTCGTTCTTGGCTGAGCATAAAATATCCCGATTGACGACATGCATTTTCTTTTTTTTTTTTCAGCCGAAGATCCCCAAATAAACACCTAACCAATTTATCAATCTCATCACATATGTGTGCCGATAAGCGAATTAATTGCATAAGAAGGTTTGGTATCGCTTGTAAACATGCATTCGCTAGAGTTAATCGTCCCGCCAACGATAATTGTTTCACCACCCAATTAGATAGTTTGCTTCACACCTTTTCAATTATTTCCTTGTAAACGTCTTTACATACTCTATCATGTAACAATGGGGAGCCTAAGTATTTGCCTAGGTTGTTTGTCATTTCGAAACCAAATCCTTCATTGATCTCCATCCTTATGTTGTCTGATACATTCTTTGATAAATATATCTTGGTCTTTCGGTGATTGACTCTTTGGCCTGAGCTTGAACCGAAAGCCTGCAAAACTCCTCTTATGACACCAACTTGAGCTGGGGTGGCCTCTGCAAAGAAGGATATATTATTTGTGAAGAAAAGATGAGATAGTATTGGCCTCGATCTTCCCATATGGATAACTCGCTATTAGCCATCGTCCACTATATAAAACAAAGAGGTATGGAGAAAGTGGATCTCCTTACCTGATACCTCTTGAAGGGATGAAAAATTCGAATAAGCACCCATTTTATAAGATCTACATCCTACTTGATGAAATACAAGTCATAATTCTTTGTTATAAGCTTTCAAGGATGGAGGGCATTGCTAGTGTTTGTTTGATGAAGAACCACCTTAAACGATCATGCGCCTTTTCAAGATCTATCTTTATGGCCATCCATCCGCTCCTTCTTGTCTTGCGCCGCATTGAGTGTATCACCTCCTGAACAATGACGGTATTGTTTGTGATGTTCTGACCAGGTACAAAGCTAGATCGTATCCTCGATATCCATCTATCCATTTGCAGCTTAAGCCTGTTGGCAATAAGTTTTGTGATAGTTTTATAGACTACATTACAAAGACTTATTGGGCAGAGACTTATAGAACAAATTGGAGGGTGAGTTTTTAGGATTAGTACAAGTAGAGTGCTATTCAACAAAGTCGGGAGAATGTCATAAGTGAAGAATTCCTTCACACACTTGATGACTTCCTTGCCAACAACACTCCACTGCTTTTGGAAAAAATAGGGCTATATCCGTCTGGTTTTGGAGCTTTAAAGGCTCTCATCTCAAACATAGCATTACGGACTTCTGTCGAGTCAATTGCTTTGGCGAGGTATGTCCTCTCAGCATCCGACACTTCTGAGAACAGCATTGGCTAGGGGACCACTACAAATGTAATTCTTCCTCTGTGTATAGGTTCTTATAGAACTGCAAGTTTGACTGTTGGAGGAGTAGCTGATATGTCACCCAGTGCTCATTGTTGACATATAAGCCCTCAATATAGTTTTGTCTACTCATGTGCAACATACTCTAATGTAAGAATCGTATATTGTTGTCCCCTAGTTGTAGCCATTTGGACCTAGACTTTAAGAACCAAATTAGTTCTTCCTAGACTAGCACTTCCTCAATCATCCTTTGGATACCCTCCCTTTTGCTGTATAGAGCTTATGTAGGGCCTACTACTAATTTGTGTTCCACCGTTTTAAGTTCCTTTTGTAATTTCTTCTTTCTCCAAATGATATTCCCGAACACCGATTTATTCCAGCATTGCAATTTCAAAGAGAAATCAGACGCAACCAAAGTATAGCTCTCCTCTTATTCCAATTCAATTGAACAAATTCTGAGAAACGTTTATGGGTGATCCAACTTACCAAGAATCGAAAGGGTCTTTCTTGATATAGGAATTCCTTTATCCTCTTTGCTCGCAACAAAAGAGGGCGATGATCAGGCTTCATCATAGGAAGGTGTGATATAGTGCTATTAAAAAATCTTAATCTCAAGTTGCATTATAGAGACCTCGATCAAGTCTTTCCTGAAGGCGCCTACGAATCTATGTGAATTTAGGTTCAATAAAGCCTATATCCTGCAGAGAGCATGTTTGCATAAAGTTGTAAAGTTCTCTACATTTAGATTGGTTCGCCTGTGCTCCCCCACTCTTTTCATCAGTCGTCAAGTACACATTTAGATCACCAATGATCAACCATGGACAATTGTCTAGGATTTGAAAGTTTTCCAAGTCTGTCCACAGGCTTACTGTTGGCGATGCATACACTACAATGTCCAATCCTTCCTCAAGTCCTTGCTTACATTTGAATAAACTCCATTACTTTTTTGATTTTATTACTTCTACTAAAATAGAGTAGTTATTCTACAAAAGTCATATGCCACCAGAAAAGCTGATTGTATCCTCCTTTAACCACTTAATAAACCTCAGCTTCTGAATAACCGCATATGTCATATCACCATTGATTCTCGGCTAAAAAATTGCAACGATGTCTGCCTTATTTTGCTTTATTAATTCCTTAATAATCGTAATAAAAAAGGATTTTTGGCCCATTGGCAATTTCAAGATAGTAATAACATTAATAACAAATATAAAAAGTAACTAATAAACCGATAACTATTGACCACTACCATTTGATCCGGGTTAATTGGTTACTCCGTTACTAAGATCATATGCTTAGATGCGTATTTCTCTTGTGTTTCCATGTACTGCCTCCGAGACTCCCATTTTGCACTAGCTTCTGCCAGGATTTTGTGACCATTGTTGACAGCGCTCTGAAACATTCCTTTTCGACTGCATTTTTTACCCAAATCAGCTGTTAATTCTTCTGTTAAGATACATTGGAATGGTACAAAGGCTTTTACTCTCCTTCGCATCCTTTCTCTGTTTATGAGGTCCTGGAAAGGAGGGATCTTCCATACATTATCTTGGATTGAGAATTTATATGAAAGATCCTCCATATTAGGCCCACAAGCCTTTAAGGTAAACGTGGGTCCTAACATCCCTTTGTTTGTTTTAAGAGATTCGTTCTTGGAAGGCCCTTCTTCTTTTGGTCCATCGCTCTTGGGCCCATTCATTTTTAGGACATATTTCTGGGTCTATGTCACACATTAGGATTCTTTTTCTTTTCTTTCCCTTCATTGACTATTTTAGAAGCCTGGCCTTGATTGGTTAAGACTTTCTTTTTCATGGAGAAAATGATGGTTTGACTTGTGCCGTTATCATTTGGATTCTTGACCTTCAAATCATTTAATTCACTCGAGTTTACCAATAATTCAAACTGATATTTTTGGTTTCCTTGTTTGACAACTTGATGTTTCTTTCCATTCAAATTGCCAAATTTATGCTTCTCTTCCCTTAATTCTAGCGCTAGATTCTCTCCTCCCCCTTTTTGGCAATTTCTCCATTCTGACGATGCTCCCTCTGAGCAATCATCCACGACCCAAAATTAGAATCTCTGGAAGCTTGTAGAGGCGGGGCACCACCTCCCGGGTCATTTGTACTCGTTTTTTCCATTACTACAGACCCTTGCAGTTCTTTAGGAGCATTAAGGGGGGTATGCAGTGTTATTGTGCCCCACCTTCCCACAATGAAAGCATATGTGGGGAAGCCCTTCATACTCCATCCTCAACCAAAAGTCTTCCACTCTAAATTTTGACATATGAGGTTTTAAGAAATCTAGTTCCATCGCTACTCGAGAAAAAAATGATTCTATGCGCAGACGCGAAAGCTCTATTGATAGAAGCATTCTAGCCTATTTAGTGAAGAGAGGAACGATTCCCTCGTATGAGAATCGCCATTCACGTACGAAATGGAGAGAACCTATAAAAAATACAGAAGTGAGTGTACCCCAAGGCTTATCTAACTCTCATACAATTGATCAATGCAATTCGAAAAAATACTTTGCACATCTTATTATTGAGTAAGGTGAGGAAAGGAAGAAGGAATTCTTAAACAAAGAGGGGATTAAACACATTAGAGAAAAATAAAACACTTTTTATCGAGAGACTGATTACAAGAATGAAAACCTATATCATATGGCTTTTAGTTATAGTAGTACTTGAATCCATCCTTAGTGACCGTCCCACTACATTTTCAAGTCCCCAAATGATAGAATTTGAAAATACTCAGGGGGAGGTTTGGAAAACAGATCCAAACCGCTATTTTCGATATTGATGTAGTCACCACTCGAAAAGATGGCCACTATTTTTTTTACAGAAAAGACATGGTCGAGGATTTCATATGGCCCTCTGAGTAAAGCTCTATCCATATTTCTTGTTGTGACGACCCCAAATCCCGAAGCCGCCCCGTGGTCAGCTACTTCCCTGCCTCAGCACTTGAAGCCCCTGCTCACGTCACTCATACTTATCATTTGTCTGACACCTTGCGTTTCTTATCAATTTATTTAGTAGGTTACATATAGTTTTAGATTAAACAGTTAGATTCAATTAAACTAATCAACCTTTATAATGAAATTAAAGCGAAAGTCTTTATATTACCAAAAGAACATATAAGGTTTACTTATTCAACCTATAGTGGAAATCCTGACAGTACTGTGCATATAGGCGATCAACTATAACAATATATATACAAGTGCAAGTGTGAAATATAGTCTCCCAACCCCCAAAAGATAATACAAAATACCAAAATTATAATCCACTAATAAACGTACCAGTAGGCCTCGGCGTTGGTAAGTCTAATGTAGTCGCCAAGAATTCCCTTACCTCTGCTAGTACTAAGATCTGCGCTCAGTCATCACAAAAGGCGGATGGCGAGCCTAGTAAGTAAAATCCTAAGGAAAACCACCATGCATCATAATATAAGAATGTAAATGAATGAGCCAATAAATAGTGTTAAATAAACATGCGGAAATAAGGAAAAATTTAGACAACTGCTCAAAGCTCATCGCATGAATATAAATACACAAATATACAAAATGGGTGTGAACACAGCTACTAAAGTGTGTATTGAGGACCAGGAGTGTGACGACCCCAAATTCCCAATGCATTTAGATACGCTTGGCCTAGACCCGTGCAGGTCCCGAGTTGGTACTTAGCGAGCCTGACGAGCCTAGTCAGCTTCCAATTAATCATTTTAACAGTTTATGAAATAGTTATTGCAATTATACACAACGAAAAAACTAAACAAGTATTGGGAAATAACTCAATCAAACGAAAATTAGGAAATCTATATAAATGTGGAAACCCCAATTGTTCATAGTATCCATCTCAAAAGTGATCCCCAGTTCAATAACCAACATCGTATATATAAAAATCAACATACAAGCAAAAGTCAAATATAACCTAGGTTAAGGTGCTCGAATCCAGCCGCAAATCCTCACAATACCTCCTAAACAAAGTTCTTTACCCTTCGAAAACTTTGGTACATCTGCACCCACCGTCACAAACTAGACGGTGAGCAACTGAGAAAAATTGAAAGTAATACCAGAAGAAAATAATAGTAATTCATGAATATCAAATAAAGCAGTATAAATATCATGCAATAATTAAAGGACATGAACAATAAATAGATTAAAGTGCATGATAGGCAGACCAAGGAAATAACAATAAAAAACATGCGAGTTCTAAAGAAATAAAAGAAGCAGCAAACAGTAAAACCATAGCATTCGAAAAGAGGACGTTGGCTCTTTCCGAGCAATGTTGCAACACTAGCGCAACATCAGAGGGACACATGCCTCCTAGTATACGAAAAGAGGACGCTGGCTCTTCCTGGGCAATGTTACGACACTAGCACAACTTGATAAATGAGGGACACAGGCCTCAAGAATCACATCGACATGCTCATGCCAAGAACACACATACCAAAGAATCAACAAGATAGGAATGCCAACAAAGGGAATCAACATGCAACAATGAATGAAATTGAATTACATGCAATGTTCTTACTGGATTACTTTCGTACACAAGCTTTAGGGCAAGTGCACTTACCTGAACTATCGCGACCCGCGTAAATGACTCCGAGACTCTAACGCGTCTCCCGTGATTTCCCGACTACCTGATAAGGATTTAAGTCCTAAATATCAGTTTAAGTATTTGTATTTAGTCTTAGGGTGAGCCTTTATAAATTTGTTTTAGGATTGTTTGTTTAGGCGACTCAAAACTGTTGGGAAAAGACCCTCGATACGGTGAATACATTCCTACTTTCATAGGTTATGTGCTTTAACATCATTTTGTCCCTCTTTGGGCTCTTGTTGAGCCAAAACACTAACTCCATAAACATTAAAATATTTTTATTTATTATTGTTATCTAAATATATACATGGCACCCCACACCCCAGCCATGGGGTGTACCACACCATCATGCACCCATGTTGTGGGGTGCATACACCTTTCACACACCCCAACAGTGGGGTGTGCATATCACATCACACCTTGTCCAATACACCACGTACACCCCATCCGTGGGGTGTCCACACACACGCACACACACTATCCAATGCCACACCCCTTCACGCACCCCACCAGTGGGTACACACACACATACACAATCACACACACACTGTAACGGCCCAATTAATATTTGTCGTTATTTTATGACGTCATTACAGACGTGGACGCCGGCGTGGACGTTCGTGGGTTCCACAGCGAGGCTGGAGTGCGTCCGGATTAGGTAAATAGTATTTTGTGTATTGTTTTGGTTAATTTTGCGATGTTTATGTTAAAATAGGTTAACGACATTGCGATGTGTGTAATTATACTTTAAATTGACATGTGAGATTGTGTGTTAGGAATTCGCATCGATATGTGTGTCAACGCGGGTACCGAGTGAATTAAAGACGAAATTTTAAGTTGAGAAAAATATTACACACATTAAATGAGTTATTTGTGATAAATATGTAAATTGTTGGGCGCCTAGGGACACGCGGGGTCGTGGTCGACACGCGTAGGTGGTACGTCAGTGTGCACGCCCGAGTACGCTCGTTGGCGCGCACGACGAAATTTTAGGCGCGAAAGTATAGGCGAATATATATATATATATATATATATTTATATATATGTATATAAGGAATTTAATGTGTATATATAAATATATATATATATTAAAAATCAGGAAATTAAGAAAATAATAGTGAAATGACCAAAAAGGGCATGAACTTTGTAAAGAATTGTGGATATGGATAGGGACATTTTGGTCATTTCACCCCAAAATTTTGATAAACACCACTGTCATCACCATTTTCTCACAATTCGATAGATCGAGAGAAAGATCGAGAGGAGGAAGAAGAGAAGAAAAGAGAAGAGAGAACAAGAGAAAGAGACCAAAGAGGTGAGTTGATGTTGTGCTGTTGTTGTTGTATGTTGTTGGCCAAAGTTGGTGTGGTGGTGGTGACGGTTTAGTGGTGATGGTGGGGAGGAACTCGGAAGCTCGGACGAACTGCGAGAGCAGTTCGTCCGAGGAGGGAGACGACGCCTATATGTCGTCTCCACTCCCTCCCAATTCCAATCCATGAATAAAAACAAAAAAAAAAAATTTGTTGGAACAGAGCCAGAACTGGCTCTGTTCCAACGAAGAAGAAGGGGCCGGTTCGGCCCAGTTCACGCCGAACTGCCCTTAATTAATTAAGAGCACCGCTATGTGCACCCCAATTGTTTATGAGGGCACCTCAATAGTGTATCAATTTACATACATTTTGGGGTGCCCTGAGAGGGTACTGGGGTGCACATAGCGTGACTCTTAATTAATTAAAAAAAAAGAGAAAAAAAAATAGTTTTGAAAAAAAAATTCTGGAAAATTCATATAAAATAGGAAAATTTTAGAAAAATTATATTTTGATCAAATGAAGGAATTTTGGGATTTTCTCGGAAATGTTGGCGAGATAATAGTCAAGGTTTTAGCCTCGAAAAATGAAAAATTGACATAATATATTAAATTGAAGCTAATTTAGTGATAATTGGTAATATATATAATTCGGGTGATAATTTGAATTGTCGGGTGTTATTGGAGCTGAGCTGGGGTTTGATTTTCGGGACGCGGAGTGCGGATTGAGGTGTGTAGTATCCCAATTGAACTTCACTCTAGTATTTACATTTTGATTTATTTGAATTCTGTTCTGTTTATTCATTTCTCCATTCCTTTATTGCTTTACGGTGGTTGATTACTCACATCTGTTGTCTTTACGGTAGTGGAGTTTACTCATACCTGGTGTCTTTACGGTGTTGAGGTCACTCCCCACCCGATGCTTATTCATTACGGCCATAGAGTCCACTAAGTCATAGCACTTGTCTAGGCATACGCCGGTGAATAGGCTACCCGGGTATGGTAGGCTTATGTGGGTGCGTCGTGGGTCTACGCCGATCACCTAGAGGGTCCAGGGTCACCCGGTAGAGGTGTTTTCGCTGGCTGTGCCTGGGGAAAAACCCGAAGTATGACTTGGTCTAATTTTACTGTGCACGTACTTTGTTTCATTACTATATTTATGCATGCGATGATCCTTTTTATAGTTGTCTGTATTCTTTTGTTCCGCATGTTTAATTGTAGTATTTTAAATTCCAGTACTTTTACTTCCGTAATTACTTGGTGAATTTCCTTGGGATTACTCACTCTGGACTCGTCATCTGTCTTTTTGTGATGGCTGAGTGCAGACCCTAGTACGAGCCGGGGAAAGGGTAAGCTTGAGAACTACATCGATTGCAGTTCTAGCCCTTCTCGTACGTATGTTTATATTTACTTGTTTTATGTTGGGTTTTGGGACTTGAGAGATAGGTTGTATGTTTTGATATTTTGAGGATCTTAGATGATATGTATATGATGTACATTTGGTATGGTTTCCACTTAGGTATTATGCTCACGAAATACAAGATAAATCTTATGTTGTTCATTTAATTTTTTGCTGCGAACTTTGAGGTTGTATGATATTAAAGGAACAAAAGTTAACATATAGAATCAAAGTTAATAAGATTTGATTAATGATGGATAATTGAGCGTGGGACACAACTGGTAGTGACGTGGTCAGTTGTGGGCTCGCGTGGCCTGCCATGGCGAACCAATGTGGAAATTAGGGTCGCTACACACACACACACCACACCACTGCACCACTGTCCAACACACACCCCATCAGCAGTGTCGCCTCCAATCAGCCATGACCGGGGACGGTCCCACAGGCCACGACGACGCCCAACGTCGAGCAGAGCACCGGCCAAGAGAGGGAGGGAAATACATCGTGAGGCGAGGGTGTGCAAGGCCGAGAGAAAGAGAAGAAAGGAGTGATGTACCTTTGGCGAGTTTCGGTGCCGTAGAGGGTGGCAGTGGCGATGGTCCAGGGAGAAGAGTGAGCCGTGAGTGCAAGTGGGAGGGAGGAGACTGTAAGAGTGAGAGAGATGAAGTGGAGGTCGAGGCCGTGACCGTGAGTGAAGAGAGATGATGAGGGAGATCGTGAGAGTGAGAGAGATGGAAAACGAAGCCAAGAGTGAGGAATGGAAGGAGAGACCGAGAGGGAAGCCGAGAGTGGTATGGAGGAGAGGCCGAGATGGAAAATAAGGAGGGGGCGGCAGTAAAGGGTAGAAGGGTTAGGGTTTTGTTTACAAACATATATATATATATATGTCATTTTGGTCAAAATTACCTTTATACCCCTTATTCTTTTATTTTTTTTTCTTTATTTCATCTCAACACACACATACTTCGAGGCCAATCCATGACTCTATTTATGAAACCGTGTCATTTTAAAAATTCCTTATCACATAGCCTGTGTGTAGCGTAGCTATCCAACTCCCCGAGTCCAAGTAACACGCCATGGTCCGAAATTCCCTGTCATGTGCATATTTTTGCCTTGTCTCGTACAGATAAATAATTAAATTATTCAATAATTCTTTTAAATATATTTTTGTTGTATTTTTCTCCCCAGTTCATCTATGCGAAGCCTCACTCAGTCTAAAAATTGCCCGAATGGCACGAGACCCGAAATGAACTACAATACTAATACACACATCAAAGAAACATAACATTACCTTAGTGTCGACTTCCGAGGTTTGAAATACCGTCTAGTATCACGTGGTCGAGTCAAGGGCCTAACCAATACAATATCAATCGGGTTAAAATTGAGGGTTGTTACAAGGAACCCTGGTCGTGGCCTACACCATCGACCCTACGACTGTGTCCCAGCCGCATTGGCCCTAGTGGGTTACATCGAACACGTAAACCGGTATTCAACTCGGGATATAATCTACCGAGGCCGAGAACACGCACTGCACACTTAGCAAGCGACCATAACAACCCTCGGATACATAGACGGAAACTCGATCGTTCCAAAAAGAATAGACTCACAGATTATCAAGAGTTTACAACTCAAATGAATAACAATAAGTAAATGCGGTAGTGGTATTCAGTTGGGCTTTACGTACCTCAAACCGTGCACAATGATCCCAAAAATACCCCCGGTTCGACCCCCAACTGGTCTCTAAGTCCAATTACTGTCCCATGACTCCTGATATCTAATCTTGGGTTTATTGATTAATTAAGTGGATTTGTCATCAATTAGGCTCGGTTTCATGTTTTAAAAATTCAAGGGTCTGATATTAGCACTCTAGGCTGGGTGATTAGCGCGCTAATTGATCTTTGTGCACTGTTCATGCACGAATATCATCATCTTCCCCAGCGTACCTAGCGCTCTAGTGTTCATCACCTAGCACGCTAGGTGCACTCTGCCCAGAAATTCCAGCAACGGATTCTGAACTTTTCTGGTTCCAAACACCCACAAACATCATACAAACAACACACACTTCAATAGTATCAAATTTCTTTTAAAACACCGATTAAATGAGAATTTTCACCCAAAACAATGGATCAAAGTGTGCATGTTTTGAAAACTCAAAATCACCAAAACATACATTTTTGCCACAAACCTGATTTGAATTGATATAATTCATCAAAACTAACCTCATAAATCACAATTCTAGCAAAAACAGTGACGAATTATCAGAAATTCGTTTGAACCTCAACATACCCAACAACATCAATTTTTCACAAAAATCCAAGAATTGGTGAGTAGATTACTTTAAGTTTTGTTGTTTGATCGCCCAATACAGCCTCCAAACCCCCAGTTGCGTTCCTTAACACGGATTTTCTCTCCTTAGAACCTCAAATCGTTGAGAAATGGCTTCCTTTTGCATGTCTCCACGAGCAAATGAGTATTTATATGTTGGGTTCTAATCTGGCGTTCACACGCATCTCGAGGTTGATTTAGGGGTCTTTGTTAAGCCTGTGTCACTCAACTCCTGGACACCTTATCATGACACTAGTTGCCTTGTATCTTATCTGTTGGGTGTCTCGAGGACAATCCTAGGTCTGCTGATTTATTCAGTTCAACTATAGGACTTTATTGATTCCATTTGATTTAATTTATATAACCTATCCAAGACATCAAATAAATTTTATAAAATGGTAAGTGAGGTCACACTAACTTCTCGACTACCCGGCTCCCCGCGTCCTGCGTCCGGCACGCTTCCCGAGGTGATCCCACACTTAGTGTACCTAATTGATTTACTTAGCTTAGCCTAAGGTTATATTTAAATCTCATTATATTTAATCCTCAACCATAGTCATGTTGTTATGATTAAATCTAGTCTAAATCCAACGCCTGGCCTCACAGCTTCCGAACCCTCGTGTTGGCGTGTTCTACAAAATGAAACCCCGGCGCTCAAACTCTCCCGACAAGTAATTATAGATATACACTTATGATGGATAATACATCATAATAATAAAAAATATTAATACATCACATAACTCAAGAAAACAGTAGTACACAGTCAGCACCCTAAGTTCGGGTCATGCCTAGCTTATCCGTGGCGTCCATGTGTCATCCGAGCTGGTGTCATAATATGAAAATAATTAAATAACGGTGTTATAATTATAACGAGATGTTACAATTCTTCCCAACTAAAAGAAATTTCGTCTCGAAATTTGAGTTGGTAAAAAAAACATAGTGTGGAATAACTGGGATAACGCTCTCGTATGGTCGACTCCAACTCCCATGTAAGTCCCTCCGTACCGCGATGTTGCCACCGTACGAGTACCTTAGATATCTCCCTATTATTGAGAGTTTGGATCTTACGATCTAACACTTCCAATGGCTTTCCTCGTAAGTTGTCTCAGGCTGGATATCCACCTGTCGCACATCAACCATGGATCGTGGCCCTGTCTTAGCCAATCGAACATCGAAATGTGGAAAGTAGGATAAATCCCTGCTAACTCCGTCGGTAGGTCTAATCTGTACACCACATTGCCAACCCTCTCATTGACTCGATAAGGTCCAATAAATCTTGGCTCCAGTTTCTCCTTAATCCCAAACCTCTACTGACCTTTCCAAGGAGAAACCTTCAGATAAACCATATCACCAACCTCATAGCTCAGACTCCCGTGGTATCTATCAGCGTATTTCTTCTACCTGTCCTGTGCTGCTTGAAGTCTCTGGTGAATCTGTCGAATCTTTTTTGTATGATCAACAACTATCTCCGGCCTTTTGTAACTGTATCCTCCGGCACTATTGTTGCAAGAGAACTCATACAGTGGTAAGTAGTCCTCCCACGAACCTCCAAATTGTAGAATGCAAGCCCTCAGCATATCCTCTAAAATCCTTATCACTCTCTCTGACTGGCCATCTGTCTGAGGATGATAAGCCGTGCTGAACTACAATCTAGTGCCAAACTGCTCTTGCATCTTTCCTCAAAACCTCCAAGTCAACTTGGGATCCCTGTCGGATACAATGGAGACTGGCACCCTATGCAGTCTGATAATCTCCTACTCGAACAATCTACTCAGTTGAGGAAACGTGTATCACATCGAAACTGGTATGAAGTGCACCGATTTCGTCAGCCTATCTATCACCATTCAGATCGCATCGTGTCGCCTCATCGTATGCAGTAACCCACTGACAAAATCGTAAGGTGTTCCCTTTTCCACAGAGGAATGGGTAATGGCTGTAGCAATCCGCCTGGTCGTTTGTGCTCTGCCTTCACCTGCTGGCATATATGACACCCTCGAACATACTCGCCGACATCAGCCTTCATCCCTGGCCACCAAAATAATCTCCGCAAGTCGTGATACATCTTGGTTTTGCCCGGATGAACTGTATAACACGACCGGTGAGCATCCTCTAATATACTATCTCGGATCTCTGGCACTGTTGGTACCCAAAGTTGACCCCTGTGCCGCAAACATCAATGTGCCGTCTCTGTCCAATCGGTACACTCGGGATCCCGTGCCAATCTACCGAACCGCTCATAAAGCCCATCAGCCCTCTGACACTCTATACCCATTTTTGTGACACTGTCGGTACTCTCATCAGACTACAGATCTGTACATCAGGCGTAGTTGAAATGTCTGACATGTTCATAACTGATGCTGCCTCCAACAGACCCACGTGTCGATCAACGGTCTGTCTGTTAACTTCTCATTTGCTCAATGCATCCGTCACCACATTAGCTTTGCCGGGATGATACTCGATCGTGAAGTGATAGTTCTTCAGCAACTCTAACCACCTCCTCTGACGCATATTAAGATCTCTTTGCGTGAAAATGTAGCGTAGACTCTGATGATCAGTGTAAAGGACAAACTTCTCACCATACAGGTAGTGTCTCCAAGCCTTTAGCGCAAACACAACTGCTGCTAGCTCCAATTCGTGTACAGGGTAATTACACTAATATGGTCGCAACCGCCTGGATAAGTAAGTCACTAGTCGTCCATCATGCATTAAAACACATCCCAGTACAGTCACCGAAGCATCAGTATAAACTGATAAACTCTTCCTTGACTCAGGTAACGTCAACATTGGTGCAGAAGTCAATCGCTTCTTCAACTCCAGAAATGCCCGCTCACATTCCTCAGACCACTCAAATGGAACATTCTTCTTCATCAGCCTCGTTATTGGTGCCGCAATTGTGGAGAAATCCTGTACAAACCATAGGTAGTAACCTGATAGACCCAAGAAACTTTTTATCTCAGCAACAGTCTCTGATGCCTTCCAGTCAATCACCGCTCTAATCTTGTCTCCCTCCACGAAGATGCCCTGACCGCTGATAACATGTCCCAGAAATTTCACCTCCCTCATCCAAAATTCACACTTGTTGAATTTCGTATACAATCTATGCTCCCTCAACGTCGTTAGTACTGATCGAAGATGACTCTCGTGATCCTTTCGTGTCTGGCTGTGTATCAATATATCATCGATGAAGACTATCACATATCTGTCTAAATAAGGTCTCAACACTCGATGCATCAGATCCATGAAAACTAATGGAGCGTTCATCAACCCAAACGGTAACATCGTAAACTCTAAGAACCCTATCTGGTACTAAAAACAGTCTTTTTCATGTCCTCTTCTCGAATCTGTAACTGGTGATACCCCAAGTGTAAGTCGATCTTCGAGACAAACTGTGCACCCGTCAGCTAGTTAAATAGATCGTCGATTCTAAGAAGTGGGTAACGGTTCTTGATTGTCACCTGATTCAACTTCCGATAGTCTACACACATCCTCATCGATCCATCCTTCTTCCTCACAAATAACACTGGCGCTCCCCACGGTGACATACTCGGATGAATAAATCCCTTCGCCAACAAATCTTCTAGCTGTCTCCTGACCTGCTCCTGCTCTATAGGTGACATCCTGTAAGGTCTGCTAGAAATAGGCAGTGTCCCTGGTATCAACTCTATAATAAACTCTATCGATCGTGGTGGTGGTAATCCGGGTAAGTCATCGGGAAATACATCGGCAAACTCTCGGACTATAGGTACGTCCTCAATCCCAACAGAACCTCCGATCTTGGGCTCAACAATCGCTGCGAAATCCTTCATCTCTTGGGTAGTCACCAATCCACCTCTCGTAATAGGTAACTCATATGCAATCCCGGCCAACGAAAACTCTGGCAAATTTGGGATGCGAAACTCTACCCACTTCCTGAAAAAATCTATACGTGCATGGTAAGTTGACAGCCAATCCATCCCGAGAAGTGTGTTGAACTCCAAATATTCCAGTACTCGGAGGTCAGCTGGCAACTGATGTCCAAAAACCTCAATCATGACGTTCTGAACTATCCGGTTAGAGTAAATCTTATCCCCAGCAGTCGTGTTGAGAACAAGATGGGTCTCAAGTGTGTGTGTGTGTCTAACCCTAATTCCCCAACCAAGAGTCCAGCAATAAAAGATATCGTACTACCCGAGTCAAATATGGCATGGATAAGTCTACTATGAATAAATAATGTACCCTCAATTAGCTGCTGGTAACTCCAGAGTCTGGCTGTGCCACGACATGTACTCTATCCTTATCTGGACTCTGATCCCGTCGTGGAGATGGCACCCTGCTCCTCTCTGGCCGTACCTAAAACATCTACGCATCTCTTGCCTCCTACATCGCCTATCATCAAATCTTCGACCTTGACCCCGGTCCCTCTGACCCCTGTCACGGCCACCCTAATCTTTGTCCTGGTGTTGCTGCTGAGGCTGTTGTCGCTTGTTTTGCTGGAGCTATAGAATGCACTGGTTGCCTATCCCCATATTGACTCATGTTATCCTGGCGTTTATCCCTGACATCTCTGCCCCTGTAGTCATCCCTACAATCATCTCGATGACCCTTAGTAACCTGGTCCTGTTATCTCTTCAGCCTCCTGTCCTCTCGAGAACTCTGCCCAACCTCCACCTCGGTTGATGCTGTTACGGGAAAACCGTTCTTTTGTAACAAGAACGTCTCGTAGGTCAGTGCCCTCTCAAACATAGCCTGTACTGTCGGAGCCCCAAATGACACGATCGCGCTAACAATGATCTCCTCAAATCCCCGAATGAAGTACTAGATCTGTAGGCGCTCAGTGCCGACGATATCCATCGAGAACTGCAAGAGATATCTGTATCTATCCATATACTGTAACATAGTCCGATTTCCATGCCTCAGGGATAGGAACTCCTCTCTCAACCTCTGTCGAACCTCCATCAGAATAAACTGGTCATATAATATCTCTCAAAACTCTGCCCAAGTCGTTGGATCGATATGCGTCTCCTGGTAGTTAGTCCACCACATTGCTGCGTCAGACCTGAAGCACATCCCAGATAGTCTCACCCTATGCCTCTCTTCCGTGTTTAGCTCCTTGTGCAGGAGCTCATGTGATACAATCCAGTTCCCTGCTGCCTCAGGGTCTCCACCTCCATAAAAGTAAGTAGGCTAGAATTTAAGAAAATCCCGTAGTCTTCGAGCTTTGGATCCACAACATATTCTGAAGCTGCTGTAGGGGTAACCTCCACTGCTAGTGTGGGTGTAGGAGTCGGTGTCTCTACTGTCGCTATAACCGGTGTAGTCTTTGCCATCTGAGTCTCAGGTACCACTGTCTGTGCCTGTGTAGGTATAACTGCAGCCTCTGTCAAACCAGTGGTCACTGCTGTCTCTCTGGTTGTAGCCAATGCAGCCATGCGCCGTTACTCGATCCTCTAGGGGAACAGATGATCCTGAAGCTCTCATGGCGCCACTAGTCTGCACTTCCATAAAGTTCTACATCGATAGACGCATCAGGATCAGTTTTCTAATATATGTATGCGTATAGTATATCTAAATACAACAATGCATATATCACATAATAAATCCTGACTCTACCCGCTTTCATTGTTTCCCAATTAAAAGTTATAGGCAGGCTTATCAGGTTTCCACATCTAATTTATTTTAAAGTTTATGCTCTTGAAAATTTTTATCCTAAGGTTGCTCGAAAACTCTCGCTCTGATTCCAAAATGTGACGGCCCTAAATCCCGAGGCTGCCCGTGGTCAGCTACTTCACTGTCTCAGCACCTGAAGCCTCTGCCCACGTCATTCATACTCATCATTTGTTTGACACCTTGCGTTTCTTATCAATTTATTCAGTAGGTTACATATAGTTTTAGATTAAACAGTTGGATTCAATTAAACTAATCAACCTTTAAAATGAAATTAAAGCAGAAGTTTTTATATTACCAAAAGAACATATAAGGTTTACTTATTCAACCTATAGTGGAAATCCCGACAGTACTGTGCATATAAGCGATCAAATATAACAATATATATACAAGTACAGGTATGAAATATAGCCTCATATCCCCCAAAAGATAATACAAAATACCAAAAGTATAATCTACTAACAAACGTACCAACAGGAGGCCTCGGCGTAGGTAATTCAGATGTAGTTGTCAAGAATCCCCTTACCTCTGCTAGTACTAGGATCTGCGCTCAGTCATCACAAAAGGCAGATAACGAGCCCAGTAAGTAAAATCCTAAGGAAAACCACCGTGCATCATAATATAAGAATGTAAATGACAGAGTTAATAAATAGTGTTAAATAAATATGCGAAAAGAAGGAAAAATGCAGACAACTGCTCAAAGCTCATCGCATTAATATAAACACACAGATACACAAATGGGTGTGAACACAACTACTAAAGTGTGTACTGAGGACCAGGAGTCCTGGTCGTGGGCTACACCATTGACCCTACGACAGTGTCCCAGCGGCATTAGCCTTAGTGGGTTACATCGAACACGTGAACTGGTATTCAACTCGGGATATAATCTACCGAAGCCGAGAACACGCGCTGCACACTTAACAAGCGACCACAACAACCCTCGGATACATAGACGGGAAAACTCGACCGTCCCAGTAAGAATAGACTCACAGATTATCAAGAATTTACAACTCAGATGAATAACAATAAGTAAATGCAGTAATGGTGTTCAGTTGGGTTTTACGTACCTCAAACCACGCTCAATAATCCCGAAAACACCCTCGGTCCAACCCCCGACTAGTCCCCGACTCCAATTACTGTCCCGTGACTCCTGAGATCTAATCCCGTGGTTTATTGATTAATTAAGTGGGTTTGTCATCAATTAGGCTCGATTTCATGTTTTAAAAATTCAAGGGTCTGGTATTAGCGCGCTAATTGATCGTCGTGCACTATTCATGCACGAAGATCATCATCTTCCCCAGCGTGCCTAGCGCGCTAGGTGCACTCCAGAAATTCTAGCAATGGATTATGGGCTTTTTCTGGTTCCAAACACCCACAAACATCATACAAACAGCACACACACATACTTTAATAGCATCAAATTCCTTTCTAAAATACCGATTAAACGAGAATTTTCACCCAAAACAGCGGATCAAAGTGTGCATGTTTTGAAAATTTGAAATCACCAAAACACTCATTTTTGCCACAAACCCGATTCGAATTGATATAATTCATCAACTAACCTCATAAATCACAATTCTAAAAAAAACAGTGATGAATTCTTAGAAATTCGTTTGAACCTCAACATACCCAACAACATCAATTTTTTACAAAAATCCAAGAATTAGTGAGTAGATTACCTTAAGTTTCGTTGTTTGATCGCCCAATCTGGCCTCCAAACCATCAGTTGCATTCCTTAACAAGAATTTTCTCTCCTCAGAACCTCAAATCATTGAGAAATGGCTTCCTTTTGCATGTCTCCACGAACAAATGAGTATTTATATATTCGGTTCTAATCTAGCGTTCACATACATTTTGAGGTTGATTTAGGGGTCCTTGTTAAGCCTGTGTCATTTAACTCCTGAAACCTAATCATGACCCTAGTTGCCTTGTATCTCATCTGTTTGGTGTCTCGAGGACAATCCTAAGTCTGCTGATTTATTCAGTTCAACTATAGGATTTTGTTAATTCCATTTGATTTAACTTATATAACTATCCAAGCCATCAAATAAATTCCATAAAATGGTAGGTGGGGTCACATTAACTTCCCGACTACCCGGTTTCCCGCGCCCCGCGTTCGGCATGCTTCCCGAGGCGATCCCACACTTAATGTACCTAATTGATTTACTTAGCTTAGCCTAAGGTTATGTTTAAATCTCATTATATTTAATCCTCAACTATTGTCATGTTGTTATGATTAAATCTAGTCTATCCCCAATACCCGACCTCATAGCTTACGAACCCTCGCGTTGCCGTGTTCTACGAAATGAAACCCCCAGCGCTCAAATTCGCTCGACAAGTAATTATAGATACGCACATATGATGGATAATACATCATAATAATAAAAATATTAATACATTACAGAACTCAAGAAAACAGTAGTACACAATCAACACCCTAAGTTCGGATCATGCATAGCCTATCCGAGGCGTCCCGTGTTGTTCGAGTTGGCGTCCTAATCTAAAAATAATGAAATAACGATGTTATAATTATAACGGGCCGTTACACTTGCACATATAAATTGAAGCAAATAAAAATCATTAGAGAGATGTAGTTCCCTTCAGGGTGCCACATTGCTACGATTATAATACATAACATACTGTAGCCTAACGATTTTCCTATCAGTTTCACTACCACTGCATTCTCTATTTGTTTCTCAAACTTGCTATGCAGGTTAGGAGAAAACTTCATCCAGGAACCTAGAGTGTAACGGTCCCAAAACCTTAAGGCCCGTCACGGGTGCCACGCAAGCCCACAACCAGCCACGTCACTTCCAGCTGTGTTACACAGCCATCTAATTTACCACATATTGTTTAAAACCTCAAATTATAGTCATTATTATTATTTAGATTCAATTTCCTGACTCCAATTATCTGTTATATTATTAATATCAGCGGAAGACTTAAGACATTATAGATTAAAATTGAAACATTCATATCATGTTAATGGAGCATATACCTAATGCGGAAAACCCATAAACATCATATAAAGGTAAAGTAACCTCAAAATATATCAAAATATCAAAATATATGTTATGGGCATCTCTTACAATCCCAAACTCAAGATAACAAAAGTACAAGTTTGGCCTATCAATCCGTAATCACAGGTAGTCAGTAGGCTTGCTTTTGCCACGACTCGTATCAGGATCTGCACTCAACCATCACAAAAAGGCAGATGACAAGTTCAGAGTGAGTATTTCCAAGAAAATTTAGTTAGTAATTACGGAAATAAACGCAGGAATTTAATAAGCTATTAAATAAACATGCGAGAAAATAAATAGACCGCAGTGCTCATCGCATGAATAAGTAATACAAAAGTTCAAAGTGTGTGTTTAAGCCTAAGTCAGATTAGTACCACACTTCAGACTTTCCGCGAGCATTGCCAATGAGTACACTCTATCATGGTGAGCCTCTGGGTCCTCTCGTTGGCCGGCGTGGCCCCATGACGCACCAACACGTGCCCCGTCATGATACTCAGATCGAAGTATTTACCGAGACCCCTGGCAACACGTGCTATGAACTAGTAGACATACACACAAGAATAACACATCGGGGAACCCTACCAGTCGTCTATATAGCCACAACAGGAAATAGAATAATAGAACAACTGAACTAAAAATTCAAATATAAATAAAACCTGTAATTACGCAAAGAATTTCAATTGAGATACTACACATATTAAACCACTCTCTAACTAATCTGATATTGTAATGACCCGTTAATTTAAAGATTAGGGCTAACCCGAATCAAAATTAAATGAGATTAAGCTCGAAATTAGGTTCAGCGTATGATGAGTGCTCATTTAGGCATGATTTAGTATAGGTTATTAGGAGTTAATGGACTATATTTATCTTGTTTTAAAGTGATAAATGCTTGTTTTATGTGTTTCAGGGATTTTACATTAGTCGGACGTTTTTGGAGCAAAAGGCGTGTTATGAACTTAATTGAGTGATGTTCAGTTCACTAGCCATAACGTTCACATTCGAAGTCGGAACAACTCACCATTAGTCTTGTTGGAAAGAAAACTTTGAGACAAACATTTTCACCGCTCACAAGCATCATGAGATACGGACTTGAAGTGGGACAAAGGATCGACACAGTTGGTAAAGTTTGGTCAAGTTTCTTAATAACCCATCATCAGTATAAAGGCCATAACTTCCTCATCTCAAATCCAAATGACTTGATGTTTCATTTGTTGGAAACTAGACTCCAAGCTAAACATTTTTACGCCTCATAAGCTTCTTCAGATTCAGAATCTAAGTTGTCCAAAATCACGTTGCAAAGCAGAGGAAGTTTTCACGCCGTGCTTAACAAATTCTCACGGCGTGACTCACATACGTCTGAACCAAAGAGCTCAAAAAAGATGCCATGAAGACACCGCCAATACGCCACCAACACGCTGTCGCCCTGAAGACTGGAAATTTCTAGATTTTATCTACTTTTTTGGATTTTTAGGTTTTCAACCCACTTTGAGGTGTTCCTATAATACCAATAGAGTCTCAAACGAAACTAGCTTTTGTTTTACTTCCGTTTTACATTAGAAACTAGATTTTTGTCTTGATTATGTCTAGCTAATCTTCTCCCTCTAGGTTGAAGGTGGATCGGTCAAGCTTTGCTATTTGAGATTCTATTATAAGGTTTATTTATATTTAATTCTCATGATTCTTTTCTATAGTTTATTTTCTTTGATATTGTTTTTAATCATAATGTTAGATTTGATTGTATGTATACGTTATGCATACATATTAGAATGACTACCCTTAGTCATTGAAGTCAAAACGTCCGTCCTCACGCGGTAGACTCAAACTTGTGACCGTTGGCCATCTGGTCAAGTACCTTAGGGATCTAGGCTAAATCGGGAGCATTAACGATCCGATTGTCAAGGTGTAGTGCCTTCACAGACCGAGGTAATGCAGCCTATGTGTTAAATCTGGAGCACCAGCGATCAGGTTGTATGTTTGTTTAGGGAAGTAGTCAACGGTCGTACCTTGGCTGCCGACATTAAGAAGTGCGAGGAACCGAGTGCGTCACCGGGTCTATAGCTGCACTAGATCATAGATTAGTCTCTTATATTTAATAAACCAAGGATTAATGGAATCATTCCTAAGTTGTATGGTGTAGACCGTGAAACTGAATACCTAAATTTTCTTTCATTGTATTACTCTAACTCCAAAGTTTTCAAAGTTTCTAAAAGTTTTACAAAATCCCAAGTTTTCTCTTCTCCCTTAGAAACCCAAGTCAGTAACCCATTTCTTTAGGTTCGACCTCGGGATTGCCACTACTATAGTCTTTTGTAGTTTTCGATCTAGTAATCGGGAATTATATTTGACTTGTTACGACGTGCGTACCTCGAATAGCATGTATGTGTGAGTTGTTGTGATGTAATTGTGTTTGAATGGTGTGTATTATATTTACGAATTAAATAGTAAATGGTTTAGTGGGATAGGATGAGTACTCATGAAGGTATAGATACGCTAATAGAGTCGCGAGAGTACAAGTACGTCCGAGTGAACTTGTTGGCGAGCGAGGGTTGGAAAAAAACAAGTGTGGATATATATAGTTATATATAAAAAGTGTTTTATATAATATATATAATATAAATTAATAAAAAAACAAAAATCAGGATAACTTTAAATGACCTCGAGATGACGTAATGTATATCTCGAGGCGAGGTTATGTTTAAAACCAAAAATCATCACCGACTCTGTATACGAATGTGATAAACGAGATAGAGAGGAGGCGGTCGATCGGTCAAGAGGAAGGAGAGTTCATGAGTGTTAGAGGGACAATGAAGTTGTCGACAAGCATGGGGTTGTTTTCCTCGCAAGTTCGGCAAATTATTAGGTTTGTTTTCGATTCGGGAAATTACTGGAATTGATGAGTTTGAAGTTGTGGTTATGGTGATTGATTTCGATAGATTGATGAGTGTTAGGGAAGTCTTTAGGACCACTACTCTGGGGAAAAACTGATTAGGAATGATGAATTTAATGTTATTGGGTTTATGTTGGGGTTTAGAGGTATGAGGAAATTCTCTTTCGATTGTTGATGAATTCATGGAATTTCTGTTGGAGAATGATATTGTAACGACCCGAAAATTTGGTTATTTGTGAATGATGACGTGTACTATATATTTCTACTCGCATTTGAGTGACTAGACAGTGAAAACGGTAAACGAGAAGGAAAACTGACCGAACGGGCATCTGCAAACAGATTACGGGTACACGAGACATTAAAACATAAAAAATGTGAATAAATAAGTCAATTAAATGTTAATTGAGGTAATTGATTTCGAGAGAACGTCGACGAGACCAATAACACGTGACTCGCAAGTCGTGGTGTGCTTTCGGGCGTGAAAACGTGAGAACAAACCAAGGAGTGGTTAGTTAAGTGGTGAGTGAGTCACCTAGTGGAGTCACATAGGAAAGTTAGAGTAGGTGGATAGTTTAAAAGAATGTTAGTTGAATCTACCTCGGGATACGTGTGTTTAAGTGGATGAGGCGTGGGCCTATATAAAACCCACCTCCCACGCTTTTCTCTCATTTTCTCTCCTCTCATCTTTTCCTCTTCTCTTCTCTTTTCTCATAACTTGGTGAGCAAGAAAGTGAGTGGACAACCATTGGAGGGCTGTCCAACCCGCTGGAGGGTTGCCAGATGACGCGCGTCGTAACACGTCAAATATAATTTCCAATTCTACACTGAAAACTACAAAGATTACAGTAGTGGTAACCTCAGGGTCGAGCCTCAAGGACTAGGCTACTGACTTAGGTTTCTAGGGGGAGAAGAGAAGAACAAGAAATTAAAAGCCTAGGTATCCAACTTCACGGTCCACGCCAAACAACTTGGGAACGATTTCGTTATTCCTCGGTTTAAAAAGATGAAACTAACCTATGATCTAGTGCAGCTATAGACCCAGTGACGCACTCTGTTCTCTCGCACTTCCTGTTATCGGCAGCCAAGGTACGACCGTTAACTACTTCCTTGACCAAACACGCAACCTGATCGCTAGTGCTCCAGATTTAAGGCGTTGGCCGCATTACCTCGGTCCGTGAAGGCACTACACCTAGACGACTGGATCGCTAGTGCTCCTGATTTAGCCTAGATCCCTAAGGCACTTTGACTGGATAGCCAATTGTCACAAGTATGAGTCTACGACGTAAAGACGAACGTTTCAACTTCAATGACAAAGAATATCAATCTAATATGCATGCACAACGCTATATAAACAATTAAATATAACCCTAATATAATAAACAAAACCAAAGGAAATAAACCATAGAGTAGAATCAATAAAATCATGCATAGAAAAACCTCCTAATGGAGTCCTAAGTCACAAGGCTCGACCGATCCACCTTCAACCTAGTTGAAAGGGATTAACTAAACTAAACCCAAGTTCAAAAATAAAACAACGGACTAAACAAAGGTAAAACTGGGTTTTCTTTCATTTTCAGAGCCTACTGGTATTTATAGGAATATTTTAGGTTGATTGAACGCGTGAACACAGTTGAGGGTGCGCAATGTTGTTCTGCGGAGTTGTTTGGGAAGCCTAGCCATGTGTTAGCAGGTGGTTAGTGCAGGATGTGATAGGAGGTGACGTGGCAACGTGGGATTGGAGGGGGCTTGTTGGCATGACACAAAGAGAGAACGACGCGTGTGCGTAGGAAAGTGAGGCGCGGTTTGCGCAAGAACGCATGAGAAGAGGTTGGGAGGTGTGATGTGGCAAGGAGTGATTGGTGGAGATGATGTGTTGACGTGTTGTCACTGGGGACACGACACGTTGCCTATCCGGAGCTCAAATTACCCAACTCTCGTGTATACTCCGAAACAAACCATCTGGTGTCTGATTTCTGCAAGTGAATACTCTATTTTAAGTATTTTTCCGTTCCAAATCCAACCTGTTTCACCTAAAAATGAAAATTAAATATAATTAGATATATATTTCCATATTATTCCAATAAATCAATAATTCCCCAAAATATGCATTTATCACCATATAGTAAGATAAAAACAGTCCAAACACTCCTAACATCATATAATAAATTATGCCTAACTGAACACTCATCACCAGTGTCTCAGCCTCGTCGGAGAAAGTGAGATCTCCCCTTTTTATCTATTCTTTACGTATACGCGTGTGTTTTTTATTTATTTGCATCGTGATGACCAAGGATGTCACATCGGGAAGTCGATCTAATCGATAAGCCTGTTGCAATGGCAATCCACGATGCAATCACACCCATTTGTGTTGTTGGAGTTGAGTTTATGCATTGTGTTACATTGTTCGTCGAGTTGTGATGTTTTAAGGTGTTGTCATTCCGGACAAGTTTTCGGGGTTCCACGATGATCTGAAGCTGGTTTTAGATAAACATGGACCCTCATACACGTTAAGGAAAGGCGCGGAGTGCGACAACGCAAGTCGGGGTTCGAAAACACTGGCAAAGACCTACTGGTCTGGGCGCCATGATTGGCGTCGTAGGCAATGTAACGACCTAAAAATTTATATTATTTTCTGTGCGATGATGTGTACTATCGATGTATACTTGTGTCTATGTTACAAGACGATGACGTCGAGTTGCGAACAGAGTTCGCCTTGAAGAACGTGACGAACAAGCATTGACGAAAGAATTACAGGTACATGGGCCAGGGAAATGAACTTAGTGGACGACCGAAAAATAAAATATAATAATAAATTAATTTGAGAAATCTTACGGGTCTTAGTAACTTCGTTCGTGCACGATGGTACGAGTCGTGGTGCATGCCGGGAGAAGAAACGCCCGAGGAAACTTAATTATTACTCAAAAAGAGGATAAGGACAAGGGGAGTCGCACAAGTGAGTACCCAATATGGTTGGGCTGGTGTGAAAGGAGACTACAAGATGTGCCTCGAAATATGAGTGAGCCAAGATGAGGTCCACATTATAACATGTGGGTCAACACCTCTCTCTCTCTCTTGCTCTCCAAGCAAACAAAGAGGTGGCAGTGGAGGTCATCGGAGCAGCTCCGGGAGACGACGACAAGACAATCCGAGGTAAGATCCTTTATCTCCTCGTTATTCCCTACGCGTTGGTGTGTGTTTTGTTCGTGTTTGTCGCGACAAAATTTGGACACCACGTCGAGATTTCAAACTCAATCGAAACTTTCGACGTTCTGGTGATCCTCACGACGATCGATTTGGGGAAGTTTTGTATTTTTGACGAATTATTTGAAACATTTTCGTGTTTGGTTTTCTAGTGATGATTCCGAATGTTTTCAAGTGTATCGAAGGTGTTTCTGGAATGGTTTTGAGTTCTCAAAGAAAAATGAACCAAATTGCCTCAAGGTGGCGCAAGTTGGGGGTGGGAACCACCCCCGGCAGTCCCTCAGGCGGCGGCACGACTGAAGTTGTGGGCCTTAGCTCCACGGCACCAGGCGTGACACTTGGGGACATAGAGGGGTCTCTGTCCCCACACTGTGGGGTGCGTCGTAGGGGCTGAACCCCTACGGTGGCCTCTCTACACGTCATTGAGATGCCACCGAGGGGAAACCCTCACGACGCTCCGGCGACGCCCGTAACCCAATTTTTTCCAAAAAAATTTGTGGATCTTCAGAATGAGTTGGAGACTTCCTGGGGTACCTAAACGGGTCCAAATACAACCCAATGTTCGAGAAATCAATCGAAAACATGAACGAATAAATTATGAAAAATAAAAAGGTGATTTTGATTAAATGGGGATCAAAACGCTAATACAACCAAATTGCAACGAAAATACTCACCAGGTGCTTAGTGGATCGGTGAGGGGCGTGCAGGGACGGTTTGGCAGCTTGTGAGAGTTGCAAGCGCGGAGTTTCACGTGGTAATTGTGAATAAAACCAACCGGAGTATTTACATTATTTCATTTATGCGTTTAATTGAGTTATTATGTTTGTTGAGCAGTACTTCCTTGTGGATTATGATTTGTTGAATTCTCTTTGGTTATATCTATCCTTTATGGTTAATCGGCTTGGTTTTTGTTTGGATTCCTTAATGAGTGGTCTTTTAGGTATAAGTGGACGATATGGTACTTACACGAATTCTGGACGTGGTTAAACCTGCAATTTGGGATTGCGGTTACCGTACATTGAACTAAATGTGACGCTGCGGTGCCTGTATGCGAATTAAGTGTGATCTGAGGCTAAGTGCCTTATTCTAGACTGCTTTAGGTTTGTGTAGGTCCAAAATCTGTCTTGAAAATTATGTTGTAAACTAAGTGTGGCAACCTGGTGGAGTTAGGACACTTAGATACCTTTTCTTTTGCTTTGTGCTTTCGAAACTCATTTATCGTTGTTATCTCAGTGATTCACTTATCATGCTATATTTTATAATCTTTGTGATATCCATGCATGATACTAGTTTGGCCATTTATGTGATATTTGAAATGTTGTTAAGACTCTATTGGTATTTTACTCTCTACATCACTGTACTCACCGTCTAGTTTGTGACGGTGGGCAGACCGACGAGTAGACAAAGGCAAGGGACTAGCGCTAGGCGATTGAAGTCGAGGACCACGAGGCGGTTTCCTCTCACGTATTGAGTAGGTTCTTGTATCATGTATTTATTTCGTTTTGTTGAACATGAGATTATGGGTTATGAGAGATCTTGAGCATGTATGATATCACTGGTGTTCTCCTTTGACTTAGTATGGTTGATATACACACTTGTTGGATTTCCACACCCTAGGATTGTCTTAACATGTATGTCTTGAAGTTATTGATTAGTTTGGAGTTAAATTACTTCTGTTGTATCTTATAATAACTCACTAATTGATAAACTTCACATGTAAATGTGTAATAAATAGTAAAGGGTAAGGAAAGCTGACTAGGCCTACATGACTCAGCGAGATTGGTTTGGAGGTCCACGTAGGTCTAGGCCGGGCGATGCCCAATTCTAGGATTGTGGAATTTGGGGCCGTTACAGGCAAAATGCCCCACGGCGCCGTGTCCAAAGGCATGGGAATGGTGCCATGGAGACGTTATGAGCCAGTGGACTGGCGGGTCTCCCATGACGCCTGAACCAGAGGGATAAGATTTCACGTTACGACGACGCCGTGAAAACTAATTCATGACGGCGGTGGCGCCGCGACGTCCCTCCCTGAAAATAATCTATAAATCTTGTTTAAAACTTGGAAAACTTTTGGGGTTTGTCTAGGATCATTTAATGACTATAAACCCAACATATTGGGGTTTAAAACATTGACAAGTAGTTGGGAAACCTGAGCAAAAAGGGTTAGAATTGCAAGAGTGCGACGGGGTATGCAACATACCAGGTAAGTTAATAAGCCAGTATAAAAATACCATGTGATTCTATTTCCTCTGTTATTGTGATTGTTGAATTGGTCTCATATTTGGCATTCCATTCTATTCCTTGGTTATGTGTTATCGGCGTAAGTGTGTGTCTGAGTACTCGGCCCTGCACTATTGGGGAAACGTGGGCACTCATGTACAAGTGACGTGTGACTACCCATAGTGATAATGTGACACCAAGTACTGGAGGCTTGTGTCATCCCATCATGGTAGTGCCTTCACTTGTGTCGATGCCCGGAGAGATCTCGCGAGATCTTCGTCGTTATACCATGATATAAACCACTTATGGGCCTCTTTTGATTCTTGGAACACACAAATTTCACCTGTTATCTAGTAGTCTGATTATCATGCACCTTGTTATGTTTCCTGCCTTCAATTACCGCATGATTCTTGGACTGCCTTGTTGTTTTACTCATGAATTATTGTTATATTCTTCTGGCATTACTTTCAATTTCTCTCAGTTACTTACCGTCTAGTTTGTGACGGTGAGTGCAGATAGGACAGATAACAGCAAGGGAAAGGAACCGGCGATACGCGACTTCCTCTGAGCGCTCATCGGGGAAGATTTCTTTCCTTGTTGTGTAGTATGTAATTGTTTTTATTTACATATGTTGTTTTGAAACATTTTGGATAGAATTGGGTAGCGAGACTTGGATATCATGTATATGCCCCCATCATACTGTGATCACCGGGCTTTACATGTTTTTCTTGTATACGGGGTTCCACATTATTAGTAATATTCCTGATTTCCTTTGAGTTATTGTATGATTATAGTTGAATTTCGCTTCGTATTGATCTGATAAACTTTATAATCTAATAACTCATAACTTGAACTGTAAATGAACGAATTGAGGCTGACTAGGCACGCATAGACTTGTCGAGTTTTGACTCGGGAGTCTATATGGGTCTAGGCCGGGCATTCCCAATTGTATGGTAAATTGGGGCCGTCACAAATATATATATATATATAATGTATGTGGTATGTGGATAATCCTTTATGAGGTTGCAGGTAGATTAGGTGATTATGGTGGTGATGGAACAGAGCAGAAACGATGTTTTGTTCCTGGAAGTTCAGTAGCCAGCGCGCTGGGGCCCAACGTGTTGAATGATTTGAACAAGATGAGTTCCTGAATAGCTGGGCAGCGCGTTGGCGAGTGCAAATCAGAAAAATTAAGTTAGCTTTAAAGGTTTTTTCATATGGTTATGAGCCTAGATTGGGGGTTTGAATCATTAAGTATTGAATATAGTCCGATAACCATTAATGTGGATTAGGTTTTCGAGTACCGGGAGACGAAAGTGAACCCCGAGAGCTAGAGAATCAGAAATCCAATTTAGGGAGACGCGACCAAGGTAAGTGGGACTCGTGTTTTTCATCAATTATGCAATGTAAATTAGTATTATTAGAGCACGTAGTACTAGAGACTGAGAATGGAGCTATGTACTGTGACTTAGCCTTGTTTTATAAATGCTTTACAAATGAAATGGAATTCAGGAAAAGGTTCAATGGGACGTATCGAACTGGGTTGGATTATGTGTTGGAGGGGATTAACCAATACCGCGCCCACAGTGACCTGAATTATCCCAGTTTATGCTTTCCATTTAAGAACAGATTGCTACGTTAGGTTTGGATACACCACAGAATCACACGTCAGCCAACGTGTAAGTTATGCGAATCGTAATCCTTGACAACGGGAGTATGCAATTCTTCTAGTTGGTATTCAAATCAAAATATAAGTTATAGTACAGTGCAATTAACTTGTGAACTTGCGTTTAGTTATGTATTCTTTATATTCTCTTATTATCCTTTTAAATATGATTTGGAATTATATTGTTATGCATTGTTCTTGATATTTAGTTAATAATTGATGTACTCCCAAGAGTCACTTGTTGAGCATGTAGGAGCTCATCCAACTTAACAATTTCAGGTCCTCACGTGAGCGCACAGGAGAAAGGGAAATGGAAGATGTAGGCGTCTCGAAAATCTTCTCTAGATGTAATGATATTGATGACCTTGTAATACATACTGGTTGACTATTTTATATGTTATAACTGGGTTGGATTGCTTTTATGAATCAATGAGTTTTCGGTTTATGTAGTTTTGTATATTGTATAATATCATCGAAAAAGTCTTAAATATCCGCTATATTTGGTTTATGATTTATTCGATATATGCAATATACAAGTTGTTATCAAGTGCAATTGAAAGGTTGCTGCCCTAGTTAGGCTTGATCTGGTGTACTGGGGGTTTCAGGTCGTGTAACGACCTAAACATTCTCCGACCCATTTTCAAAGTATTTTATTAATTTTATATTAAAATATGCGAACAAATGAGATTGTTACACAAAATTGATCTTAACAAGACTTGGATTAAGTGAAAATAGTTTTGATTGGGCTTAACGAGGAAATTGGGCCCATAGGGGTATTTACGTAATTTTGGGTTAAATTGGTGAAAAACCCTAACTATATAAGGATAAGTTGTAAACCCTAGTCACCCTAGTGGTTGCTTCAACATCTTGTTTTGATGTTGGCGGGCATGTGAGGCGGCGCCACTAGGGCGCCACCGGAGATGGGTGGCGCGCCACCCGAGCGCCGTCGTCTCTCGCGCGCCGCCAATGAAAGGGAGGGGTGGGCTTGGCCACCCCCCCATTGAAACCGTGAGGAGAAGGGGGGTGGCATTGCCCCCTTCTTCCATCACCACCACCACCACCACCGCCACGGCTGGTCGCCCGCGGCGGTGGGGTCCCCAATCTTGGCGGCGAGCAGCTGGGACCACCCGGATCTCGATCCGAGGTTGGGGGGCGTGGGGAAACCCCCCCCCCGTGGTGACGAAACGCAGGCGCCCCGCGTCCTGCGTTCGGTCTCGAGGCGAGACAGCCCCGGACCGGTTCCGGGGCCGTCCCGGCCCCCGGGGGGTTTGACCTGTTGACCAGGGGCTGAAACGTCCCTGGTCAACCAAACAGGGGCTGGAATGCCCCTGCCCAAAAAAAATAAAATAAAATAAAATAAAATAAAATAAAATAAATAAAATAAAATAAAATAAAATAAAATAAAATAAAATAAAAGAGGATAAACTTACGGTGGGCGTCGACAACCTCGACAAAGCCCTTAATGGCACATCATGTGGGACACACACTATTTGGAGTCCCCAAATATAAATTAATAATTAAAAATACTCAACTTTAAATTAGTAAAATACTTATGTAGTCTTATATAAAATTGTATAAATTGCGTAGATTCGCGAGGCGGTTCACGTGGGACCCCAAACGTACGAGGAGCCAGTATAGGCGTCGCGACGGGTCCAGGTAAGTGGGGAGCTTCGCTCATGCATTAAATATGGCTTGATTATTAGATAATTAGGAATGCATGTTTTGAATTAACGACTTGGGAATGGGTTGCGTCGTGATATTGGTTTGGATCTCTATTATCTATGGAATTGTGAATACATTGTCTTGCTGTTATGTTATTCGGTGCCCCGAGTGTGTGGTAGTTAACCACCGAGGGCCAAAGACACCCCGAGTGTGTGGTAGTTAACCACCGAGGGTTTGCTTGACTAATTGAATGCATAAGGTGAATTATTTGAGTGTAAGGGTTTGGAGTTCCATCCTTTGCTACTTGATGATTCTTTGAGACGTGTAGCGGTGACGGCTTGGATGAATTTATCTTCGTTTTGGTGCGATTATCTAGAGGGCGTAACGGCCATTACGTTTCCACTGATTATTGTACCAATACGAAAATAGATGATTCGGTCACCGGATCCTTACCAATATCTAGTTCGCATTGAATGGAACAACGGCTTATATTAATGTTTATATCTATCGCATTTTATTTAAATCTTTCGTGTGATTTTATTTATATGTCATGTTTTAATTTATAAATGAAATGTGATGAATATTATTATGCTTGACATATATGAAAGTTTATCAAATGTATTGTGAAACTGTTAGGCTTTTATGTCTAGTATGGTGATTGGAATTTGAATTGAAATATTGATATATAAAATTATTGCATATCTAAATTAGATGTGGAAATAATATTTAGATATTTCTTCTTAGAATATAATTCCATCTTTCATAACTACGCTGAGCATAAACCATATATTTAATTGGATCGAATTATGTACTAAATGATTATGCTTATAAGTTTGTTTTGATTTACATGTATTCGGTTATTACATGTTTGTGTTATGCGTATGGATTGAATGTCATGTAGAATTTGCATGAGTACTAGGTAGTACTTGCATATTTAATGTTTGAGCGAGTCTTTCCACTTATTGAGCATCGTTGGTTCTTTAGCTCACCCCACTCTACCCACGAGTCCTTCCACCAAATAGCGATAGACAAGAAAGGCAAGGGAAAGGATCTATCTTGAAGTGCTTTCATCTCATGAGACTCATATAATACTAGGTTATTATTATTAATAAATTGTTTTGTAATCGTACGTGGGTTATAGCTCGAGTATTAGTAATGGGTAGTTTTGAACCTTTTGATATTATTATGAGGTTGTATGAGACATTTAAATACTAGAGATGATAGATATTATCATGATATACGTGTTTATATGGTTTAGTTATGATTACTTTTCACACATTTATTATTATATATATTGTTTAGAATAATTATTCCGCAGTTATTTAGGCGAGCCAAGTCGTTATTTGGGCCTGGTTCGGGTATCGGGTCTAAGTAACGGTTTGGGCCGGGCGACCCGACCCTAGGTCGGGGCAGGAGTCACACAGCTTGGTATCAGAGCCTAGGGATTAGAACCTAGGGAAACATTAGGTTAGAAAAACCTAAGTTGTAGAGCCTTAAATAAAAAAAAAATCAAGTTTAAGTCGAACAAATCCATGGTATGGGACATCGATTTGAGTCGACTTAATGTGCACAAATATCAAAATTTTAGGTTGGGAAGGGATCGAAAACCCAAGATGAAATGTTAATATATTGTTATATGTTGATGAATGTAATATATTTATAACGTTAGATATTTTTACAAATTCCTCAAATCATTGGACTAACCATTTGTTGCTCTACAGTGCACTATGAGTAACCATGGGGGAAGTTCGCATAATTTGAGGGATGCTCAGGACAGAGATGATAGACATTGGCGTAGGGAAATGGAGCAGCGCATATCTTCCCTGACGGAGTCACATCAAAAAGCTCTGCAAGAAATGGCATCTGCTCAAGAAAGAAATATGGCTCGTATTATGGAACTTATTCAAACACAAGGAAATGCTAGATCAGCCGAGCAAGTGCAAGTAGGACAAGGGCCTGATCCTCTACAAGAACATGTTCAAGAGCATCAAATAGCAAATGGAAGGTGCCGATTCCGTTACAAATACAGTTGCAACAGCCGTACCTGGAGGAGATAGGAATACAGAGGCGTATCGGCGAGGCAAATTACAGAAAGAGTTTATGAAATATGACATTCCTCGTTTTTATGGGGATAGGGATCCCGTAGAGGCTGAAGCATGGATCTTGCACATGGATAAGAGGATGAAGACACTAAGTATTGATGAGTGGACTATGGTGCCTTTAGTATCATTCTTGTTGGAGCATCGAGCCCACAAATGGTGGTTGTCCATTGAAAGAGCTCAAGGAACAAATATGTCTTGGACACAATTCAAGAAATTGTTTTATGATGAGTGGTTTCCTGAATCAGTAAAGGCAGCTAAGATTCGAGAATTTCTTGACTTAGTGCAAGGCAATATGAGTGTAGCAGATTATGCAAATAAGTACAATGAATTAGCGAGTTTGCGCATGAGTACGTTCCATCCGAGACGACGCGGAGGAGACGTTTCGTTGATGGGTTGACAGAGGAGATTCACTCCCTAGTGGCGGCATCGGGGCGAGAGACATTTCAAAGAAGCCTATAACAGGGCACTCGACCGTGAAGATGCACTCCGCATTGATGAGACACGTTCTAGTCGGTATGGTCAAGGCAAAAGAAATTTTGACGGTTATCGAGGGGGATCGAGAAAATTCAAAGAAATTTCGTTTTGGAGGAGCATCAAGTGCACCGACACACTCTGTGGTAGCATCGAAGGCCACACACATTTTTACGGGGACCACCACACCTTCCCATTCCTCCGTACCTTCGACTAACCAGGGTGTGACATTCAGACAGCCACGTCCTCCGCAACAGAGTAAGAATAGTGGCAGGGGATCGGTAGGGCCAAGGCCGAGTGTATCAGGAAGTGTCACGCAGCCACATTCGAATGCGCGAAGCCACATATAGTATGTTATCGGTGCAAGACGCCGGGGCATTACAGAAGTCAATGTCCACATCCACCAACGTCCGAGGAGAGTGCAGCCCCAGGTTGCTCGAGGAAGAGTTCATGCTATGGCGAACAGAACAGAGAGCCGCGCGACGGTTAGTCGCAGTACGGTTTCAATTAATGGTCATAACATGCATACATTATTTGATTCTCGGTTCTACTATTTCTCTTATCTCGGGGCTATGGTACATGCTTTGGGATTGACACCAATTAGAGCACACACATACTTGATTTTAAGCACGCCTCCACCGAAAAGATTTACCCTAATATGACATGTGAGGGTGCATAATTAAAATTGGGGATCACATTATGCCGTTTGATTTGCGAGTGTTAGAATGCTTAGAATATGATGCACTTTGTTGGGAATGGACTCGGTTAGAGACGTATTACGCTAAGATTGATTGTTTCAATAAGACGGTGATCTTTCGGTTTCCGGCACTACTCCATTTGAGTTTAGAGGTTGTACTTTGGCTAATGTTATCGATCGAAGTAGAGTTGCAACTTTTGATGAGATCGAGACTATTGCGAGTCTAACTTCTATGGGAGAGGAGGGACAAGAAGTCATAATTGAGAAGATTCCTGTTGTTAGGGACTTTCCAGATGTTTTTCCTTCGAATCTTCCGGACTTCCTCCACATCGAGACGTTGACTTTGTGATTGACCTCATTCCGGCACCAGACCAGGTTTCTAAGGCACCGTATCAGTATGGCGGCTATCGAGTTGAAAGAATTGAAGAAGCAATTAGAGGAGTTGACTCGAAAAGGCTTAATTTCCCCAAGTGTTTCGCCATGGGGAGCACCAAGGTGTTATTCGTGAAGAAGAAAGACGGCAGTTGAGAATGTGTATTGACTACCGACAATTGAATAAGGTGACTATTCGAACAAGTATCCGCTTCCCAGGATCGATGATTTATTTGACCAATTAAGGGAGCAAGATTCTTTTCGAAAATAGATTTGAGATCGGGTACCATCACTTGCGCATACGAGAAGAAGACATACCAAAGACAACATTTAGTACACGATATGGTCACTTTCGGTTCACGGTGATGCCGTTTGGACTTACCAATGCACCCGCTATGTTCATGGATTTGATGCACCGTGTTTTCAAACCTTTCCTCGACCGCTTTGTGATTGTATTTATTGATGACATCATGATATATTCTAAGATCGAGTCGGACCATAGAAAGCATCTAAGGAAAGTGTTGCGGACATTAAGGGAACACAAACTTTATGCTAAGTTGAGCAAGTGTGAGTTTTGGGTTTCGAAGTGAAATTTTTAGGCCATGTGGTGAATGCGAGAGGGTGTGACAGTTGATCCTACAAAGATTGAGGCGATACTTAGATGGCCACAACCTAAAAATGCTTCGAAATACGAAGTTTCTTGGGATTAGCGGGTATTATCGACGCTTCGTACAAAATTTCTCGTCGATTGCTTCACCGCTTACCGAGTTGACGCGGAAGGATGTTACTTATGTTTGGAGTGATGCATGCGAAAAAGCTTTCCAATTGTTGAAGGAGCGTTTGACCACCGCACCCATTTTGGTCCTACCGTAGTCCCAGTAAAGAATTGTCGTGTACACACCGACGCTTGGGGATTGGATTGGGAGGAGTACTAATGCAAGACAAGAGGGTAATCGCCTATGCTTCACGCCAACCGAAGATCCACGAGAAGAATTATCCAGGTGCATGATTTAGAGTTAGCAAAGAAGTGGTGTTTGCTTTGAAATTGTGGAGACATTATTTGTACGGGAAAAGTTTATTGTTTACTCGGATCACAAAAGTTTGAAGTACTGTTTACTCGAGTGATTTGAACATGAGACAGAGAAGGTGGTTGGAATTCTTGAAGGACTACGACTTCACACTTGAGTATCACCCAGGGGAAAGCAAATGTAGTGGCGGATGCTTTGAGCGTATTCGATTGAGTCGAGTCCGAAGTTGTAATGCAAATACAAGACGTACGGTGGAAGACTCGAGATGTAACAAGGAGTCAAGAGCATGTTCGGATGAGAGCGAGCCAGTGGCATTGTTTAGAGTTATTGATTGTCAGAGAGCCGATTCTGAGTATGGACGGTACAGGTCTTTGGCAGATGACATTGAAGATAAGGACTGGAGACTGTCAGGTGATGGGGCGTTGAGGTTTCGAGATAGAGTATGGATACCGTCTCATAGACAGTTGAGAGATGATTTACTCAAAGAAGCGCATAGATCGTGGTTTACAGTGCATCCGGGAGGCAACAAAATGTACCAAGATATGAAACGAATGTATTGGTGGCCGGGGATGAAAGTTGACATCGCTACTTATATTCGAATCGAGAGATCTCGGCTAGTAAAAGCAGATCACCAAAAGCCGGGAGGATTATTGCAACCATTGCCTATTCCACAATGGAAGTGGGAACACATAGCCATGGATTTTGTTTCGGGGCTGCCGAACACACAAAAAGGACATGATGCGGTTTGGGTGGTTGTAGATCGTTTGACTAAGTCGGCACACTTTATTCCTATTTCCATGGAATATTCAGCATACAGACTTGGAGGCATGTACGTCAATGAAATTGTTAGATTACATGGAGTTCCGGTGACTATAGTGTCGGATCGTGATCCGAGATTTACCTCTCGCTTTGGAGAGGATTTCAAAGCACAGATGGGAACTCACTCAATCTCGATCGGCCTTTCACCCTCGGAGGCGATGGGCGACCGAGAGATTGATTCGATACTTGAGGACATGCTTCGAGCTCATGTATTGGATTTCGGTGGAAGTTGGGAAAAGTATATTTCGTTGTGCGAGTTCGCATACAATAACGCTTTCAAGCAAGTATTGGTATGGCACCTTTTGAGGCTCTTTATGGGAGACCGTGTAGATCTCCGGTTTGTTGGACCGAGGTCGGCGACGTGGTGTTGCTTGGACCGAAAATGGTTCATGATCGACAGAAAGAATTAAGATTATTAGGCAACGACTAGAAACCGCCCAAAGCCGTCGAAAAAAGTATGCCGATAAGAACCATCGAGATGTTGTATTCAAGGAAGGGGAATTCGTACTTTTGAAAGTTTCTCCTATGAAAGGGCATCACCGATTCGGGTTAAAAGGAAAGTTATCTCCAAGATTCATCGGACCATTCGAGATCAAGAAAAAGGTGGGACCGTAGCCTTTCGTCTCAAGTTACCACCACAGTTAGCAGGAGTACATGACGTCTTTCATATCTCCATGTTGAGGAAGGCACATAATAAACACGCACCGAGGATTGATTGGGGGCAAGTTGATCTAAGGGAGGACGTTTCCTATGATGAACAGCCGATTCAGATAGTGGATAGGAAAATAAGAAAACTACGTAATAAGGAATACGCAATAATGCAAGTCCGATGGCAATTTCATGGGGAACAAGAGTTGACTTGGGAGCGGGAGGATTACATGATAGAGAATTTTCCATTTCTCTTCGAATCTTGAGGTATGACTTTGATTTAATTTCGAGGACGAAATTCTTTTAAATTGGGGATATTGTAACGACCTAAACATTCTCCGACCCATTTTCAAAGTATTTTATTAATTTTATATTAAAATATGCGAACAAATGAGATTGTTACACAAAATTGATCTTAACAAGACTTGGATTAAGTGAAAATAGTTTTGATTGGGCTTAACGAGGAAATTGGGCCCATAGGGGTATTTACGTAATTTTGGGTTAAATTGGTGAAAAACCCTAACTATATAAGGATAAGTTGTAAACCCTAGTCACCCTAGTGGTTGCTTCAACAAACTTGGAGAGGGAGGAGAAGAAGAGGAGGAACAATCAAGGAGAGAAAAATCTTGTGGTGATTTCCTATTTTCTAGTTTTTCTTTTCTTTCTTTCCTTTTCTTTCTTTCTCTTTTCTTTCTTTCCTTCTTCTTCTTGTTTTGATGTTGGCGGATGTGGAGGCGGCGCCACTAGAGGCGCCACCGGAGATGGGTGGCGGCGCCACCGTGCCGCCGTGTCTCTCAGCGCGCCGCAATGGGCGAAGGGGGTGGGCTTGGCCACCCCCCCATTGAAACCGTGAGGAAGAAGGGGGTGGCATTGCCCCCTTCTTCCATCACCACCACCACACCACCGCCACGGCCGGTCGGCCGCGGCGGTGGGGTCCCCAAAGCTTGGCGAGCACTGGGACCACCCTGGATCTCGATCCGAGGGTTGGGAGTGGGGGGAAAACCCCCCACCTGGTGACGAAACGCGGGGCGCCCTGCGTCCCGCGTTCGGTCTCGAGGCGACAGCCCCTGGACCGGTTCCGAGGCGGTCGGCCCCCGGAGGGTTTGACTCGCACTGTTGACCGGTGAAACGTCCCTGGTCAACCAAACAGTGGGCCGGAATGCCCCTCGCCTCAAAAAAAATAAAATAAAATAAAATAAAATAAAATAAAATAAATAAAATAAAATAAAATAAAATAAAATAAAATAAAATAAAATAAAATAAAAGAGGATAAACTTACGGTGGGCGTCGACAACCTCGACAAAGCCCTTAATGGCACATCATGTGGGACACACACTATTTGGAGTCCCCAAATATAAATTAATAATTAAAAATACTCAACTTTAAATTAGTAAAATACTTATGTAGTCTTATATAAAATTGTATAAATTGCGTAGATTCGCGAGGCGGTTCACGTGGGACCCCAAACGTACGAGGAGCCAGTATAGGCGTCGCGATGGGTCCAGGTAAGTGGGAGCTTCGCTCATGCATTAAATATGGCTTGATTATTAGATAATTAGGAATGCATGTTTTGAATTAACGACTTGGGAATGGGTTGCGTCGTGATATTGGTTTGGATCTCTATTATCTATGGAATTGTGAATACATTGTCTTGCTCATTATGTTATTCGGTGCCCTGAGTGTGTGGTAGTTAACCACCGAGGGCCAAAGACACCCCAGAGTGTGTGGTAGTTAACCACCGAGGGTTTGCTTGACTAATTGAATGCATAAGGTGAATTATTTGAGTGTAAGGGTTTGGAGTTCCATCCTTTGCTACTTGATGATTCTTTGAGACGTGTAGCGGTGACGGCTTGGATGAATTTATCTTCGTTTTGGTGCGATTATCTAGAGGGCGTAACGGCCATTACGTTTCCACTGATTATTGTACCAATACGAAAATAGATGATTCGGTCACATAGGATCCTTACCAATATCTAGTTCGCATTGAATGGAACAACGGCTTATATTAATGTTTATATCTATCGCATTTTATTTAAATCTTTCGTGTGATTTTATTTATATGTCATGTTTTAATTTATAAATGAAATGTGATGAATATTATTATGCTTGACATATATGAAAGTTTATCAAATGTATTGTGAAACTGTTAGGCTTTTATGTCTAGTATGGTGATTGGAATTTGAATTGAAATATTGATATATAAAATTATTGCATATCTAAATTAGATGTGGAAATAATATTTAGATATTTCTTCTTAGAATATAATTCCATCTTTCATAACTACGCTGAGCATAAACCATATATTTAATTGGATCGAATTATGTACTAAATGATTATGCTTATAAGTTTGTTTTGATTTACATGTATTCAGTTATTACATGCTGTGTTATGCGTATGGATTGAATGTCATGTAGAATTTGCATGAGTACTAGGTAGTACTTGCATATTTAATGTTTGAGCGAGTCTTTCCACTTATTGAGCATCGTTGGTTCTTTAGCTCACCCCACTCTACCCACAGGTCCTTCCACCAGCGCGATAGACAAGAAAGGCAAGGGAAAGGATCTATCTTGAAGTGCTTTCATCTGTGAGACTCATATAATACTAGGTTATTATTATTAATAAATTGTTTTGTAATCGTACGTGGGTTATAGCTCGAGTATTAGTAATGGGTAGTTTTGAACCTTTTGATATTATTATGAGGTTGTATGAGACATTTAAATACTAGAGATGATAGATATTATCATGATATACAGGTTTATATGGTTTAGTTATGATTACTTTTCACACATTTATTATTATATATATTGTTTAGAATAATTATTCCGCAGGTTATTTAGGCGAGCTAAGTCGTTATTTGGGCCTGGTTCAGGTATCGGGTCTAAGTAACGGTTTGGGCCGGGCGACCCGACCCTAGGTCGGGGCAGGGTCGTCACAGGTCGGATATTGCTTGATTGAAATTAGGGATGTCAAAGATATCGTCCAATCACGCCTCCAAATGCATGCCCAAGCACCAGTCAATCAGTCCCAAATACCTGATTATCGAAACTCCGTTTAATTACTCGAACCTCGAAATTTCCCTTAATTCCCATTTTACTTATTAACTTGATCATTTTAATCCACATTATATCAAATAATGATCTTCAAGTTAGGCCCTTATTAGGCAAAATCAAAAAATTCATTTTAAAATTTTTATTTTCAATTTTCCTGTCTGGAAGCCATGAGAGGCACTGTAACAACCCAGTCTTAATTAGCTGTTAACTGTGACGTTTGTGCAAACATGAATGACAACTCAGCACCCCGTAAACCTCGCAGATAGGTGAAATTCTTACTCTCTTCGTCAATATCTACATATCGGGTGTGATTTTGTTGGGTTTGACATGGATTCTCGAGGTTGTAAATTGAGCGCACCAGTCTTAAAGGTGTTGTTATGGTTTCGGTGTTTGTTTTGGAGCCACAAATGAGGTTGTTGTTGTGGATTTTTGAAGGAAAATAGGGTTTTTGTCGGGTTTTATCGGGGTTTCCGTCTCAGACTAGTTTCGTCGAGGTATTCTGATGGTATATGGATAGTTTTATGATATGTGAGGTATCGAGATTAGTGTGCAAGTGTGGATGAGAGGGGGGTATAAAAACCACCCACCAACTTTTCTCCCTCATCTCTCTCAACGAATCCAACGAAACAAAGAGCGAGAGTTTTCAAATTTTTGACGTGAATTGCCGCCAAGGGATCGACCAACTTCGAATTCTAAGATGAGATCTTGATTCTCCTCGTGTATATCTACGTTTTAGCGATGATTTTGTGTGTTTTCGTCGTGATGGATTTGAACAACAATTTTGGAATTTCCGTTTTGATGGATTGTTAGGATAGATTTAAGGTTAATGGAATGAGATTTTGGTGTTTCGGTAATTGTTTTGGTGAATTTTTGGAATTTTTAAATGATTTTTGAAATCGGGGGTTTTTTCGAGGTTTTGACGCGAAGCGAAGGTGGTTTAGTGTTGTAACGGACGTCTTTAAGAGTTTGGAATAGGCTTGAAACGCAGCTGACACGAGTCGGGGTTTCGAAAAACCCTGGATGTGAGTGCAGGAACTCAAGCCAGGAGGGACGTTGTAGGGCATTTATTCCCATAACGTTGATTACGACGCCCAAAGCAAAGGCTCTGGGGCATGTCACACTTTAAGTACGTCGTGGAGAGGAAAGCCCCACGGCCCTCCACGACGCCACTTGCAATGTCTGAGGAAGAGAGCTATTTCATGTCACGCTTTATGTGACACCGCAGGGTTTGACCCCCACAGCACCACCTACGGCGTGACACTGTTCACAGTGAACAAATTGATAATATTTTTGAAAAATTTCGGGGATCTCTCGGGTATCCAAATAGGTCCGAATACAATCCAATACCCCGAAATCAACCCAATTGCACTAATGAAATATTTATAGAAAATTGAATAAATTAGATAGTAATTATTATGGATTTGCAATTTGATTGAATTATCAAGAGTTTTAGTTATTGACGGGTCACACAGGATTCGTAGGAGGCGAGTCAGAGGTCGTGTAAGTGCGTATTAGCTTGGATACAGGTAAGTAAACCAGTGAGGAACTTTACAGTTATTTCTTGAGCTTCAAATTGTTATTGTTATTGCTCTATTCCTATTTTTGAAATTTTCATTCCTTTGAGTTATCTGAGGGCAAGTGGTCAACGTGATCCTTTAGTAGGACGGGTTATTTAAGGTAATATGCCAGAGCCACGAACTTGGGATGCACGATACTGTTTCTGGTTCTATACGGGATGAGAGTTCTTACCTAAACTACCAGGAAATCTCATCCGCATGGATTTTAGGATGATGTGAGTGTACCACGTCCTAAACTCTGAGTTTTGTAGGTGTTTTCCTAGACTCAACGACTGTTAGGTTGGGACTACTTGCGCCTCTCTATTGTTTTCGGGACACTCATTTTCGATTGCTCAGTTGATTTATTTACAATCTTATTCATGTATTCCCTGTCCTTTCTTTTTATCGGCATGAATATGAACTGATGATTTATTTATTTCGAAATGTTGTATTTATGTCCTCCTTGACGTTACTTACCTGGGCTCATCATTCTTGTGTTTAACAGAGTGCAAATCCACAGTCCAGCAAGGGGAAGGCTCCACAACTAGAAGATTTGATTTGAGGATACCGGAGCAGTTTTTACCACTTGTCTGATATAGGTGATTCTTTTTGTATTATTGTATATACTTGTTTTGAAAACATTGGGATTTGAATTTTTAAGAGATCTTGGTGTTGGGTTTTGGGGTTCATGCGCAACGGAGATTACAAAACAATTTTGAGAAAAACCCCAATAGGATCCGAATCTGATTCTATTAAAACATGTTTAAACTATGAAAACTTAATCATACCTCAATCGCAATATACCTTTCTGAAGATTAATCGATCTCTAAGGCGCTGCCAACGACGAACGCCCTCTATCAGCAGTCCACACACAAACGGCGGACGAGATTTGAAGTGCTAGCTTCGAGAGAATATCAAACCTTTTTGTTTCTCTCCAAAACGATTCAGGGCATACCAAAAACCTCTAAGTCGTTTCTTAAAACGAAAATAAAGTTTCACCCCTTTTTAAATCTTTCGTACTTGTATTCTAACTCAAAACGTCTATTTATACAACCCTTGTATATAGACGGTTAAGTAAATTACACATATACCCATACTTAAAGAAGTATAAGTGTAATACACTACAAGGACGTTTCTGTCATGAATTTATTATATAAAATTTATTTTTTTGAACCATCTTAAAATCTCGCAAAACCATTATCTCAGTGTGCAACCAATTAGGCTCATACAATGTTAGCAGTGTACCAAAACATATTTTAGTATACAAGTTATAAGCGGCCTCTAGCAAGACATTATGACTACCCAAGTTGTACGACTATCAAATCGATACAACCTAATCAATAGTGTATATAACATCCTTTTGTCACACGATATCCTTTTGATCAAACATAAGGCATGGAATTGTCATCCAACATGTTCAATCGTACTAGTCTCGATTTCTAAGTAGACTGAAAACATCTAAGTGACATTGATCAATATCAATTCACTTAGACTAGGCCTTTTAACAGTCTAACATATCGAGGGATCCACTAGATATATCTATTTATATGAGAGGGACAAATTCTATCTCGATTACACAACTTCACCACATTATTCACACAGTAACAAATCACAACTTTTATAATCGTCCAATTAAAGACAACGTTTGATTGCGTCAAATCACTGTATTCTTAATGTTGAAGTCTCTGGTAATCTCAAGTCAGAGGACTGAAAAATATACCTATGATGAGAAACGACTATGACTTAATCCATGTGATGTTCTCATATCAGGTCGGTCCAGTACTTTGTTCCCAAACAAGTACTCATGATCTTGATTAGTATTCCTATACGTGTGATCATCATATGATCATCAATCAAGACTCATACTAGTCTTAATTCATTATAGTTCCCAGTATACTAATCCACTAGGGACATATAGGATATTTCTGAAATACCCATGGATCTTATTATAATGTAAACATGCAAATCAATTATAATAAACAACAAATGAAATCATCTATTTTATTAACTAAAATGTATTCATAAAGACTGTTAATGGATTGACCTAGGGCACATTTCCCAACACTTGGGCATGTATATCTACATGTTACTCTCCTCTGACTTATTTATGATGATATACATATGTAGGGTTTCCACACTCGAAGTTGTCTTAAGTTGTATGTTTTGAGGTTGATTGATTAGTGTGAGATTTAATTGCTTCCACTATAACTGTGATAACTCACTAATTGATTTAACTCAACTTGTAATTGCTTAATAATGGTAAATAGTAAAGGAAGGCTGACTTGGCTTGCGTGCGGCGGCCCCAAAGTCCTTGGGCCGCCCCGTGGTTAGCCACTTCTCTGCCTCTGCACCTAAAGTCTCTGCCACGTGTCTCTCTGCCTTCGCCTTTGTGTAGTCATATCTTGTAATTTATTAAATTCACTTAATTTGTCATTTTAAAGGAAATTAACATCGGAAGTATTAAAGTTTACCAAAATGCATATATATATATATATATATATAAGTTTTACTGATCATACCTATAGTGGAAAATCCGGCTGTACTGTGCATACAGACGATCAACTATAACGGTATGTATACAAGTACAAATGTGTATCCAAAAAAAGATAATACAAAATATCAAAACATGTAAATATCTACACATATACCAGCAGGCATCAGCGCAGGCAAGTCAGATGTAATCGCCGATGATCCCCTTGCCCCTGCTAGTACTAGGATCTGCGCTCAGCCACCACAAAAGGTAGATGACGAGTCCAGTAAGTAAAATCCCAGGGAAAACCACCATGCATAAATAAATAATGAAAATAATTAGCGGAGCTAATAAGTAATGTTAAATAAACATGCGGAAGGAAGGAAAATATGCAGACAACTGCTCAAAGCTAATCGCATATATATAAACACATTGATAGACAAAGGGGTGTGAACACAGCCACTAAGTGTGTACTAGGACCAGGAGCCATGGTCGTGGCCCATGCCTCCGACCCTACGACTGTATCCCAGCGGCATTAGCCCTAGTGGGCTAATAGAATGCGTGAAATGGAGTTCAACTCGGGATATAATCCACCGAGTCCTAGATCACGTGCTACACACCTAACCAGCGACCTCAACTACCCGTGGATACATAGACGGAACCATAACCGTCCCAGTAGACATTTGACTCACAGATTTTCAAGGAAATAATGCTCAATGGAAATAATTAAGTAAATGCAGTAGTGGTGTTCAGTTGGGTTTTACGTACCTCACACCGTGCTCAAAATCCCAAAAATACCCCCGGTCCGATCCTCGACTAGTCCCTGACTCCAACTATTTGTCCCGTGACTCCTGAGGTTTAATCTCGGGGTTCATTGATCAATTAAACTTGGTTTAATATCAATTAGTCGCGCTAGGTTGGGTATTAGCGCGCTAATTGATCTTCGTGCACTGTTCATGCACGAAGATCTTCATCTTCCCCAGAGGATTAGCGCGCTAATGTTTGCACATAGCGCGCTAATTACTCTCTGCCCAGAATTTTCCAAAAATCAGAACTCTTCCCTAACTTGATTCAAATATTCCAAAACCAACATGCAACATTCAATATACTTCAATATCATCGATTTACACTTCAAAACACCATTTTTAAACTAGAAATTCCATCAAATCTCAAATCCAAACATGCATGTTAGAAAATGAATTCATCAAACACTCATCTTGTTGCCACCAATTCGATTCCAATCAACATAGATCATCAAAACTAACCTCAAAGTCCACGAATCTAGTAAAATCAGTGGCAAATGTACAAAAATTCGTTGACATCAACATATACCACAACATGCAACACTTCACACCAAAATCCATGAAATGGGTGAGTAGATTACCTCAAGTTCTTAGTTTGATGAACAAATTCAGCTTCAAACTCCCTAGCTGAGCTCCCAAATCACTGATTTCTCCCTCAAAAATTCGAATTTTGGTTGAGAATGGGTTTGTTATTTGCATGTTAGCTTGATTGGTGGTATTTATATAGTGATAATATAATCTAAAGTGCACACGTATCTCGAGGTCGATCAGACGGTCCTTGTCCAGGCGGTGTCACTCAACTCCTAGCCACCTTATCATGACACATTTTCCTAGTTTTTTATCTGTTGTCAATCTCGAGGATAATCCAATGTGTGCTGATTTTTCAGTTTTAAACTATAGGACTTACATGAATCTCATTTGTTTTAACTTATACAATCCACCCAAGCCACCAAATAAATTTTATAAAATGCTAAGTAGGATCCCACTACGTTTCGACTACCCGGCTCCCCATGCCCCACGTCCGGCACGCTTCCCAAGATGGTCCCACATCTAGTGTACCAATTTTTCATTCATTTAGCCTATAGTTACATATGAATTTCTTTGCATTTAAATCCTCAACCATACTAATATAATATTGATTGAATTTAGTCTAAGCCCAACGCCCGACCTCACAACTACAACCCTTGCATTGGCGTGTTCGTCGAACTAAAACCCCGGCTCACAACTCGCCCGACAAGTATATTTTAAAATGCACACCTGTAATGACTAATATATCATACTAAAAATGATAAAGAAATATTAGTGCATCACAGAATTTAAGAACTCACAGCAGTATATAGTCAGTATCCTAGGTTCGAGGTATGCCTCGCCTATCTGCGGCGTTCATGTGGCGTCCGAGCTGGCGTCCTATTCTGAAATTGATTAAATTAACGGGATAAAATTATAACGGGTCGTTACATTGCGTGACTCAGCGAGATGGGCTTGGGGGTCCACGTAAGTCTAGACCGGGCGGTGCCCATTTTAGGATTATAGAACTGGAGCCATCACAAGTTTTGTGGAGGTGCCACCTACGGTGTTCGAGACAGAAAATTTAAAACAAGTTTTAAAAAATGAAAATTTTGATTTGGTTTAATTAGGGATTTATTTGAGGATTATTACCAATATAATGGAGATTTAAAAATGTGCAATTTATGGGTAAATGAGAATTGAAGAAATTATGAATTTGGGGAATTAATTGGTATTTTCAGGTATCAGACTTTAAATTGGTTGACTAGTGATTTGACACGCACTTAGGGCATGATTTGAACGAGATTGGTTAGTTGGTGTGTGATTTGAGGTATGTAGTATCCCAACTGAAACTACTGGAGCATTTACTTATTTTTGGCAATTTAAATTTAGTATTGTTGTTTCATTATTCTATATTTTGTTATGGTGTTTATAAGAACGGATGTTGAGGCTCTCCCTTCGTGTCATTCCTATGTGTATGTCCACTAAGGCATAGCACGTGGGCCAGAGATTTCGGTGAATACGTTGACCCGAGGATCGTTTCAGTGCCCCGTAGGTGCCATGCCGGCCATCGAGCGGATCCAAAGGTTGACCTTGCTTAAGGGCCACTGGCCGACAGTACTCTGTAGAAGAGTTCGAAGTATGGTGCTAGTTTAACCCTAAGCTCTAAGCACACATTCCAAGTTTTCACTATTATTTAAATTATGCGATGAATACAGATGCCTATTTTTATTCCTGCATGTTTATTTAATAGTTTATTTAAATTTTAGTATTTACTTTTTGTGACTACTCATTTAATTTCCTTGGGAATTCTCATTCTATACTCGTCATATGCCTTTGTAATGGCTTAAGTGCAGATCCTAATATGAATCGTGTCAAGGGGAAGCTTGTTGACTACTTGTGATTTCAGAGACTACCGACCAGACTCGTACGCTTGTATTATATGTATTTATTATTTTTACTTGGGTTTAGAATGGTGAGACACCTATGGATATACATTTTGATATTTTTTGATACACTTGAGGTTTATTACTATTGTATGATGATATGAGTTTTCCACATTAGTTATATAATAAAATGACATGACTTTGATGCTTTCAATATAACTTATCATGTTTTAAGTCTTCTGCTGTGATTTTGAGGTTTTAATGATATTTAACAAATGATTTGAGTTCAGTAGTAATTTTAAACTATAACATTTTGGAATAACGAGGGATTAATGATGATTTGGAGTTGAAGATAGTCGTAGGACACAGTTGGCCATGAAATGCCTAGTTGTGGCTCGCGTGGCCCCCGTGGCGGTTTATAAAGGAAAATGGGTTGTTACAGGCACCGCCGTGAACAAATTTTCGTCGTGCGCCTCATGGTATCCAGGGCAATGAATCACCGTGACTCACACTGCCATGAGTTAGCCCCCACGGCGTGACATATAAAGCGTGAAGTTGGAGGTGTATCATTGGTTTGGACGCTATGGGCGACGCCGTGGAGATTTACTGTCCACGGCATCCCTTCACGGCGTCCAAGCCAGGAACGTAATATTGAGTTTGTCAAACCCTCCAACTCGTTGTCGTGTTCCGAGCTTGTCCCAACCTCTCATGAATCACCATACCAACCATAATAGACCATAAAGCCTCGACGAAACTCATCTGAGATAAAAACCCTGATAATTCTCGATAAAACGCCAATAATCATTCTAAAATAGATACAACCACAACAATACCAATCAATACTTCAATTGGTGCTCCAAATTACAACCTAACACCATAATTGCTCCTCCAAATCTAGTGTGCTTGACACACATCCCCAAAACCCCTGTCAAAACACTAAAATCCATTCCCGAAACGTAAAGAATGAATCGTCAAATACTTGTCATTTGATGCTCCAAATATGCTCCACAAACTCACAAAACCCTCCTCACCGACTTGAATTTTCAGATATGAGAGAGAAGAGAGAGAAAAGATGGTGAAGATAATGGAAAAAATGGGTTTTATAGTCAAATTTTCATCCAATGTGTGGTTGAATCTCTAGACTCATCTTGTGCTCAAGATTGAGGTCAACAAGTTCAACTTATGTGACCTAGATGGTGACTTGACCCCTTGGTCTTATCCTTACAACACAAACCACTTGAATCTCAGGTGTACCCGTACCCGGTCCCGCACGAAATCTCGTACCCCTCGCGTACCCTCACGCTACGAAGTACTACACGACATTTTATTTTAATTATTTAATGCATTTAATTCATTTTCATGTGTGTATTACTACCAGACCAAGTGTACTGTTATTCGCCTACCCGGTACCCGAGTCTATATGTTAATCGAGGCGAATACCCGTCACACTGTCTCACACCAGCAATAACAATATACAAAACACACGTTGCAATGCAATCTAACATAATTGAGCATAAACATCGCAAAATAATACAAAACAACACACAAATCGATCTATTTACATACTCCGGCGCACCCTGGCATAACTGCGGGGTCCACGGGGTGATGAGCTGTCACTCCGGGTCCAAAGTAATGCTCATATCTCCTGCCTCAAGTGCCACATTTTCTAAGAATTTTTTGTTTCCAACATTGACTAGACGATCCCTATACATTTTACGAGTATCCAGATCATCGTCAACCTCCATTTTCACAACTTTGAATGGTTTTTCCTATTAAAGACATTATTATATAAAACGCCCCATGCATTTTAAAATCTAACTTGCATATATACTTCTCGTCTTGCATCTTTAAATTATAAGAGAATTACCAAACAAGAAGTTATTTTCTATTTTTTAATGTTCGAGTTTTAAATAATATATACTAATACATTAAGCTTTTTTTTTACTTTTTTCTACTCCTCAATATATATATAATATAAATATATAGATATAAATTATACTGTTTTAAAAAAAATATATAAGTTATACTACAGGAATTAATGAAAGTGGAAAAAAACGAAAAGAGAAGCCCTAAGCAAAAGTGGATTTGGGACCATAAACCTGGCATCATGTGGGGACGCACACTCGCCTAGTTTCAGGTAGCTGTCAAGTCATCCGGGGCCGAATACAAATGCTTTTCGATGGTTGCCACGTCAGTCGCAATTCTCTTAGCAAGCCAATAGGCAGTAATTCCATTTCTCAGTGTTGATTTTCTCTTTTACTGAACAGACGCGCGGCACTTCTTTGTATGCAATGTGTTAGTATCGATATTGTTATAACTTAATTTTTTTCAATTGAAATTTCAGAAGGCTTGATCCTAGATAGTTGGGTAGACATCAAACTCTACTTTAGATCGAAATTTATGACTCGAAAAGTTTTTCTCTCAAGTTTCACTCTAGCCATAGGATTTGATATCACGTTGGTTTTCTCTCACAACTTATATGAAAAACAAATGCGCTAAAATGTTTTTTTTTTAATTTAAAATGTTGAAAAATACTTATACAAATAAAGGACATTTACCTGTAAACGAGAGAGAGAGAGCACACAAAATACTCATATCGATGTCTTTTCTTTTTTTTTTTTTCGGTAGATATTGATGTCTTTTCAAGCATAAAAAGAATAACTTTCAAACATTATTAAGAAAAGGGTAAGATCCACTCTTGATATACATCACCAAAAAGGAATATGAGCTTACATAATTGAAATGGCGGGTCAAAGCCACATGTAATAAGAATTTTACAGTATCATGATGTTATGTATGTGTATTAATTTAAATGTAACATCAACCAAGTAAGTTTCACTTATTTGATATAATTCTTTGGTTAAGGGTCAGGAGTTTAAGCCACATGGCAAACAAGTTGTGGTTTATCAAAACAAATTAATTTACACGTGACCATTTCAATAGCATAGAACACAAAAGTTTATTTTATGCTCTACATAATTGGCCTCATATCCAAATAAAAAAAGGGTTGTGATAGATTCATAATCAACGTAAATATTTGTTACTTTTTATGAAATAGACCAAATATGTTTATAAAGTATATCAATTAATCGAGCTAAGTGGAAAAAGTTTGATACATGTTTCAATTAATTTTCAAACGGGTATTTATTGTTGTTGTTAATAATAATTAATAATATAGTTTTTTTAAAAACAATTAATAATATAGTTTAACATTACAATTGGTGACAATTTGAGGGTTTTAGATGATTGAGGGAAGATTTGAGAATAGATTGAATATGCATGCCAAAATATTCTCTTTAAAGATCATGCATCAAATTAATGGGCGTGTCTAGGCTTCCTATCTATAACTGATAATTGATATTTACGTGTATATATATTATTCTTAGAGGGTCCATGCCCAGGTGTCATTCCTTGAGATTTTCCATGTAAAGCAGGTAAGATGGTCAAATTGTTCCTACAACACCGAATAAATATTGATTTCACGATGGATCGAACCACCATATTAAAAGGTGGCATCTCCATTAGCCCCGGACACCATTTCCATCTTGTCAACCATAATACTAAACTTCTATTATAATATGTGTTTTCTTGAGGTGTGTATGTATTTGCATAATTCAATAGGAAAACACTAGAATGTCCCAACACGAACAAGCGAAAGGACATGCATAGTCCGATGTGCCTCGAGATACGTGTATCAAGCGTATCAGAAGAGCGCGAACAGTGTTGTTAGAGCGTGTCTGTGCTAGCATTTTCCAATTCAATATAGTGCACCATGCCTGATATATGCAAAAACAACGATAACAAATTAATATGAATCCTTTACGCACCAAAATAAAAAAAGTCTCAATTCTAAATTAATTCTTATCGCGGTTGCATGTATATCCATCAATTGCACTAAATCGGATACAATGGAAGAGTTTGACTCATGTAGCTGACCTGAATTAATTTGAAACTACTTTGAGACTAAGACCATGTTCTTGTTGTTGGCTTCATACATCTTTTTTTTTTAATTTTTTATTTTGTCAAAGGCTTCATATATCTATCAAAGCTTTTACTCATCTTGATTTTATGCAATGATAACATAAATTGTGTTCTTAATTTTTTTTTATTGTGTCTTTAAAGTTTCATTATGGCGTCAAAATAGTACAAGGCTTTTGTGAAGACATCTCTGGTGGGATGGTAAATACATCATTTGCCAAAATAGCAAGACCTTGGGGGTCGTGGTTTAGGGTTTAGGGTAGTGGTTCGACTTCCACTGAAGTAAAAAATAAAAATAAAAATAGTATAAGGTGTTTTGCACAAAATACAAAGGAAGATGCTAGAATGACACCACAAAGTCACATCCTAGTGACGTGATATATGAACCCCACGTAAAAATAGATATTAGGCACGTAGTTCCCGGTGCATAACACGCGGGGTGTATATCCCGATGTGTGCACAGATGGCTACCAAATATATGAGCCCACATGCCACGTCATAGAGTGTGACTGTTGGGAAATGTGCCCTAGGTCAATCCATTAACAGTCTTTATGAATACATTTTAGTTAATAAAATAGAGGATTTCATTTGTTGTTTATTATAATTGATTTGCATGTTTACATTATAATAAGATCCATGGGTATTTACAGAAATATCTTAAATGTCCCTAGTCGATTATTATACTGGGAACTATAATGAATTAAGACTAGTGTGAGTCTTGATTGATGATCATACGATGATCATACGTATAGGAATACGAATCAAGATCATGAGTACTTGTTAGGGAACAAAGTACTGGGACTGACCCGCTATAAGAACATCACATGGATTAAGTCATAGTTGTTTCTCATAATAAGTATATTTTTTCAGTCCTCTGACTTGAAATTACCAGAGACTTCAACACTAGAAATACAGTGATTTGATGCAATCAAACGTTGTCTTTAACCAGACGATTATAAAGGTTGTGATTGGTTACTGTGTGAATAATGTGGTGAAGTTGTGTAATCGAGATAGAATATGTCCCTCTCATATAAAGAGAGATATCCAGTGGATCCCTCGATGTGTTAGACTGTTAAAAGGCCTAGTCTAAGTGAATTGATATTGATTAATGTCACTTAGATGTTTTCAGTCTACCTAGAAATCGAGACTAGTACGATTGAACATATTGAATGACAATTCCATGCCTTATGTTTGATCAAAAGGATATCGTGTAACAAAAGGATGTTATATACACTATTGATTAGGTTGTATCGATTTGATATTCGTACAACTTGGGTAGTCATAATGTCTTGCTAGAGGCCGCTTATGACTTGTATACTAAAATATGTTTTTGTACACTGCCAACGTTGTATGATCCTATTGGGTCGGACAATGAGAATGATTTTGCAAGATTTTAAGATGGTTCAGAAAAATGAATTTTATATGATAAAATTCATGACAGAAACGTCCTTGTAATGTATTACACTTATACTTCTTTAAGTATGGGTATATGTGTAATTTACTTAACTGTCTATATACAAGGGTTGTATAAATAGACGCTTTGAGTTAGAATAAAAGTACGAAAGATTTAAAAAGGGCATAAACTCTATTTTCGTTTTAAGAAATGACTTAGAGTTTTTTGGTATGCTCTGGATTGTTTTGGAGAGAAACAAAAAGGTTTGGTATTCTCTCGAAGCTAACACTTCAAATCTCGGTCGCCGTTCGTGTGTGGACTGCTGATAGAGGGCGTTCGTTGTTGGCAGCACCTTAGAGATCGATTAACCTTCAGAAAGGTACATTGCGAGTGAGGTATGATTAAGTTTTCATAGTATAAACGTGTTTTAATGGAATCATATTCGGATCCTGTTGGGGTTTTTCCCAAATCCCAACAGTGGTATCAGAGCCTTCGAATTTGATTCCATTAAACTCATTGCATGTTTTCTTATGATATATGATTGAAAGCATGTTAATAGTTGATGTATATATGATATACATAAGTTTTCTGTGAGATTTATTATCATGTTTTGTGTATATGATACATATATTCGTGATTTAATTTAAATTAGTTTCGTACATGCTAGTAACCATGTTAGGTTAATTTGAATAATTTTAATGAATTGAGTTTCGTGTTCTATGATCCATGACACCATTAGGTTCGATTAGGATAGTAGTTCATGATTCAATTACATGTTTGTGATTATTTGGATGAAGATCGAAATTGTAAATAATTAATTTTCAAAATTATTTATTTATAAATAATTAATTTTTCGAAATTATTTATATATCTTGTTATATCTATTTTTTATGAAGTTTCTATTTGATAAAGATAGATAACAAATTAGAAAAGGAGATAAATATCAAGAATCTTGTTATTGGTGATATACTAAGATTCAAATATCTTAAATCCAAAATAAATAATTAATTTTTGAAATTATTTATTTATCTTGTTATATCTATTTTGTTATGAAGTTTCTATTTGATAAAGATAAGATAACAAATTAGATTAGGAGATATATGCAAAATCGGTTTCATTATCCCTATTGGATAGGAGATAAACATGGAGAAGTTTGTTATTGGTGATATGCTAGGATTCAAATATCTAAAGTCCTAATTGGATTAGGATAAGATGATTAGTTAGATGTGGGCCCAGGTTAATTAAAAATGTTTTAATTGACTTAATTTTGGATAAATTAAGGGGTAAATTTAGTATAATAAAACCAGCGGGACCGCCGTCTAACTAATCTTAGAGCACGAAAATTCTTCTATTAGTGAATAGTATAAAAATTTCCTAAATTGTTTAGTGGTTCTACAAATCAATAAAATATATGATATTTCATTGTTTACTTAAAATCACTAAAACTGAATAAAATCCCTCTATTAAATCTTAAGTCATGTGTCATCCAATTTTAAACACTTATCAAGGCCTCGATCGCACTATAGTTGGGTGTATTGTGTTATCTTGGTGAGATAAGTTGGGTAAGAGCTACCTAAATGTTTAAATTGGTCCGACTTAATAAAGCTATCAAAATAGCTTTGGACTTTAGGTATATAATGAGATAAAAACATGCTAAGACATAAGATGTCATGTATCTCATAAAAGTATCTAAAATAACATAAGATGTAATTGGTAACTGTTATCTACCTAAATAATCTAGTTCTGTGTTTCATGCCATAGCTGTCATAGAATTAAGTGAAATATGGATTTAGTCCCCTAAATAAACAGTATGTTTTAGGAGGGTTGTTAATTTAGTGGGAGTCTATTCCTTTATACTAAAATAAACTTTGCATAATCTTTATTGTAGATCAATGGCCTTTTCAAGTAACAATAATCCCCACATCACTGATCTATCCTCCTTGAGAAGGATAAGCTATCTCGGGACTAACTTTCTTGATTGGTTCAGAAACTTGAGAATCGTTCTAAAGCATGAACGCAAGTTGTATGTTCTGGATGCTCCTATCCCTGAGGACCCACCAACCAATGCTACGAAAGCTGTGAAGGATGCGCATAATAAGCATGTCAACGATTCTACTAATGTTGCATGCATTATGTTGGCAACTATGGTTCCTGAACTTCAGAAGGACATGGAACTAATGAAAGCCTATGACATAGTTGTAACGCTGAAGGAAATGTTCCAACAGCAAGATAGGCAAAAAAGGTTCGAGACAGTCAAGAACCTGCATTCTTGTAAGATCACTGAGGGTGCGTCAGTTAGTCCTCATGTTCTGAAGATAAAGGGCTATGTTGACCAACTTGATAGACTTGGATTTCCCATAAGCCAGGAGTTGGTTACGGATTTGATCTTAAATTCATTACCGGAGAGTTACTCACAATTTGTGATGAACTACAATATAAATAATATGAAGAAATCAATTTCAGAGTTGCATTTGATGCTCAAAACTGCTGAACAAAATATCAAGAAACCCTCTAGTAATGTGTTGATGGTCCAAAAGGGAAAATGAATGAAGAAGAAAGGCAAAGGCAAGGCTAAAGTTGCCAAGGCTGCTGCTGCACCTGTCGCAAAGCCTATGGAACAAGTCAAGCCTCAGCCTGTTCCTGCTTCAAAGCACCAAAAGGAAAAGGAAGGAAATTGTCATTTCTGCCATGCACCTGGATATTGGTTCAGAAATTGCAAACTTTATCTAGAAGATCTAAAGAAGAAAAAGGGTAGTGCAACTACCACCTCAGGTATTTATGTTATTGAAATTAATTTATCCACTAGTGATTCCTGAGTATTGGATACCAGATGTGGATCTCACATTTGTATAAATGTGCGGAACTCACCGTAAATAGGAAGTTTGAAAAAAAGGAGAAGTCATCCTCCGCGTAGGGAATGGAGCAAGAGTTGCTGCCCTGACTGTTGGATCATATGACTTAGTCTTACCTAGTGAACTTATCTTAACTTTAAATAATTGTTATTTTGTACCTGCCTTGAGTAGAAACATCATTTCTGTTTCATGCTTGGATATGGATAGTTTTGATTTTATTATTGCGAATAATAGATGTTTCATTTCTCGTAAAGGAATATTTTATGCAAATGCTGATTTGTGTGATGGTCTTTATATTCTAAGCATGAAAATGTCCACCGATACTCCAGTCATTAACATAAATACAAAGAGATTTAAGTCAAATGATTTGAATCAAACCTATCTTTGGCATTGTCGTCTCGGCCACATAAATGAGAAACGCATAACGAAGCTCCATAAAGATAGACTTCTAGATTCATTTGATTTGGAATCATATGAAACGTGCGTATCTTGTTTACTAGGCAATATGACTAAAAGTCCCTTTACTGGACATAATGAAAGGGCAAGTGATTTATTGGGTCTAATACATACTGATGTATGCGGTCCTATAAACACAATGGCTAGTGGAGGTTATCAGTACTTCATTACATTTACTGATGATTTCAGCAGATTTGGTTATGTATATCTTATGAAACATAAAGCTGAATCATTTGAGATGTTTCGAACATTTCAAAATGAAGTGCAGAATCAACTTGGTAAAACTATCAAAACACTTCGATCAGATCGAGGTGGTGAGTATTTAAGCCAAGAATTTGATGATCATCTTAGAAATTGTAGGATTATCTCTCAATTAACTTCACCAGCAACTCCACAATGGAATGGAGTTTCTGAAAGGAGAAATCGAACCTTATTAGATATGGTTCGATCTATGATGAGTCATGCGGATCTTCCATTATTCTTTTGGGGTTATGCATTACAAACTGCAGCTTTCACTCTAAATCGAGTTCCTTCTAAAGCGGTTGATAAAACACCATATGAGATATGGTATGGGAAGAGACCTAGTTTGTCTTTTCTTAAGATTTGGGGTTGTGAGGCTTACGTAAAGCGACAAGTCTCAGAAAAACTAGCACCTAAATCTGATAAGTGTTTATTTGTGGGGTATCCTAAGGAAACAAAAGGATATTACTTTTATAATCCCGCTGAGAACAAAGTGTTTGTTGCTCGGTATGGTGCCTTTATGGAAAAATAATTTATTTCAAAAGACAATAGTGGGAGAGAAATAAATCTTGAAGAAGTTCAAGAATTACAAATAAACACTGAACCGCTATTGGAAGTTCAACAAAGTTTTGAACCAGTTGAACCTCCGCAAGTGACACAAGGTCCACGTAAATCTGGTAGGGTAAGACATGAGCCAGAGAGATTCGGATTTCTCATTACTGATAGTCGTGATGTGTTGCTTATGGATCAAATGAGCTTACCACTTATCAGGAGGCTGTTTCTAGACCAGACTCAGATAAATGGCTAAGTGTCATGAACTCTGAGATGCAATCCATGTATGATAACCAAGTTTGAAACTTGGTTGATTTACTTGAAGGTGGTAAGACCATTGGATGTAAATGGGTTTTCAAGAAGAAAATGGCAAAGTACATACTTTTGAAGCAAGACTTGTAGCAAAAGGTTTCAGGCAGACTCAAGGTGTTGATTATGATGAAACTTTTTCGCCAATAGCCATGCTTAAATCCATAAGAATTTTAATTTCCATTGCTGCATATTATGACTATGAGATATGGCAAATGGATGTAAAAATAGCATTTCTTAATGGAAAGTTGCTTGAAGACGTGTATATGACACAACCTGAAGGTTTTGTACATCCTGAGAATTCTAGGAAGGTATGCAAGCTTCAAAGATCCATTTATGGATTAAAGCAAGCTTCTCGGAGTTGGGATCTTCGTTTTGATGAAGCAATCAAGGATTTTGGTTTTATTAAGAACGAAGATGAGCCTTGTGTATACAAGAAGGTCAGTGGAAGTGTAGTTGTTTTTCTAGTATAGTATGTTGATGATATATTACTCATTGGAAATGACATTGATTTTATGATTCTTTGATTGTGTGTATTAGTATTTTAGTATTTTACGGGTTTCGAGCTCTTCGGGCGATATTTAATTGAGTGAGGTTTCGATTAGTTAAACGGGGGAGAAAAACAAGTAAAAAGTACAAATAAATGAATTTTTAATTAATTTAATTAATTAGTTGGCGAGACAAGGCGAGACTACGCGCGTTACGGGAGTCGAAACAAGGAAAAACGGACCGAGGAACGTCGTTGGAACGCGGGAGTTGGTTAATTACATAACATATAGTCTGTGGAATAGAAATTGTTAAAGTGACACAACATGATGATGAACAACCATGAGATTTGCATTGAGATGTGTGTGTGTTGTGATGTAATATAAGAACAAAATGACCCATAAGGGCAATGGTTTAAAAGTGTGTAGGAATTAAGTTGAGGGTAAAAAGGTCATTTGGCCTTATATATATATAAAAAAAAGAAAACCCTACACTATTCATCTTCTCTACACACCACCGCCGCCTCTCCCACTTCCACCTCTCGTCCCTGCTCTCACCAGCGACCGGACACGCCTCGCCGGAGGTCGTCTCTCTCTCTCTCTCTCTCTCTCTCTCTCTCTCTCTCTCTCTCTCTCTCTCTCTCTCTCTCTCTCTCTCTCTCTCCCCTATCCCTCGGCTTCTCTCGATCTCTCGGGTTCTCTCTTTCTCGCTGTCCTCTCTCTCTCGGTCATGGTCTCACTGTCTTGGCCGAGCACCACCGGTTGTCGGAGGTCCAGAGGTGGTTGGGGTTCATCCCTCTCGCCGGAGACCTTCCTCTCTCTCTCTCTCCCACTCTTTCTCACGTTTTTCACTGTTTTTCTTAAATTTGTTGTTGTTTTGGTTTCGCCGGAAAACGCCAAGCTTGGCGGCGCTGCTGGCCGGACCACCATGACTAGGACGCTGTCGGGGACCCCATCAAGTTCATACATGGGTCCCACGGCCTTCGGAGTTGTCAAAACAGTCCTATGTAGTGTGAAACTGTCGTCATTTCATGTGATTGTTTTTGTGTTGTATTTTATCTTATTTTTATTCTTTCTTTCACCGTAAAATCGCATGTTTGAACGGATTTGATGGTTGAACTATCACTGGTGTGGGGGGTTATCACGGATCTTGCTCATATCCTCGATGGTCTCTCGCAGTTTTGGTTCATCTAAAGTACTATTAATATTGCTATTTTGCCGAATTACTTGTTACGATTTTTATTAAACAATTGGATTCGTTGTAGTTTCTTAATAATGTGGAATGGTTTCGTGTTTTGATCATTCTTTGTTGATGACGTCGGTGTTGAGTTTTCAGTCAATGTTTTGTCAATTTGGTTTGAATGTCTTAATGATTCGACTTGGTTATTGGTGATGACGTCGGGGTCACGCCGACGGTCCTTGAGACTATGACGTGACCCACACTCGACCGAGCCGAGCTTACAAATTTACAAGTAAGCTTACATGTGTTATAGTGTTTCCAAAACCCAAGAGAGTATTTATTTTCAATTTTCATCGCGTTGTTTGAGTCATTGAAACACTGGGAGAACGTTTGGGATATAACATAGATTTAGTAAATGACTTGACCTATTAACACGAGTTTCCGACCTTGTCAGGTAGCGAGAAACTCGGGAATACGCGTTAGGGACGTGAGAGTGTTGTACACGGGTTGCGATAGTTCAGGTAAGTACAATTGCCACAAGCATTTGTACGTTTGTAAGCCAGTAAGAAAATGCCATGTGATTCATTATCATTTATTCAATCTTGTTATGCTCTTTTATTGGTATTCCATTCCATTTATTGTTGTGTGTTTCCCGGCGTAAGTGTTTCGTCTCAAAAGTACTAGGACTGCACTTTAGAGGGATAAAACGCGGCACTCGTGGCCACGAGTGTGTGACCACCCTTAGTGATCGTGTGACACCGAGTACTGGGTGGATGGGTTCGAGTCCTTTTCCAGTCATAGCTGTGCTTTCGCTTGTGTCGATGCCCGGGAGGATCTCGTGAGGTCTTCGCCGTTATGCTATGATTTAGACCACTTATGAGCCTCTTTTGATTCCTTGGAACACACTTGACTTTCGATTGACATGTATTAGTCTGTTTATCATGCACCTTATTTATTTAAATTCCTGTCTTTTTATTACCGCATGATATTTAGACTGCTTTACTTGTATTATCATGAATTACTGTTATCTTCTTCTGGCATTACATTCATTTTTCTCCAGTTGCTCACCGTCTAGTTTGTGACGGTGGGTGCGATAGGACGAGAGCGATAGGGGCAAGGGACCTTGCCTAGGAGATTTTTTTGTGAGCAGCTGGACTTGAGGTACCGAGATGTAGGCTCATGTTTATTTCTTTTTGTATGACGTTTATATATATAGATTCCTAATTTCCTTTGATTGAGTTATTTCCCAATTCTTGAGTAGTAGGTAATTTGCTTCCGCTGTGTTATAATTGCAATAACTCTTTCATAAAACGTGAAATTTTGATGTTTTGAGGCTGACTAGGCTCGTCAGGTTCGTTAGGAACTGACTCGGGGCCTGCACGGGTCTAGGCCGGGCGTACCCAAATGCATTGGAAATTTGGGGCCGTCACAGACATCCCAACATTGCAGAATGTCAAGTCTTGGTTAGGGAAGTGTTTCTCAATGAAAGACTTAGGAGATGCAGCCAATATCCTAGGGATAAGGATCTATAGGGATAGATCTAAGAGGCTAATCAGTCTAAGTCAGAGTGCTTACATAGATAAGGTGTTGAATAGGTTCAGTTTGCAAGACTTTAAAAGAGGATTATTGCCAATGTCTCATGGCATAAGTCTCAACAAGACTCAATGTCCTAAGACAAATGATGAGCGAGACCGTATGAATAAGATTTCATATGCATCTGCTATTGGATCTATCATGTACGCCATGCTATGCACTCGGCCTGATGTATCATATGCTTTGAGCACTACAAGCAGATATCAGTCAGATCCAGGTGAGAGTCACTGGATAGTAGTAAAGAACATCCTTAAGTACTTAAGAAGGACTAAGGAAGTGTTTTTGGTCTATGGAGGTTTTGAAAATGATCTAGTTGTAAATGGTTACACAGATGCAAGTTTTCAAACTGATATAGATGATTTTAGATCGCAATCTGGATATGTGTTTACTTTGAATGGGGTGCGGTAAGCTAGAAAAGTTTGAAGCAAGTGACTGTGGCAGATTCTACAACGAAGTTTGAGTATATTGCGGCGTCAATGCAAAGAAAGGAGACAGTTTAGATCAAAAAGTTTATTTCTGAACTAGGTGTAGTTCCAAGTATTGCTAACCTTGTTTGTTTGTATTGTGACAATAACGGGGCAATAGCACAGGCCAAGGAACCTAGATCAAACCACAGATCCAAACATATACTAAGGCGTTTTCATCTCATCAGAGAAATTATTGAGAGGGGAGACGTAAAGATTTGCAGAGTACCTACTGAAGACAACGTTGCGGATCCATTGACAAAGGCTCTTCCACAAGCGAAACATGATGGTCATGTTAGATCATTAGGCATTAGATGCATGAATGATTGGCCCTAAAGCAAGTGGGAGATGTTGGGAAATGTGCCCTAGGTCAATTCATTAACAGTATTTATGAATACATTTTAGTTAATAAAATAGAGGATTTCATTTGCTGTTTATTATAATTGATTTGCATGTTTACATTATAATAAGATACATGGGTATTTACGAAATATCCTAAATGTCCCTAGTCGATTATTATACTTGGGAACTATAATGAATTAAGACTAGTGTGAGTCTTGATTGATGATCATACGATGATCATACGTATAGAAATACAAATCAAGATCATGAGTACTTGTTAGGGAACAAAGTAATCGGATCGACCCGCTATGAGAACATCACATGGATTAAGTCATATTTGTTTCTCATGATAGGTATATTTTTCACCTCCTCGACTTGAGATTACCAGAGATTTCAACATTAGGAATACAATGATTTGACGCAATCAAACGTTGTCTTTAACCTGGACGATTATAAAGGTTTTGGATTGGTTAATCGAGATGTGTGAATAATGTGGTGAAGTTGTGTAATCGAGATAGAATTTGTCCCTCTCATATAAAGAGATATATCCAAAAACCCGGATCCCTCGATGTGTTAGGGTCAAAAAACCCGACTCGGTATCGGGTCGGGTTTCGGTCTGTCACAAAGCAAAAATCCCTAAGGCCTAGTCTAAGTGAATTGATATTGATCAATGTCACTTAGATGTTTTTCCTCATCGATCTACCTAGAAATCGAGACTAGTACGATTGAACATGTTGAATGACAATTCCATGCCTTATGTTTGATCAAAAGGATATCGTGTAACAAAAGGATGCTATATACACTATTGATTAGGTTGTATCGATTTGATATTCGTACAACTTGGGTAGTCATAATGTCTTGCTAGAGGCCGCTTATAACTTGTATACTAAAATATGTTGTGGTACACTGCCAACATTGTATGAGCCTATTGGGTCGCACACTAAGAATGGTTTTGCGAGATTTTAAGATGGTTCAGAAAAATGAATTTTATATGATAAAATTCATGACAGAAACGTTCTTGTAGTGTATTACACTTATACTTCTTTAAGTATGGGTATATGTGTAATTTATTTAACCGTCTATATACAAGGGTTGTATAAATAAACGCTTTGAGTTAGAATACAAGTACGAAAGATTTAAAAAGGGCTCAAACTCTATTTTCATTTTAAGAAACGACTTATGATTTTTTGGTATGCTCTGAATTGTTTTGGAGAGAAACAAAAAGTTTGATATTCTCTCGAAGCTAACACTTCAAATCTCGGTCGCCGTTCGTGTGTGGACTGCTGATAGAGGGCGTTCGTTATTGGCAGCGCCTTAAAGATCGATCAACCTTTAGAAAGGTACATTGCGAGTGAGGTATGATTAAGTTTTCATAGTATAAACGTGTTTTTAATGGAATCAGATTCGGATCTGTTGGGGTTTTTCTCAAAATAGTTTTAAAATCTCCGCTGTGCATAAATCCCAAAAGCCAACAATGACTTTGGGTGTCACTCGAGCATTTTCCAAATACAAAATTAAGTAACACATACACATTAATCAAAACCTCAAATTACATTCATGCTCATTAACATTTGGCAAGTGCTTACTAGTCAACTACATTTGACTCTTTATTTTATCCAATAAAAAAAGTAAGTGATAAATCGTAATTAAATGTTTGAGATGAGGTATAATAAATATAAATGTACACAAATTATTTTGAATTTCAAAAACGTTTTACTCCCTTTGGTTATTTTTATAAGTTTTTTTTAACAGAAACCCCTCTTTCAAAATTATAAGTCATTTTCATAATTTGATAATATATTTATTATTTTTTTACCACTTTTACCTTTATTCAACCCAATTTTTTATTTTTATTTTTTGATAAAAAAAAAGGAACAACTTTCTCCACTAGGATTTAAACCTATGACTACTTACTCCCACCCGTATTAATTCATTAATTGATCCTCCCAATTAGTTGGTTATACAACCCCAAATATTTATTATAATTAAGATTTATCCTTCAATTCGTTTTATGTAAAAAAGGACATAAATATGCACTACAAAAAAAGATTAAATTATTTGTCGCTAACCCGATTAGCGATAATTGTCTCTTCGCATAAAAAAAGAAAAAACTCATCTATAATTCCAATTACCAATGAATTTTTAGTATTCGGCATTTATTCGTCACTATATGATCAAACCAGTCAAAACTGAGTTTTGTCCTTAATGAATTGGCGACTGATCATATTCCGTCTTTAATTTATGTCACTATTTTTGCTAACTTTTTGTAATGATGTAAATTATACTTGTAACTAAAGCTGCCTTAATTTATGTGTTTTAGTCAAAAATGACTTCTAATATTAACCTGGGGAGTATTATTTTTAGAATAGTGCTACTTGGACTCATGAGTCCGGACCCTTAGGGGGTTTTTTGAAAATTTTTTATTTCAAAGTCATCCTCAAGCAATCAATGACTTCAAAATTATAACTTGTAACACTCCTTTAATATTTACAAAAATCTCAAAAATCTCCCTTTGAGTCCGAACCCTTAGTGTCCAAATAGATTTTTTGTTATTTTTAAAGGAGAGAATTCGTAGTATGTCTTATATTTTTTACTTGAAGGGAAGTATATATATTGCTTCTTTCAGCATGACGACTTTTGTGCATTAATTTTTGTAAGGGGAAATAAATATAGATGCAAAAAAATAACAAATGATGTAGCTAGTGAAAAAGTGAGCTTGATAAGGAGATAAACTTAAATGATTAAGAACAGGATTTAAGTTAATGGGTTGTGTACTAGATTGATGTCAATAGTGTTGAGTAATCCAATCTCAATTACGTGAGAAGGTACTTAAAGGGTTTGGAGAGTACCCCAAGAACAATGTAATTTAGTTTAAAGAAGTACTAAAAGCAATCTTGAGATTAGTGTATTTGAAGCCTTTATTTGTCATGGCCTCAATCCACCTTAGAATTAAATGATGATGAAGATGAATGTAAAATGTTATATATTATTTTTTTGGATTCAAAAGCAAGTCTTCGTGTGTTTTAGGCTTTTAGATTAGTAGAAGAGAGAAGAAAAGTGAAGTGCAAGTCTTTCTTTATGGCTTTTCAAGCTTTATTTAATTCCCTCTTTTAAGAATCACTTTTTTTGATTGAGAGAGTCGTGGAATTAAGAAGGCTTGCCTCATCACTAATTATGTCCTGAATTGCATTCTTACCCAAGCTACTTACGTAGGACTCTCGCTTACTATCATTAGAACCAATCCTTAAAAAATTAGGCACCTGAATTGTGATAATCATACAATAGTAATGGGAATTAAAAGCAAGTGCACCATCCATCATCATCTTTATACATCTTTCATGAGGTCATGCTATGCCTCTTATGCTCTAATTAGATGCCGCATGTTCATTCATGCACGATATGGCTAATCAAACATATTGACATTAAAAAATAAACTACAATGACTACGACTACTCACTCACAAGTCACAATTAGTCATCTTATTAAGCAAACGTTAGCTTTGAAATGCATGCTAAATATTGAATATTTTTTTGTAATGAAATATTTAATTATTAATACATACTATATAGCTCAAACTATAGCTCTTTGGATTCTCCTACTAAAGTGATGTGAAATTTATATTTTAACTTATACGAATAAAAAAAGCGTTGACTGCTCACGTGATGTGGCATGACGTCACGGACAAACTAAATAAAAATAATTATACAAATAAAATATGGGGTGGAACCAGCATAGGAGTCGCGGTCGCCCTCCACTTTTGGTGGTCCATGACCTTCAATGGAGGCGGCGCCACCGTTTGTGTCAGGCGGCGCGGAGCCCAAAACGGCGGTAGGTTTAAAAACTTAGCGGACGCTCAACTCTTATTTTTATTATTTTTATTTGATAGGCAACTTTTTTTTTATTTTTTTATCAAAAAAATTCGTTTGGATTTCTCAATGTTGTTTGATTGCACGCGAGAAAATTTTATTTTTCAATTTTCTAGTGTTTGATAAGAAATTAAAATTTTCTTTAATTTTTAATTTTTTACTAGATTTTTTCACAATCCCACGAATTTAAACATGCTTAAGAGTCACAATTCAACAAGTCCATGGAAACTTAATCTCAAAAAGGATATCTCTCGATCCCAATGTGTCCATCCACGCTTATGCCATTAAAAACCTCCATGTCGATCCCATCTCATCACACAAACATTATACTGACATGAACCTATACAAGAAACTAATAAATTGAGTTGGGAGACAAAATATTAACATATATTACCTCAATCACAAATCATCTCGTCATCTACTTCAATGAGTACATCATGGAACCATGCGATTTCATCAAAAAAAAAATAATTGAAACTCATGCGAGGACTCCACAACCATCACCACTTAAACCAGAGCAATTATCCAAAAACCCCACCCATCAGAGTGTGCGCCTAAGCTCCAAAAACTCCTACCATCTACATAGCATTACCATCATAGCCCAAAAGAAAACAAATCACACATCCACCTCATTTCAGTTAGCAGAACTTTACAAGTATTGTGCTTGATGAAGTAATCAACAATATTCATCAAAATTTAATTGACAACTATCTTTGATAACCATGAATGAACTCAAAAGAATCTTAAGTGATAACTAACATAAATGAAAGAAACTAACTAATGTTTCTACGTTCTTCAAAAAAACTAATGTTTTCGCTTTCAAAATCAATCTAAAATTTTCCTATCATCCCAAAAAAAAAAAATCAATCTAAAATTTCCTCTGTAAATATAAGATCACCCAATCCTTCTTCAAGTCTTCGTCCAACTGAAAAAATATATTTGCATCTTTAACTTCACTTCCCAACAAAAGCATAGCCCGCATTATATCTTCTCTACTTAGTTCAGGAATACTACGAAGCTCCTTCTGAAGACGTGCATAATCTGTGTGCGCAAATGCATCTGCTAGTCGGTTGGCAGCTGCAGTTAGTCCTTGGTTAGGATCAACGTCACTACTCTTCTTCCTTTTAATCCTTTCGCCATTTGTTGCCATACGACGTCGTACGTAATCAAGTAGCAACATCATCATCATTATAGTTGCTGCTTTTTTTCTATCTTCTTCAATGAGCATCTATGTAAATGTAAATTTAATCAATGAGGATATGACAGTAAAACAATTCTTGAAACAAAATCTAAAATATAAGCACCCTAAAAAAGTTGAAGCATCATTTTAGTATTATATGGATCTAACACAAACTGAAAAAGTTTCGATCTGAATCACTTGCACATCTAAACTTATCAACAACAATGCAAGCAACAGGGACATGATTTGGGAGTCTACAAATATGAGGTAGCTCAATGAATATCAACAACAACGCTATTTACTTTTTCCCGTTAAACTCTCTAGTTTCTTCTATTCCATAGTTTCATGTGTTTTACCAATTTCTACCAAGGAAGTTTGGTTGTCATTTATCAGTTTTCACACAAGATTATTGTACTGATTTCTTAGAAACTCCTTCTGCAGCTACTGCAATGACTACAAGGATTTGAATTTATGTAGTGACCAAGCTCTACTTGTTTAAGAATTGCATAGCGCAGTGCCACAGTGTGGGCAACCTTATGATCGAGAGGTGATGGAGAACGTTCTTCTAGAAAGAATCATGCTAAAAACGAAGTGCACAAAACACAAAACAGTAGGAAGGAGACTTTTATCCGAAAGAACTAATGCCCTACTTAATGTATCAGCCATTTATTTTTAATTTTTTTCACAGTTCTTATTGTTTATGTATGCACAATTTATTGTAACTTTCGGTTGCTGCTTCTTTGTAGTTGTAAAGTATCAGTGAAGTGCATTTTCAATTGTGTCAAAACAAAATTTTGGGTTATCATTCTAATTCATTTTCTGCTTGTTGAAACTTACATGTTTGGAGATGAAAGTAATTATGTCGAGATGCATGTTTTAAGGCTTGAGGTATGATTAATGCAGTTATAGTTGAACCAGGTAGTTTAAATATGCATTGATGGCTTTAGGGACACATTAACGTCATTGCAATGGTTGTTGTTAAGAAAGTGAAAATAACACTAGAGGACAACCGTATGTATGTACTTCGCTGCCATTTTTTTTTCTTGGGTTTTGTTTTTGCTTTGCATAAACTTGTTTCTCAATCTTCATTTTGTATTTTCGATTCTTTGAAACCTTTGGAGACATCGTCATTGATTATCCGTAAGACTAGCATTTGAATTGGATGTGTTTCTGCAATTCTATTCTCATATGATAATCATAACGAATCTGCAGGTATTTAGAATGCTCCTCTGCAGCTATTCAGGCATTGACTTCTTTTAAGAGAAAGTATCCAAAAACCATATGGGTCTTGGTCTGTGTCCATCCACATTTGCTTCCATTTAGTGCAACTGTTACTCTTTATTTTCAGTTCATCTAAATTGTATTTGAGAACATTATACATATGTTCGTTGATAGGTATGGCTCTTGGGCGGTTTGCTTCACCTATGCAACATGGTTTGGGATGAAGGCATTGGTGGCAGGAGGAAAAACCTTTAAGAACAGCTCTAGTGTCTGCAAAGCTTGTGAATTTTTGTTGAAGAAGCAGTTGGCTTCAGGAGGATGGGGAGAGAGTTATCTTTCTTGTCAGGACAAGGTTAGGTTATTCCCTCCTTTTGTGAATGGCATAAAATTACTTTCTATTCTTGTCAAAGTATGCATATGAATGCAGCTAATGAGATGTAACGAATTTTTTGAAAAACCTACTGACATTGACCTGAATTTCAATTCCGAGGAGTCAAACTACTAAACCCATAGCTGTTTTTTTTAGCAATTGGTTTCAACAGTATGCCACTATAACACTATCCGTTATTCAATGTTGTAATTTTTGGGGTGAAACGTTAATGTCTAATTTAGTGTTTTCTCTTGGACTGCTAGAGGAGGAAATTCAAAAGTGCCTTGAACTTAAAAATGGCTGAGTTTGAGGTAGAAATGGAACATAAGAGGAAAGCTCTGGATGAGGATGTAAATATTCTAATGTATAGAGTGAATGAGAAGTCCCTAAAAAAAAGTAAATCGACAAGACATTTAATCAAACACATTGTAGACAACAATGTTAAGGGGATTCTAGACACAATGTTAGAGAAGCATATAATCAAACACTATCTGAGCATAGTTTACACTTTACAGCATCAAATAAAACCACATAGGAGAAGAAGCTCAGCAATAGCATCCACCTCAAAAGTAAGAAACAGATTTTGAGTGAGAAACCACAATAAAATTGAGAATGTGTTGTGTACCTCTATATGCTTTCAAAGTCTCCAAGAATTCTGAACTCCAAATTTGGTGACAATCAGCGACAATGACGCACCAAAATCTCAACTAACAATAACCAAAATCACCAAAATCAACACAACACCGTCACTAAATCAAACAACATAAGAGAACGATCTTTATGAAATGCAAAAACACAAACCTTCACAAAGTGAGACGAGAAAGTGTGTACTTTCGATTTGGTAGAGAAAAAGGATCGAGGCAAAAGCTGCGCGATGGATTGAACTGCGCGATGGACGAGAGAGGGAAAACTGTACGATGGATTGAACTGCGCGATGGATCAGAGGCAAAACTGCGCGATGGACAGAGAGGGAAAACTGCGCGATGGATTGAACTGCGCGATGGATCAGAGGCAAAACTGCGCGATGGATTGAACTGCGCGATGGACAGAAAGTGTGAGACAGAAAGTGTGAGACCAAAACCTTCACAGTGAGCAAGCGATGGATTGAACTGCGCGACAGAGAAGAGGCAAAAATGTTGTTTGAGAGGAGTTAGTTGTGATTATAAAGAGATTTGGTAGAGATCGGTGGACGAGTTCTTGTAGAAGAAGGAGTCCGACTTTGAGAAGGAGTCGACTTTGGATCGAAGACGAATTTGCCCAAAAAAAAATTTCGAATTTCCACGCCAAAACAAAAGAAAAAAAATGAGGAAAATTAGTGGTGTGAGATTTTTTTCTTTTTTTATCAAACAAGGAATAAAACGGTTTTTTCCATCAAAAATTCATTTGGACTTTTAGAGTCTGAATTCATAAGAGATTTTTTTAATTTTTACAAATATCAAATTAGAGTTATAGAAATAAAAAAAAAAATAAAGGAGAGTTATAAATTGTTATTTCAAAGTCATTTATCATTTAAGGATGACTTTAAAATTAAAATAAAAAATTTTTAAAAACTTTCGAACAATCTTGTGAACTTTAAAAGTTTAAATAGTAGTACTCTTTCTTTACTACGGCTAGTAGTCTAGTGCTATTTGTTTTCACCAATTCCAAGTAGAGGTGTATATGGTGGTTTACATTTATCAGTAAGTTCATGCACCATTCCAAAGTTGGTTTTACCACAGAAGATCTCATGACTTTTGTTTTTGTCAAATAAGATATCATAACTTTGTAACTGTCTTTAATTGTATAAGAGTACGATAAACAGTACTATTAAATTATTGATCGAGTAGAGAAAAACCCTACAAGACTCAGATTATAAGACGTGGCACATTCAACAAGCTCTAAATCCATAAGATGTGAGACTTCCTAATAATTCGGCTAAGAACTCACACCCCATATAGAACTAATAACCAGTGCAATGCATCTCGAGGTCATGGCTCTGGCGTATTACCTCAAATGACCACTCCTTTCAAGGATCAACGTTGACTCACTTGCCCTCAGACAACTCAATCATAATGAAAATTCTAGATAGAGATACATAACAATAACAATAACAAATCAAGTTCAAGTGAAATAACTGTATATTTCTTAGCTGGTTTACTTACCTGTATCCGAACTAAATACGCTTTCACACGACTCCGAATCGTATCCAATGATTCTCAATGCTCGTCAATAAATTATCCTTCATGGTAGTCATTTAAATCAAATTGGCCATTTAAAGTCATGTTTTCCCATTTACATTTCGATTTTTGCTAATTCCCCAAAATTTGCGATTTTTCATAACGTTACACAGTTTATCCAATTTGGATCGATTCCCCAGTTATCGGGTCCCATTGGAACCATTAGGATACCCAAGAGAAACTCCATCATTTCTCAAAAGTTTTTTAAAAAATTTCTAAAATTTTGGGCCTGCGCCGTAGGTGGCAATGTGGGAAAAAGTTCCCAAAACGTTGCTTACGGCTTGACCAGGGCAGTGACCACCTGCCCTGAGCACCATGGCCAGCGCCAGGTGCAAATTTTTGTTGCCGAAGTTTTTTGAAACTCCGACTCGTGTTGCCGTGTTCCGAGCATATCCAAATCTCGTAGGGACCTCGAACGCTACTTAAAATGATCATTAAAACATACCAAACTTGTCTTAAAACTCACGTCCAAAAATCCAACAAATGCTTAAATTTCATAAATTCCCCTGCTACCATAGCAACCACCAATCAAAAACCTTGATTTATCACTCAAACCTCATCAAAACCAATACCAAAATACAAAAAATTCAGTGACCAACCTGATGTTCGAAAATCACAACGAATGTTCAAAAACACGACCCAAACAACGAGAATCAAACGAGTAATCAAGATATTACCTCTGTTCGCGTCGTTGGTCGATCCCTAGCCTTGATCCTCACTTGAGAATCCACAAAACACTTTCTTGCAAACCAATTTTCATTTTAAAGAGAGAGGTGAGAGAAAAGGTGATATACTTCATCAAACCAACTTAGTTATACTTAGTTTTAATCTTGACTACATCCCCCGCCCTAGGCACATCTTAGGGTCCCAATCACCCCATCCGCCCACTTTTGTGACTCAATTGGGTGACTTTTGGTTGCTCTTTGGTCTTATCCTATTTCCTCCACAAAAATTGATTCTCAGTCATTCCATACCTGACCTGCAACACAACTCGCACTGTTGCGTGTAATTAACGATACAATCGATTTGGAACGTATTCCCGTATTAATTAATTATTATATTTAATTGCACTTTGTCAATATTTTATTAATATAATCCCCTCGGGGCTCCGTTTACCCATAAACCGTTTGCCCGGTACTCGTTTTCGTGCACGTTTCCGAAGGCAAACTCATTCTATAACACAAACGCGTCAACATATACGTGCTTACACGTTTGGACAATTGGAAACACATTCGGGTAATATATACGTTATACGAACACCAGACAAAAATAACATAACTCGGTGTCAACAATGGAGAACCGAACATGCGTATAACGGAAATTAGTTCCACGTACCACCTAAAATGACACGTGATACAAGTTAGATTTTAGGGTCGTTACATTGTGGTTCACAAACTAGAATTATCTAGATGCCCATTCAAACCTAAATTATTAAATCCAAACTACAGGCCTAGGATTGATTTGATCTAATAAAAATCATATAAACAATAAGATTGTCACATTGGTCTATAATTTATTACATTATTTCACACAAACCCCCCGACTACTCATCACCCAATGCCCCGCACCTCGACATGTATCCCGAGGTACGCCATAATTTTACATTATTAAATTTCCTAACTTAGGCTATGGTTCAAATAGCCACCGTATACCATTTCCTAGCCTAGTCTAGCATCCCCTGGTTACTCCTGCCCGATACCCACATCGACACACACTTCAATGTATACATTCGTCACACCAACTCACCCGGTACGACAATGTACACACATGCGACGCAATACAAATAAATAATAATTTTCAACATTGCAAAATAGACAAACATCATCCATAAATAACATATACCCTCGGTTCTCGTGTCCGAGTAATCGAAGTTGTCCACTTAACGCTTGAATTACGACTGCTAATTCCCGAGATTAATGTTAATCCTAGTTTAATTAATTTGGGTCGTTACATTTCGATAACTTAATCGTTGTTAAATGTACAATTTCTTTTCGATTTATATGCGACTTATTGTTGATGACTTATATTCAAGCATGGATATTTTTTTGTTGTCAGATGCCTTACTTGCATGTCTTATAGTCGTTTTCATCATTTATTTTTTGAATATTGTGTGGACTTCTCTAGGATTTGACTCACTTTCATCATCTCTTCTTCTTGATGACGAAGTGTAGATTTTCTACAAGTAGAGGCAAGGGGTTCTTGGGCAACATTCTTGGCTTGGCAGCTGTCGAGTACCTACTCATAGATGTTACTTTTTATATTTTACTTTTACTTTTGGGTTATTAGAGACATATTAGGCATGTAAATATTGTCTTGTTCATTCATTACTTGTTACCTTATATACAAAGTACTGAATTTAGGTTGATATACCAACATGAAAACTTAGTAAAACACTTATTATTGCTAACTTCAGGTAAATTTAAGACTTTTGCTTATTTTACTGTTAAATAACTGGTAAACACAACAAGTTGATAGAAATAAGCTAAAATCCTGACTAGATCACCTGAAGACTATTGTGATGACGTAAATAAGGCATGGGTCAAAGATATTATCGCGGGGCGTCAAGGGCAAGTGTGCAGCGTTGTGGCATGCTTGGTGATGTGTCCAGCCCCATAGCGGTGCCCGATTGCTTCAAAATTTGGGGCTGTCATACAGCATGCCACATCATCAAAAAAATAGAAAAAAAGAGGCACGCACACAAAAAAAAAAAAAAAAAGAGAGCATAGAAAAAAACCGAAAAAATATATATTAGAAGATTTTATGTTTTTCTTGTTTTAGATTTTGTTTGGCAGCAAATCTATATATATAGATATATACATGTTATATTATCCTTACGAAAAAACATATATCGATACATATATACATGTATGTATTGTGATAGTAAAAGAGCCCTTTTCCAAAGAAAAATTGAAAATATGTGAACAAAGTCACCAAAAAATAATTATATACGGATAAACAAAATAAGAAGAATGGTGACATATATATAACGCAAAAAAGTAAATATATTTTTTTTGTTACGTTTTATTTAGCGGTTTTTTTGAAAAAAAAAGTCTTTAAATGTATAATTCACATTGTACATTGGAGAAGGTCTTTGAAATTCAATGTTTATTTAGTTCACATACGATGGACATTCGCTCCATAATGATGATGTGGCATAAATTCACAGCCACAATTTACATTTACCATTGAAGATGCTCCAAGGTTCGAACACATAACTTATTACTCTCAAATACCATACCAAATCATTGAACCACCCACCCAATTAATTATATTCTCCACCATTTAATTAAACATAGCTCTTTCCTACAAGCTTAATTAATCTATAATAAATCTTACCTATCGGGATATGCGTGGGCACATACAATCCGTTGAAAATCAAAGGATACGCAGAAGTGTGTATTGTTTGTGTGTGTTGTTTTTTAGAGTTTCAAAAGCATTTTTCCAATGGAAATACCGCAATTCTTATGGAATAGAGAGCAAAATAGACTGCAACTAAAAAAAGAGCAAAATAAACCTAAAAGGATAAAACAAACCATTTAATTAAGAATCATTTCAATATTAAAATCATTCAATAGTTGAAAATTTATTTTGCATAGTCAGTTCAATTTAGTCTTTTCGTACCCAATATTCTTGGTAGGTATATATATATATATATGATGATGATCCAAGGAACAATATATTAAGTGATTATTAGGGGTACGGTTTAAGGCTTAAATTAAAACCACAACAAACCAAATCTGATTAATATTTTCATACAAGTGTCACAATTGGAGCTTCATGCATTGCAATCATTGTATTTCGTATTATAATGATAGAACTATTATTATTTTTTTGTTGTATTAGACATTAGCATCCAACTATATTATATGAGAGTTGTATTTTTCAATGGAAGACAAAGAAACCATAATCTTTGTAGCATGCGTAATTGAGACCAAAGTAGCAAATACTATAAGTTTATAACTATATAATCAAATTTTCTTAAAAAAAAAAACTATATAATTAAATTCATTTGTTAATTTGGTCAGTTTCTTCCTCGCCCATACCTACCAATATTCTTTCTAATTTAACCATCTTTAATACATAAATATGAGCTTCACTTTTTTTTTGATAAACACGTGACTTTATTTTTAGAGCTTATAACTATTTACAAACTGTGGTGAAATATGAGCTTCACTTCAAAAGATTTAATTAGCACCATCAATTAAAAAGAGATCTACACTTGAATTCTTTTCTTTTTACGAATTCACATTTAATTAAATTGGTACTATATATATATTTCAGTTCCCAAATCCTTAACAAAGATCTATTTGAAAAGAAATGGTTTTATGTTTGGGACCATATTTGACTGAATTAGGTACCACCAACTATATGAATATGAAAGTAGGATTCACGAGTTCTTTTGTAAACATTGATCAGGATCATCCGTGTGGGGTCGGCCCTCCCAATAATATGCAAGTTGGGTGTCCTTAAATTACATGTGGGCCTACTTAAATATGCTCCTTTCTACCAAAAAAATATACTGGAATAATGATGATAAGAGTAGCAGTTTATATCATTAAATGCCCAAGGCTTTGATGATTGCCCATCATCTAGTAATTTTATTTTGCCTGATTGATGGAAAGATATATAGATAGATCATGACCCACCAGTTCACGGCCCCTCTTCAATTATGAAATTTGTTAATCTCAGAATTTATAAAAATAAAAAAATAAAAAAAAAAAAAAAAAAAATTGAAGCCAAAATTTATAAATTCTCGCTCACAACAATAAAGTACCTTTTTCATCACCAACGATTGGTGTATTAGAGTAGTTAGGCACTGCAGGGGCGGAGCCGGACTCTTAGGACATGGAGAGCCAAATTTTCTAATATAGATTAGACTTAATAAAATAAAATAAAAACTTATCCATTATGTTGCCTCAATTTCATCATGTTAAGCTCAAATGTAAAGATTTTGTTCAGGACATATCCTTAATAATTAAATTGAGGTATAGTATATAATCACTACTATGTATCAATTAAATAATCCTAACTACTAACTTGATCTATGACCTATCATAAAAAATTTGATTATTTGATTCACTTGCTAATTAACACTATAGCTGTAATTTCATCTAATATTTAACACGAAAAAAATAATAATTATACAGCACAACTCACATTATTTTATAGACATCAACAATCATTAATTGGTGAATGAATTAGTAAGAAAGAGCATGAAAATGTCTTGATAGAGACATTTTGAGACAAAGTTGTAATCGAGAGATAACTAGTAAGAATATATTGTGAACTGGAGAAAATTAGTAGATATGATGAAGCATTATTGAATAAATTATAAGTTGAGATTGCAATATTGCATGTAAAATAGAAAGAACGATTGACTATCGACGAATCAATATATGGAGCACCTCAAATGGCGTCAAGAAAGACGATTAATTTTTTTAATAAGAAAGTTGATTACTTAAGAACAACAATATATTTCATTAAAGGAAAATAATAAAATGACCACTTTCAACGTACAATTAAGGTGCAAATCCTTGTCTTTTAGCCATTTATGGCTCTTTCTTATCTCCCCAAGTGAGGGTCCCACATATGATAAAACACTATAAACGGTTAAAAGACAAGGCGTGCGCCCAAAGCGTGCGTTGAGAGTGTGTTAGATTATCATTTTTTTTATTAAAATGCTTCATTTCTTGTGTTGAGACAAGTCCATACACACATCGTAGTGTACATCGAACAAGACCCACATCAATTGGTTGCAAATGCTTTCCCAATCACACTATATTTCTCTTTGATGGGGTGCATTGCGGATTTTTTTTTTTTCAAATGGATGAGGGGTGAGGAATTTAAATGGATTTAAGTGGATGAGGGGTGAGGAATTCAAATGGATGAGGGGCGAGAAATCCCCATAGGAAGTAGGACTTCTCGCTGTTATGAACAGGGATGAGGAATTTAAATGAGGATGGAAGAGAAGATTGGAGAAAATCGATGGAAAATTGATTCCCCATGCGAGGATGGAGACAGGAATGCAAAAGAAAACATCGCCACAAGGATACCCAGTTATCCCCATATTTAAATTTATAATATCTATTAAATATACATACATACATATTTACCATATGATGTACTATAATATACGTTTATATTATATATATTTAATATTTCACACTTTCCACCACAAGCTCTAGTCTCTAGTGATGAAAATCAAATATCAAACAAACTCTAATAAGATTTTGAATTTAAACTTTTTTTGGAGTAATATTGTGAACTGTTTTGTTGAAACTTATTTACAAGTGTTGGAACTTCAAACTTTCATTGTATAGTATGTAATTTGCATTTTATTTTGGTTGTAAGTTGTAATTTTTCATCAGTTGGTAATGTATGTGTATTTGTCATCTAGACTTTAAAAACTGATTTTTGTAGAAATCTATGATTTATTGTGGATGGTATGTATGCTTGATATATATTTTGGTTATGAATTTAATTTAGAGTAGATTATTTTATTGTATTACATATGAATTATTCAAATGGAAAAATCTTCCCCTGGAATCCCCACACAGAAAGTGATATAAATTTCCCGTGAGAAATTAAATGGGGAAAAACATTTTCTCATAAAGATTCTCCATCCAGCGATGATTAGACAAGAACGGAGATAGAGATGAAAATCCACCTCTGCATGAGGATAGGGATGGGGTGAATTCTTAAACGGGTATTCACACCCCCTCAACATCTACATTTCCTCTCTCCATTGACACCCCTAGCTTCATCCCTTAGTGAGTCAACCCGACTCGAGTTCAAATTTGTCGATTAGATTTGGATATTGGGCGGTCCAGACCACAAAAAAGTAACTTTTCATCACAGACCTTTATTTTGTTTAAGGTAGAAATGAAAAACTTTCTACAATCTGGTCCCTATAATCTCACCAGTTACTAACTCAATGCCTAAAGTTGAAGTTGGGCTACATCGGTCCCTCCACTCCCTCACTCACTCCAAGTCAGACCCTACAGTTATTATTTTATCAAAACGTCTCATACCATCAATTTTTCAGATTGAAAATTAAAAAGCATTATAAAGCGACCCGAATTTAATAAATCTAAAAGAATAATTAATTTTTCCTCAAAAAATCACTAATTTAGCTTTTGAAAAAAAAAATATATATATATATATATACCACTATATATCCATAATATTCTCCGTACGTATATGCTTATAAGAGGAATTAGCATATATTCCCAAAACCTATAGATACTCAATGAAAAAGAGTTAAAATTATCAAAATATTGTATAGTTAGCACGAATGGAATAAGATACAAAACCGGAAAAAAAATGCTACATGAATATCAATCGAAACATATCACACAAGCCATTTCTGAGTCCTCTGATGTTTCTCAAATTATGAAAAACAACATGATTCCAGAGACATTTGATGTCTCCGTCGCTCAAAAAATTAAGGACTTTGCTAGAAGGCACACCCTTATTCAACTGTCCGTGTCCACTTCGTGATGTGAACTTACACATCTTGAGATTCAAAAATTAAATCATAATATCAACTCATACAATTAAACTAACAGCAATTAAGTACTTAGGTAGCTCATTGGTTTGTATGAACCAATTCCTAATTCCCATACTAAACCATACTAAACCATACTTAGGCAGCTCATTGGTTGAGGTAACACCATACTAAACCAGTTTTTTTCTTATACATAAAAAAAAAATCTAATCTTTTTCCTAATTCTCATCTGTTGAACAACCATGTATGAACATGAATGTATAGCTGTTTTAGAAGTGAATATCTACTATATAATGCAAATTACAACATAATTAAATTAACCACTAATCTTGCAGTCCAAGGCCCCAAGCAAGAAGTTAGACTTTTCAAAGTGAAGTTTCAAAACTTAAACAAACAAATCCAAATGGGAACTTGAAGAATTAATGAAAGAAGAGAAAGTAGTGTAAAAACTGACAAGAGATAGCAAACATTAACAATAATAAAATGTATTAATATATTACATAATGTTACATATCTTTGGATTTGAGCGATGTCAGATGCTTGGCTTTATGGATACACTGACATGTGAGCTCATCTCTAGTGGGGCTATTTTTTTTCGTAGGAACAAGCTTGATAAGTGTTTCATGAATTAGCAAAAATTGCATTGTTGTTGCTTGGTTTTAACTTTTACGGCAAAGATTAATTTAGTATTTGGTGTCTGTTTGGTGAAGAGTTTTTAATTAGGTATAGCTGAAATCAATGATACCTTAAGCATGAATGATGCAAGGTAATAGTTTTCAAATAAAATAGGAACTCACTTAATGTGCAGCAGCAGCATCAGCAGAGAGTCAGCCATGATGCGAGCACCATTCATGTTACTGCACATATTTTTGAGCTGTCATTAGTGTTGAGGACTTTGATGCTTAAGCCTACTGTTACACATGACTTTGATGCAGCTACACCAAACTTTTGACATTTTTTAAATCCAATGTCTTCCAAGTTTCATGGTTGCTTCTTGAATCAAGACCACATCTCTCTGATTCATCTTAATTTTTTTCCCACTGTTTTGAAAATCTTGTACCTAAATTTAAAACATCTCTCTGATTCATACTAGATTTGTTTCCACTGTTTTCAAATTCTTGTACCTAAATTTAAAACTATTACCAACAATAACAAACCCTCAATATATACCAAATTTGTAAAAGTCGACTGTATAAATCAAACTATTCCACCCAGCTCAATTAATGGATATGATAGTATCAGTGTTCTTTCGTAATCCTATATTCAAATCCTTTCTAGTTGAGGCATCTAAAGTTATCGTAAATTTACTCATATACTTTTAAATTTCTTCAATTTCTATTATTTAGTTTTAGATTGGACATTTACATGTCGTCTTTAGATGTGTCCAAACTAAGCAATCACCCTCCATAAGTTATGCATCGATTAGTGCAACTAGTTTTTTTTTTGTTCTTTTAATCTCAACAATTCTTATTTTATCTTTAGGACTTTTACCATTCATGTACCTAAGCATCCTCATTTCCACCACACCCTTTTGGGTATGTATTATTTTCTTACTATTGAAACTAATATAGAACAAAAAATTTTAATTTGGTGCCCCACTTTCTTTCTTCCTACTTGGGTCTCTCTTGTTCTTTTTGTTTTACTTGATCTTGATAGTTGACCATCACTGTGTGATAAGTTCAAATTTCTCAGCACTGTATTGCTCTTTTACTTCTCTCTTTTGCTGCTCAAATGGGACAATTTAGGGGTCCTAACTTTGTTCCAAAATGGGAAGTTCTTAGAACATGTGCTGCACACACCAAAACAAGGGGGAAAAAAAGAAAAGATCTGGACTGTTCAGTTGGTAAAAATGAGTGGTCCTCCCAACTGTATCAACTGCCCAGTTCATGTGGTATTAGTGAACTCAGTGACCTAATGATAAGAAAATTACTGATGCAATGACAAGTTTAATTATACTTTATTATCTGCTAAGCAAACTAAATGAAGACCAGATAATGCATTTGTCTGATGCTATCAGTTGGCCGTCAGAATAGTTTAAATCCTGTACCATTCTCACAAATGATTTCTTAGGATAATTCTTTTTTCATTGAAGTAAGAGGTTTCAATTCTTCAAGATCCTTAATCATACTTGAAGTATCCAGATAATATAGAAGATTTTCCAAATGATGAACTATTTACTCGAATTTAAAGACTTGTAAGAAGCATTGAGTCTCAACCACTCATAATATTTGACCAATTACCTAAGCATTATTAACTATCTCAGTAACATGCAACTGAAAATTTAAAAAGAATAAGAAAAAAAAGAGATATCATATAGGACACTTTAGCATGCTAGATGTAATGTTGTTGGGTGATTGTACATCATATAACGTGCATCAGGTTCTTGATACAGAGGCAATGTGTTTCTATAGGCACTACTGCACAACTATCATGCATGTTCATTAGTGAGAGCACTCCTGTTGGTCTTATGCTGCACACGACACTAGCTAGGGTCCTAGAGGAACCTTTTCAGATTTTATTTTTTATTTTTCGATAGAGAGCTCTATGATACTGAAAAAAAAATTCTGAAAATCAAACAAAGAAGGATGGGAAGGAAACCTAAGCTATGAAGCTAACTGTCACCTTCGTTTCTTCTTGATTCTACCAAGTGAGATCAAACCAACTTTCCACTGTGCTAGTAAATGGTGAAGAAAAAGGATTAGGGCACAAATCAAAATCAATATTACTAGTCATAATTAACTCCCGATCCTCAATCCCGAATTAGTTGGATTCAGCTACATCAAAGTCTTCCCCTCCTGATCCTCCCATCACAAAAAAATTGAATGAGTATTCTGATCCACAAACATTCAAGTTAAGATTAGATAAATACTATGAGTTCAAAAGTCTTTACAGAGACTGGATCATTCAACTCCCTCATAAAGTTCTAATTCTCTTTACTCAATATACATTTAAAATTGGTAGTCCCTACACGGCATGCTTAATTAAAGCTGCCCTTTTCGCCTGTTCTCCCTGGGCCATGCTTTCTTCTTCTTCTTCATACAGTTTTACTGGGTGTGTTTGTCACCTATTCTCTTAGATGTTATTGCAAATCGCTATCGTTTGAAGAAATCCATTAGTGGAGAAGCCATGATTCTCAAGGTTTAATGGGAAAATGCCTACATATCTATTCCTATCAATCTTTCTTTTCAATGATGAAACCTCAATGTTTATCATGAAATCTATGACAGTGACTAGGGAATCATGTGGCCACGAATATTCTTTCCTAATCAACTTATGAGTGTATCGTAGAAAAGCTATAGATTTATCTGGTCAGCGGATGCGCATTTGCCCAGCAATGCCTAATGAATACTAAGTCCCACTTACTTAAAGAGTCCTGGTCTTCTGTTTATGATTTTGTCTCTACACATATGTTGATGTCATGGAAGAGCAATTCCCTCGTCATACTATAAGCGTTGGGCATTCTCGAAATCGTTACCTTAACTGCAAAGAAGGGGATGCCCAAAGTAAGGTTAGCGACTGGAGTGAAGTTTTAACAAGGAAGCCGTACTGGAAGGCAATCATAATTTGGAAAGACACAAAAGACTATTCTTTCACTATGTGAAAAGGGTGGTAGCAAAAATAGGGCCCTTTAAGATATGGAAGATGAGGCTAATTTGGAATTAATGGCTTCACCATACCTGTACATACCCCACCCAACCAGCCAAGGTTCAACACCCATAAAGGATGTTGACGAAGTACAAACTATCATTTGGGTAGCTCATAAATGAAATGCTACAATTGGAATAATAAGCCTAGAGTGAAAAAAATATCATCAAATTATTGCCCTAATAACCTTCAATGCAGATCCCACTTTCTATCTTTTCACAACTACTTTTTTCTCTTCGAAGCACTTCCCGCTTCCCACCCAGTTCTAGAACCAATATCCCAAACTAGTTCAGATTGACGTTCTACAGAGCACATAAGATGGTGATGTCTTCCAACAAAACTTTTCCTGTACCTTCTATTCTAATATTGTTTCAAATTCCCCATCAAGAAGAAACAAATAGTATTCTTGCTCTAATTTGTAATCCTTCATCTCACTATAAAATATTATCATGCCTAATATCTATTCTATTTGAGATGGTGACATGTCACCATGTCATGACCTCATCCATCCTTAGCTTTTAGTTCAATTTAAACACAACTCATAGAAAGGCATGTTCAAATATGATCAAAATTGTTCAAATCAAAGAAATTCATACATAGAATTAAAAGAAATCAGCTGAGGCAATAACAGGAATGAAAGGCAGACACAAGCATTAATGAGGTAGGATGAGGAAAGGGATTTGGGTGTGACTGAGCGTGTGGGGAAGGGATTGGGCTTTGAAGACAGACATTCGAGAGGGTCCCCTCGTGATTGTCACGTGCTCCTCACCCCAGATAAAAGACAGCTAGTTGTCCAACACATCCAGCCAACCACGTTTCACTCGTTCTCTCCATCCCACACACACCGGCACCTCCCTCTCTTCTAACCCTAAACCACCAATTTATGGAGAGAAAAGTACATGTTTTCTAGAAAATAAAATTGAACTTGTTCAATAATTCATTTTATCTTCGATATTTGGATATTATTAAGTCATTTGCAAGCTTGTTGAATAATTCATATTTATTTTTATTTTCTCAACAATTTTTTCATCATCCAGACAACTTTGTCTAGAGTATAGAATAGAAATATGAAGATTCAAAGAAAAGTAAGAATAGCACTATTGAAGCAAAAATTAGACGGTTGCAATGATTTAGACACATCAAATACGGCCTACAAATCTCCCAATTAGATATAATAGAATTTGAAGAAGTTCGACAATATAAGAATAGACTTGAGATAATTTGCAAGGGAATTTGAATGCATACCGTCAAATGCATTAAATTGAGCGAAGTGAAAGTGTCTAATTCATGTAGCCGATACCTACTAGTTTGGGACTAAAACTATGTTTATGTACCAACACTAAGTCAGACATCAACTACGAACTTGTACATATAGGTGGGTGTGAAAAGGCTAAAACATATAGACAAATAATAGGCCTAGTATGCTCACGCGATAAGATCAGGTAATTTCAGTTAAGGTATGAAAATAAAAACTAATTTATATTTTGTTTGGGATGTGGTCAATAGAGTACACTGGCTGACCTAGGATACCACTTCACCGTCGAAAAGAAAAAAGACTACGATGAAGAAGAGGGCATACATCTTAGCAATGCGTTCATCAGTGGATTAAAAAGGAAAATCTGGGAAGATAAAGTGACATTAAAATGGAGCTGCTTTGTAGATATATAAAGGAAAAGGGCTCAAGATTCTCAAAAACGTGAGAACTTTTGTTGAAAACTCTAAGATTGGAAGGAAAAAAGTAATAGAAGAGACCTGTTTCCCTTTGCCTTTGTGAGTGCATCTTTTACTTCCTATCTTTAGCTTTGACCTCATGTCAGGCTTTCTACACAAACGTTATCTTTCAGTAGCAATAAAGTTGAAGAGTCAATTAGAGTGTTAGTAAAGTATTCATCCTACAGTAATATAAAACAGAAAAGCATCCATAACATGCAAAACAATGGCATATCAAAAGAGAAAAATAACCTCATCAGTTTACTGCAGAAATTTACATTACAATTCGTTTTGTCCTAAACTTTAACGACTAGTCTATTCTTCAACATGCCCACGAAAAATCTTTACAAAAAATAAAATAAAATAAAATAAATAAAAAAACCCAAATTGTTGCTTTTAGGCAGCAATTGAGGACTTATTGTTGTTCATCACAGATAAATTTAGGCTTTAGTGGTCTCCCTTGGAAATGTGAAATGGTCGGCCACCCTTTGATTTGCCAAATCCTCAAAACCAAATACATGAAATGTGATCCCAAACATCTTATCAGAAATTGGAAATTTAAGATAAGGTAGGAGAGACAAAAGTTCATGCAAAGCACTCACCCTGTCCGATCAACATGAGATTTCACCAATCACACGTGCAGTGTGGCCCGCCACATGGGTCTAGATAGTGCTCAACAACTGGACAAAATCTACCTTACTTCAGCTCATCATCTTTTCAAACAGAAGAACACAAGTTCTTACATGCTCTAATTTCTTACTTAGCAGTTTTTTGCATTACAATCCACACCAAAAGATATTGAACAGCAGAAGAGAGCTAATGGGCCCAGAAAGAATGAATGAGATTTGAAGCATTCTCTACTCAATTAAGAAGCTGACCAAGAATGCAAATCTTAGATATTAAATCACTATCCGAAAGCAAATATTGGTGGTTCTCGTTTACATTTTGAACTTGCAAAAGTAGGAACTTGCGACGAAATAATGTGAAGAAGAAAGCAATGATGAGAAAAGGATATAGAAGGTGGTTGAACTCGAGAGAGGAAACTATGACACATTCCACTTGGGCTTCTTTATAATATATAGCCCTTTGAACACTTTCACTTTCCACCATTGAGTTTGAGGGATTGTGGCAGACAATAGGAAGACATGAGAAGATACCTTTGGAAATCAGGGATACCAAGGAGACATCCGTAGCAAGGTCAAACAACCATTAAGAAATGGAATCTCCCCGTAGAGATAGCTCTTTCTCTATATATGTGCACACGTGTGTGGCTATTTCATCCACATATTATATTGCAAAATGAAGACTCAAAAAATGCCAGTATGGTTTTTCTTTTTTGGTAGAACAGTAGGTTTTTTTTTCCCTTAGTATAGGAGTAATGCGAGATGAACATGCCAAACCATGACCATGTCACGAATTTAACATACATTGTAGGTGAGGTGCCTACCACGCCAGGAAAAAGTGATTTAAGACCACCGTGTAGAGAATTTCAGCAAGCCAGAATCAATGTCTAACAAAGACTGGAAAAGCTTCACATACACCAAGAAAAAAAAACTGATGCGGGACAGGCATATTTATCATAAGAAAATGTTCCTAAACACACATTAGACAGCCCTTTGCACAGCGGGAGCATAAAGCAACAAGCTAGGTATTGGAAAAACAGCATAAATTAAGACTAACACTCTTGAGCTTCACACAAGAATACTGAATCAAAGACCATTACTTGCTAAATTCAAGTAAATATGAGGCAGAGACAACTTTCAAACCTTCCCAAGAATAGAAAACAGAAAACAAAAAAATAAACTGAACAAGAGAAGAAATATTATTCAACCAATTTTGGCATTCTGATTTACAATGCAAAGAGTGTTGTACACTAGGAATTCAAATATTGAGATGAGAATAAAGTAAACAATGCCTAATCTTTCAGAGAGCAATTGCCAATTCATCAACCTAGCTACGCATTGAGCAAGAAAGATGAGCAATCACGGTTTCTGTTCAAGATGATCAGATTCAAATTTGGTTCATAAAGCATAACCCAATGAAAAGAATGCCATAAATTCAATTATCATGATATGGATAGTTTAATGGTCTTCATTTATTAATAACACAGGCTAACTATCATGTAGAATCGGTAGATTGATATAGAGTCAGTTATACTGATAACATTGAAAAAGGACTCAATGCCCACGGACCGCTTCGGCACTCTCTTGGGGAAGACAAAAGTGTCATAAAAAAACTGAGAGTATGTCTCGCTTCTCACTAATATGCCCACAACACTTGGAGTGAACCTAAGTAACTTATGCTCAATAACTAAGAGACTAACTCACATCACATGAGATGAGATCGATGGCCAAAGGATCATCTTCAGCTTCAATTTATTAATTAGTAGCTACCCCCGGATCCAAAAATTATCAACCTAAATGATACCCAGCCTAAACATCTGTCAATATCATCCAACAAGGTTCATGCAATAAAAGCTATATAAATCTGGATTCTCCATTCCACTCTATCAGAAGCTGCCACAACCATCAAATTAGCGAGAGACATGTTTATTAATTTTGCAAATATTATGATAGGTCGCCACCTTTAGCATTGTCATGTGTTGGTAATAATTCATTTTTCCTAAACTGGTGCTGCAATTGGTTTTTGCTGCACCTGTTCAAGCAGCATTTCTTGAACATAAATTATAAGTTAAATCAACTAACTTCACAATCTCAATGGTAAATGGCATCATTCTAATTGAATTTTACACCTTTAAGCTCCATTGTAGAGTGCATATGGCACAAATCCGAACTACATAATTCTGATTGATTTACAGCAAATAACACGGGCAACCTACACAACCTTAAGAACAATAATAGAACTATACAATAACCAGCTCAAAACATGCAAACAAAGAAAACAGAATCCCAAGCACACATGCAGAGATAATGTGGCACTCTCATTAACTACATATCATGCCACAAAGATGATGAAAATCATCATGAAAAATATCAGAACAATGAATATTTTAATTAGAAGCCACCTGTTTGAAGATATTTGGTGTAAATGCTTCAGAAGAGCACTTCGGGCACCTTCAACATTAGCCAAAGACTCATCCATGTTATCATCGATCCTGCATATATTTGACAAGTTTGTACATGAACATAAAGATAGCTATTCTGAAGTTTGTAATTTAATTCATAATGTCCAGCAAACCATACAATCCCTTCGCCACCTAAAGATGTTGTGTACTACGAACTAAAAAGCAAGCGGATAAAGGGAAACATGAAAAAATTGGTTTAAAAAGAGTACAAGGTTATGTCAGGACCATGGTGTAAGAGATTGAAAATTCAAAATAAAATAAACTAAATAGGTTCAGAAGCAGCAAAGCAGATGAGTGCCAAGTTCAAAATAAATAAAAAAAATAAAAATTCTACATAAAATACTTTAGTTATCAAATGCCATGAAACAATGCTTTAGAGTCGGGAAAAAAAAAAACATGGCAAAACATTTCAAATAAGTCTGAAGAAATGACACCAAAATCTCAAGTTCACAAAATCAAGCTATAGAAGAAAACCTGATGGCCAGCTCTCCTTGCTGTGCAACCATAGTCGCCAACTGTGAAAAGATTCCACCAAGTTCGGAAATTGTGGACTCTATATTTCGAAGAGCTGATGCCTGGCCCTGTGTGTGGCTTTCTTGCCTTGGAACAACCTGCTGTAATAACGAGACTTCCATGTGGTGGGATGGACTGCTTTCGACAGCTGACCTTCGTCTGGTAAGGCCATGGTTGAGACAGCTTTTTAGCACAAAAGTAATTACATATATACACACAATTTGTCAGATCACATAATATCATTTTCGCCAATCACAAAGTGAAGCACATCAGCAGGTTGATCACTGAATACATGAGAAGCATTAAAAAAAAGATCAAATGTAAGACGGGAATAATTAGGATGGTGATCATCAGCTTGTTACCACGATTTGGCAGCACCAACGTGGAAGCAAAAGTTTACAAGTAGAACCTGATGCTGTTAAGATCCTAAGTTTCATTTTATTTAGAGTCGGATGCGCCTATGAAAAAGTTGTAAAGTTTTTTGGTTGTTGAACACACTAATTTTCAAAAATTGTTGCAACCAAAAAGAAAATTCAAAAATTGTAGATAAACAGTATTTGAACAAGACCAAGGATGACACACTAGCTTTTCGTGATCTCAATCAAACCTTGTCCCATGGGTATTAAAATATATTGAAGGCATTAGACTACTTAGGTCAATAAGCATGATTTTCTTGATAAGAAAAATAGAAAGCATGATTCACTTCTTTAGTCTTAGACAAAACTACAGAATTATAACTGAAAATTTCAACTCCAAAAAGATCTCATTTTATACATAATTATTAATCACATAAAAGATCATTCCACATAGATGCTAACCCTAATTCTCTTTTCTGCTCATAAAACCTCAATTTCCTAAGGTGTGTTTGACAGGTGAGAAACTATGTTACCAGGACTCGGGTGTGGATACGTGTCTAAATGTCGGACCTGCCGGTTCTTTAATTTAAGGATACGGGAACCCAACAAGAAGAATCTAAAAAATTAGACACATATGCTTAGATACATGTACTAGTGTATATATAGTAGCCTATAAACCTTTTTTCTTTCTTATTTTCTATTTCTTAATATACATTAGGAGGTTCTTGTTATCTTTTTTTATTCTTGTATATTTTAGGTTGAAATGAAGAGTCTGGGTAACATAGGTGAGAAAATATTCAGCATTCACTACAGACAATATTTTCTCAAACCAAATATTCTATCACCTAAAAGTTGAAACAACATTTCCTATGAGAGGCTATTAATTGCAATGTCGCAGGTTTCCACACATGCCTTTCATCGAACTCCTTCCCTCGCCTTTTCTTTAAACAAAAATAAAAAAATAAAAAAAATATGCCATGTTTAATAAAACAACTAATGCATGGTCAAAGAAAAAGAAACACCATAGCAAACATTATTTCCCTAACTTCTCTAACACTAATATTTTCAAGGAAAATAGAGTATTGCAATTTTATACAATTTTTTGGCTAAAAACAAATAAGAACTAACGGATTAACAAAAAAAAATAATTAAACTAAGCACAAACCAGCTTAAAGAATCCATATAATTTTAAGGTTTTGGATTAAGTCCATAGTTTTACACAGATAAGCAATTAAAGGGATGCTATCAAAGAGAATGAGCATACCTTAGTTGATTGCTACTTTGAGCCGCAGTTGAGGCCATTCTGAAATAAAAATATTGCATGGGTTAGGTTGGCAACTTTCAAAGCGAAAACTGTTGTACAGACTCACATTTTTAATAGTTATTACAGTTGGACATATAAAATCTAATAGAAAAATCAAAATTAGCAGGAAAATGATACCGGCACGGCCAAAATGTTTATATAAAAATAATGCATAAACATATGAGAAGAACACATAGACTACATCAGATTCAATAGACACTGAAACAATAGAGAAGTCATTTTATGCTTATCTCACAGGAGGAATAAGATTGCTGATTTGCTATTGAAGCATTTCAAGTCAAAGGAAGGATTCATTGACTTATTTCTCTATCACAAATCTTAAGAAATTTAGAACTGTATTATTCATATCATGATATAACAAATGAAAAAGCTCTAGAGAACTTTTTAGTACTATCTTGCAAACAAATTCTTGCCACTTAAAATATATTAAACCCAAAATCTATAGTGCGTATGGTTGTTTGAAGTAAACAAGAAGTATAATTTCTTGAAAATCCTTAGTGAAGAAGAGTACAAAATGGTCCATTTTTACCTAACAAGTAACCCCTACGAATCATAAAGCCCAATGACAAAACTTAACACTATTTTACATTAGCAGCTTTTCACCATGGATCTCATTCAGTGCTTGAGTTTGTTCACCATAATTCGCTTCAAGTTGAGAATGAAATTCCTTTCGCCAATCAGCTCGGGTTGGGCACGTTTTGCATTCAATTCAAACCTAGCATACTCCCACTTTAAACTCTATTTTACAGGGAGACAAGGGAATGACTACTGAAACGTGGATTTGAGTTTTAGAAGAAAACGGCAGAATATGCATTTGGGATACCATGGGAATATAATACTGATGCAGGAGTTTTCCAAAAAAGAAATACTGATGCAGGAATAGATTTAATAAAGAATCAGGAATTAAGTTTCTATTCCTTCAAACTTCAAAGGTTGTCCACTGTCCACACTGACAATTAGTAGAGGGCTCTGAATAATTTCACATTTTCTAGTCTCAAATGTGATTTTTGAAGTGTCTGGGAATGTTTAACAAAGTTGCCCATATTTAACTATGTAGATAGATAAAATAGGAACTTTTTTTGTTTTTGATAATTGATCACCAGATCTTACAGAGGTGAAAATGCCTCATAGATAGAATAGGAACTTAATTTTAGTGTTTTGGTGTGATTTTACTCTCTTTTATAAAACAACAAATATATAAAGAACTCATATTCTATTCGCTCAATCAATTAGAAAATTAGACACAATAGAAATAGAAGAAAATTGAAAATGTAGTGGTACACTGATAGAATCCTGAGATCTTATTGCTTAATCGAGAAAAAAAATAACAAGAACCAGAAAACCCAGATAAGAGTCTTAAAACTCTCTCAGGCCAAACTCATAAGAGTTCCCAAATTACAATCAAGATAACAAGATGGTTTTCTCTACCGTACAACATCTATTTATACTATAAATCCAAAACTACCCAATCAACCTCCCTTGTAACTAACTTGCACTCACACCCGTATTGTTGTTGTGGTCCCACTAACCCCTTATTGATACAGGGTCTTATCATTACTCACCCCTTTAACAACCACCTTGTCCTCAAGGTGGAGAACAAAAATTTAGGCGTGAAGTGGAGCCCCAAGACCAAGATCATGAACAAAAGTGAGTACCGGCGCCTTGCCCTTGCTCGACTGCAGACCTCCGTGTTGACTCCCGAGAGTTGACCGAGTACGCCACGCCATCATAAGTCCTCGTCATAGTCCATGTAAGAATCCATATCAATCTCATATCGAGTCAAGGAATAGGATCTCGCCTAACCAGCCACAATGTGAGCAATGAGAACACATCAAAAGCCTTTAATGAGTCCATTTGATTAATACTAGGGGCGGAACTAGAGGGGTGGCAAGGGAGGCGGTCGCCCCCCTCCGCCCCTCAGGACCCCATATATGCACCCCTCCCCTGCCCCCTTTACTCACCCCGAGCCCTTTCCCCGTCCCTCTTACACGTTTCCGCCCCCGGCCAATTCTCACCTTCTTACTGTCGACACTTCCAATAGAATATTAATCATGTATATATAATATATTTAAAGTGGAAACCTAAAAAATAAATTTCTTTATCTACATATGAACATTACTTGTAAAAATTATATTTTTTTGCTAAGTTTAAATGGGTCATATATAGCAATTGTTGTAACAATATTGAAGTCTAGTTTCACCAAAAGTTTATGAAACTCAATTTCGAGTTGCGGTTAGAAAGTTATAGCCAAAATGCACACTTAACCAAGGATGATAAAACTTATATTTAATTACGAAATCACGTATGTGTAAATATAAAGTTTAAAAAGCTCTCAAACTTCATTTTTTATTGTTTTAAACCATAAGTAATTAAGTGAAAGCTTCGGAGGAGGAAAAATAATTGAGAAGTGATCTAATATACTCTTTTATTTAACAAAAAAAAAACAAATCTCTTCGCGAGTTTTGCTTGTATGTTATTAATTTATATGGCAAATTCATTATGATTATTAGTTTATTATTCGATTTCAAATTTTTACTAATAATGTTTTTTATTTGAAACAATTATTATGGCATGCACAATCTAATGTGACTTGAAATTGGGGTCTATGTAGACCCATGAAACAATCAACCTTATCTTTGAAAACTTTTTTTTTCTAAAGCAACTAACTCATTTTGACGTAAATACCAAAAATATCTTATGAGTTCTTCGAGGGCGCAGCCTGAGCTGATAAATGCAAATTTAAACTTGCTCGTTATATTATTGGGCTTTAACACATTTTAGGTCTAGATAAAACCCACTTCCCCACCCCACCCCACCCCAATTAAATTTTTTGGTTTCACCACTGACTAATACTGATGTTGAAACCCATAAACTAAAGATCGAAATCCATTTTGTAAGCGAGAACCTTGAACAATGGCGTGGTTGTTGGAGATAGAGATTTGTCGATCAGATAAAAACCCAAATGTTGAAGTTAATAGCCATGTGCTCTAGCCATAGAGAAAGGTGAAATAAGTCATGTGATGGTTGAGACTATACCTGTTCATGGGCTTGATACCCGCCCAGCACCAAGTACATTCGAAAGAAGAGAAAAACTCCACACAAAACCCATCCAAGCTCGTGATCCATGGGTAGGGCTTGGACAAGTTTTCTTAGGCCCAAGCCCGCCTAGGCCCAATTTAATTTGGGTTGACCTTGGGCTTACTTGTAAAGCCCAAGCACGGCGTAGCCCGACCCGCCACTAAATGAATGTCTATACTTTCAAAAAAATATGTTGGAGACAAAGCTTGAACTCAAGACTCTCTACATTAATGATTATTCATTACCAACAAGTTACATTCACCTTTTGTGTTTTATTTGTATGTTAATATAAATATATACAAAATTTACAAAATACTACACTTTATTTTAATTTTATGAAAGAAAAAATTTTAAAAATACTTATTTTTTAAAAAATATAATTATTTTTATTAATAAAAAAATATATGTGGATTTGATGGGTTTGGCTTGGGCTTTGTATTTTTTGCATGAGCCGAGCTTAGGCCAAGATATAAGCCCGAACATAAGTGGTGGTTTGGGGTTGGGCTTGAATTAAGGTATTTGGGCCTAGACCCAGTTGGGCCCGACCTAAGCCCGATCCATGAACAGATCTAGTTGAAACGAAACGTCAACCAAATTCGAGCGAAAGAAATCATCAAGAGGAGCCATGGAACGTTGAACAAGAGAACCCCAAAAGTTGAAGATAAAACAAATGTCATGAGATTAGTCTCGAACCAAGCATCATTGAAGAGATCCACCCACCTAAAGTGTGATAGTATGTGTGTTGATTGAAGATGATCAAAGGGCACAAAATATAACTTGGGAACAAATACACTACCCCATTGCATCATCTTAATCATCTTCCACCTAGCTTCTGCTAATGATTCGTGTTCAACGACCAAAAAAAGTACGGGAGCAACGAAAGTCGTTGGCTTGGACGAAGGTGGAGACCATGAAGGCAAAGCGGTGGTATCAAAGAGCGACAACCAAAAGAAAGGTATACCAGTTGGTATGGACACGTAATTACACGAACAAGATCTCCGTGTCAATGTCCACAACAATGTAGTCGGTGCAAAAAAAGCGGAGGCCATGTGGAGAGTTCATTGTTGTGGACTGATGCCACCCCTTTGCAGACACACATCTACGCAGATCTGCTAGACTAGGTTGTAAGAAAGCTAGATCTGATAATGCATAGACCTTGACTACCAATACAGCTAAGTGTTGTCAGAAACATTTGGTGTCTGAAACTTGTGTGGGGAGTTTATGGAACTTGCACCAGAAGGGTTGCAGCAGATCTGGTCTTTTAATTGCACGTAACACTTCAAACAACTCTAGATCTTCAATCTGCAATGCCTCCCCTCGAATATCTGCTTTCACCCCATATCTGTAATTGAGCGACTGTTTCTTCACCAGATCTGGGCCACCAACGATCCGAATCAACTTGGATGCCACCAGATCTGATAGATTTGGCGGGTCTAAGGCTTTCATGTCGCTTGACTCTCCAAGTTATCGTTCTCCTATGTCAGGCAATCCAATCCCATAGTTAAGAAGGAAAAGTTCGTCGAGTCTCTGTGCCAAGCCTCTGAACCCAGCCTTCATTTCCGAATTGAAATCGCTTATCTAATTCTTCATCTCCTCGATTGACTTCACCATCGATGTAAACCTCTGAAGCTCGTGATCGATTCAATCCAATCGAGCTTCCATGTTTGAAGGTGTTTTCTGATACCAATGATAGGTACCTAAGATCTTATTTCTTAATCGAGAAACAAAAATAACAACAAGAACAAGAAAACCCAAAGAAACAAGAGTTCCCAAATGACAATCAAGACAAGATGACTTTCTCTACCTTACGACATCTATTTGTACTACAAATCCAAAACTACCCACTCAACCTCCCTTGTAACTAACTTGCACTCACACCTGTATTGTTGTTGTGGTCTCGCTAACCACTTATTGATACGAGGTCTTATCATAGACATAAGATAGTTTGGGATGCATTAATTAAGAAGGATTTTAAGAATATGAAAGCACTCCATCAACTGCACTAGATTAAGCAAAGTGAAACCTATAAATATATAATTAACAGGACCTCTTAATAAATATTTTTTTGTTGCCTCGGCACTGCTTCACTCAACAAGTGAATCAACTGGTTTTGGTGCCTTGAAATCAACTCTTGCCTTCAAAAAACTTCCAATTTACCATAATTGCCCATTTTCCATTCATTTCGCATCTATCCTGCCAATTGTTTTCTCAAAATCCATTGACTCAATGCTTCCACTTTATTAAGTGAAATTAGAGCCTCGTTTGCAAGTCTATCACTTAACCTATAGTTGGTTTTCCTTATTGTCCATACCCTTGATCGATTCAATCAAGAATTCAATCAACGTTGTAAGGAATTTCAAGAAATGTTGCTTTAGAAGTTCCAAGAGATTAACAAATTTGCAAATTAGAAATATGGCAAGATAATAGAAGATGGAAAAATTATTGCAACAGTATATTAATCTCACATTGAAGATTTTAAATTGCTAGATGTATTTGACCAAGGAGGTGGTTTAGTCGTTGTCCTTGCTTGTTTAAGAAAAGGATTTTCTCTCACTGAGTTTGTAGAGAATATTTGCCTCCTGTTTTCATGAGCCTTGAGATTCTGCCAACAGAAAAGAGAGAGGACAATATATCATGAGATTATAAAAACACTAGTAATTTCCAACAAGAAAAGAACATTAATAATTATTCAAAACCACACGGGAACAAAAAAAAACACGGAGAAACAAAGATAGGAGACCTACAGCATTCTAGTCGGGACTTACCTCAGTCCTTGTAGTTAGTACATCTTGAAACTGTTTGGTAGTTTCCATAAGCCTAGACTTGAGGTCATCGCATATGGTACTGGCGTGAGTAACTCTGTCCTTTGAACAATTCCCATCAGCCAATTCCAGATTTTGAATGGCATGCAAATCAGAAATGGCCATGTTCAGTGATGTAATATCACTTTTTATCACAGCTGTGAGTTCTTGGATTTCCACCAGAGGATCATCAAACATAGACGACTTCTTTGACACTGCAGATTAATGGGACGATCAGCCGTGCCAAACCTGATCTTATGACAGGTACAAACGTCAAGTAAGCATCAGCTTATAGAAATCAAATAATTGTCATAAAGAAGTGGAGATGGATGGGCTCAAACTTTCTGATTGAATTATCTCGTTGTTTTGAGAGATAATAAAACCAACCACGCACCATGAAGCTGAACGTTCCTTAAGTAAATTCAGGTGCTGAATTATGATTTAAGAACAAAAAGATGACAAGATGTCAATAGTGAGGCTTCGGGGTTATCTGAAAAATCACGTAATTAACTTTGGGGGTATGATCAGGAACCTTTAAGTGTAAGGCTCTAATAGCTCTAGCTGAAAAAAAGAGGTGTTTTCTAAAAGAGAATAACCGAAATGGGTGTGAAGTTGAGGTGGTGAAAATTACATTGAATCACTTGACCCATCAAGCAATACAAATGAGGTTTCCCTCCGAACCTACACAAACTCTCCCAATAGCCATTTATATAGGAGCCAATTCTTGATAACACGGTCACGACCAACAATTCAGCATTAGCATAACCTCATTGCAAAATACATATACAACAGGAACCTAATTTCAGGCCAAGCACATTTGTAACTAATTCAAACTACGCCTCTCAATGATCTCAATAGCAACCAAGAGTATTACGCAAAGCTGCATCTACACCTGCGCAAGTAACACATGATTGCTGCCAAGACCAATCATTCAATCAAGTCTACTACCATGTTGATAGTCTTGAAAACCAATCGAGGATTCCACGTATTGCATCGCCGCCGTTCTCGATAGATTACTAGTTCCAGACCAAGTGAAACCCTAGCATCTATTTATAAAAATGAGTCACTAATATAGTAATCTCCGTGTTCTACAATCCCTATCGAGGTCATTTCTACGATTCCAACAACACAAGACCTAATCATAACCTAAACTTACAATCTCAAACGCGAATCATCAAAATCTCTAATAACCTAACAAAATAGAACCAATCGATCTCGTCCAATAAATCCAACAATCGAGCAGAATCAGAAACAAACTCAAAAGCCAAATCAAAGAAAGAGACTCACATTTGGCGAGTCGATCGATCTTCTGAGCAGTCTCTTGGATCCCCAAACCAACGTTCGAAGCCTTGCTAGAAAATTCCGATTTCGAAGATGCCGATCTCGACAGATTCGCGAATCGCGGATGATGATCATCCACTGCGACCCCTTCGATCTTCTTCAATCTTTCGGACAAGGAAACGAATTCCAGCGTCCGATCCCTGTAGATCGACACGGACGCCATTTCTGCAATCGAATAAGCACTTCTGAATCTGATCCGCGCGAAAACGGAAATGGTAGATATTTTGCTTATATATACACGTTCTCAACACGTATCTCGATGCACACCACGTATGTAAAGACTTAAGGCCTCGTTTGTCTTATTTTTCCAAATTCCCGAACTGATAGCGCACTTCCTAATAATTCAACTTCATGGAAAGCAATTTAACAAAAAAATATATAAAAAAATTCATGGAACGTTTCGGAAAATAAAGTAGACCTTATAAAATAAATAAAAATAAATAAATCGTGGAAGTTGGTAAGTTTTTATAGGCTATAATGCCCTTTAAATAGAGAGTGAGTTTTTTTTTTTTTTTGTTAAAATAGTGAGTGTGAATAGTGTATAACGGAGTAGTTTAATTAATTCTCACTCAAAAAAGTACAATTTCAATGGTACCAAAAATTTAATGTTCGTAATATCAAAAAAAAAATTCAAGGTTTGAGTCTTATGTAATATATAATAAATGTTAGACCTTTAATTAATATTTAATGCAAGTTTATTATAAATCTTAATAGTTATGTGAGCTCATTTAGTTTTGTTAAACTTGTTTAGATTTTATAGGCTCTTTGCAGATCGATTAGTTCTCACCACCAAACCTCAATATGCTCGTAATTGCTGATTGGTTATAAATGGAGACAAAAGTAACTCGTAAAAAAACATGCACTTCACCTCCCCCACTTCAACCCCAGACAAACAAGGCCTAAAGAGATCTGGAGTTACATTACAGTTCTGACACCGGGGAGTACCGAATAACCCGTACCACATTTTCGCGCCACTGTTGTCTTCTCCAACGTATTATATTGTCAAGTTGCAGAGAAGGAAAATTAGAAATGGAGAAATTAGGGTTAGGGTTTGAGATTTCGGAGAGTCTTCGAGGCATATATAAATAGGCGAAGTTAAAGATGCAATCTTTCCACCTCTCTTCGCAACACCAACTTCATCTGAAGCTCGGAAGAATCTCAAGAAGGTCTTGTACGATGGGTACCTCGACGAGTACTCGCAGATCTTGGTCGTGGCGGCGGACAATGTTGGGTCGAATCAATTGCAGAACATTAGGAAGGGACTGAGATGGGACTCGATGATGTTGATGGGGAAGAACACTATGATGAAGCGGAGTGTGAGGATTCACTCCGAAAGGACTGGGAACAAGGCCTTCTTGAATCTCATTCCCCTACTTGTGGTGAGTGTTTGCGATGAGGTTTTGCAAATTGGGTGCTTTTACTTTGGATGATATGACTTTTTTTTTCTAATTAACCTTGGGCCAAACCGCCTCAGAGCTTATGATTAAGGTCCGATTAGTCCCACGGGATTAACCCAACCCCAGGGTTGAAGGAAAAATAGTGTAAATAGTGCAGTTGTTGAGAATCAAACTTATCATCACCTTTGCATTAGTCAAAGTACTAAGGCCCTCTTTAAAACTACTGTGCGGCGCCGCTTGGGAGCTAGTTTTGGTGATTGATTTATTGATTGATGTGGTTTGTGGGTTTTGTGTGAGCGGGAAATGTTGGGTTGATATTCACTAAGGGAGATTTGAAGGAAGTGACCGAGAAGGTCGCCAAATACAAGGCAAGTTCAGCTATCTATTTGTTCTATATGATTCTATATCTTTCATGTTAAGTCAAACGAGTGGTTGAAAATGTTGTCTTAGATTATATTTGTTTAAAGATGGTTGTTTATGTTGTCTTGTCTTGTGTTGAAACTGTTGGTTTTCTACTTTACTGTTCTTATTTACTACTTTAGTGTGTTTATAGATGAAGCTCGTCCCTTTTTTTTTTTTTTTTTGATAACTATGGGTATCCACGATTTTCGTGACTAATCCCACAAGGCTCTTGTGCAATTGACCGTTGCGTACCCCAGTGACCCAATTGGAATTGCTAGGGGTAGGAATCGAACGCCATCATGTTTTAAGGAGTGCCTTCTGGAGTCGTATAGAGCCGACACACCTTTACGCTCACCCTTACCATCCTAGCAACCCGACCGGGTTAGCTCTATTCAATCTTTTGAAGCATTGTTTTGGTTTTTTTTTTTTCTGAAGAATAAGAAGAAATTGTATTGGTGTTCTTCAACGACAATGCTCAATTACTAGGATAGAGATGCAAATTGGTAGAATAATACCCACGGGTGACGAGGATTTACCCTAACGGTACGGGTATTGAAATTTTAAATGGGTGTGGAGGAAGGGATGGGTACGAAATCTCATACTCACATAGGTACGGGTGATAAAATATACCCATGAGGATCCCCATGGATAATTTCCACGAGAATACCCATGGGTGACCCCCCACAGGGATCTTGATACTCAATGGGGATACTCATGAGGATTACCCATATGGATCCTCATATATCAATTATGCACCATATGATATGTATTATTTATACATCATATGATATTTATATATAAATATGATATAATATTACATAGTTTCCACCCAAAACATTCATTATACACATAATAAAATCTTTAATGAATTTTTGAATTGTTAAAATTTAGAAGTTAGAACTTTTTTTTTGAAAACAGAAGTTAGAACTTTATTTTTGTTGGAATTTCAACAATTGTGTTGTTATGTATGTATTTTTGATTTCTTATTTCTTATAATTCTTTTTTTGAGGAAAATTAAGTGGGATCAGGGAATATTTTTCTCGTGGGGATTCCTATCCTTGCAAAAATCTCTATAAAAATCTCCACGGAGATCTCCAATGGGGAATAAAATGGGTAAAATATTTTATCCACAGAGATTCATCATACCCATTGGGATTTGATGGGTATGGAGATAGGTACGAGAATTTATCTTTAGATATGGGTATGGGTATGGGTATGGGTGATAAATTTTTTAGTGGGTACGGGTATGGGAATGAGGTCCTCATCCCCTACCCTACCCATTTGCATCTAATGATTCAATGGTTAAGGTGTAGTAGGACTAGGTGATATCGACTTAAAAGAGTTAATGCCTCTTATGAGCTTATTGATTTATACTCTTTTGACCATGTCTACATTATAATTAATGTTTATTTCTTACAATAGGTCAGAGCTCCAACTCGTGTTGGATTGGTTGCACCCATTGATGTCATTGCCGCACCAGGAAACACAGAATTGAATTCGTCGCAAACTTCCTGCTCCATGTTTGCTTTCCAACCTTTTTAATGCAGGGTCGTTGCGTTTAAGGTTTTCTGAGATTACTCTGACAAATAATGTCTGATCTTAGGTGTTGAATATCCCAACAAAATTAACAAGGGTACTGTCGAAATTATAACCCCTGTAGAGCTGATTAAAGAGGACAAGGTGGGATCATCTGAGGCTACATTACTTGCAAAATTGGGAATTCGACCCTTTTCATACAGCCTCATAGTGTTGTCTGTAACAACCAGGCAAATTTTAACCGACTTGTGTAGGACCATGACTCGGCTAAGTGATACTGGACAATATTTCGAGCCTCGATAGTCGACAACAAAGTAATGTTATGTTTCTGTGATGTATGTATTAGTATTGTAGTTCATTTCGGTCTCGCGTCGTTCAGACAGTTTTTAGACTGAGTAAGTCTTTGCCTAGATAAACGGAGGAGTAAAACACTGTTAAAATACAAATAAATGAGTTTTTAGATAATTTAAATAATTATTTAAAGGAACAAGGTGGGACTACGCGCGCGGTGAGTTGAACCGGACCGAAAATCGTTGTTTGGACACGGGGACTTGGATAGATACGCGACATATAGTCCATAGGATAGATTGTTAAAGTAACACAGTTGTAATTTAAGAAGCCGTGAGATGGTCCTCGAGATAACTGTATGTGTTGAGATGAAAGGCCAAAAATGAGACAACGCATTACCCACTTACTATTTGAGTACTATTCATAATTACTTATATATATATATAAATACACATTCATCACTCTCATCTTTTTCATCGTCCTCACTCTCTCACACCACTCCACTCTCTCCTCCTCTCGGGTGCACCACCGCCGACCACCGGAACGGGACGGCCGGACCTCACCGGAGGTCCTCCTCCACTCACTCTCTCGGCCTCTCACCCTCTCGACCTTCTCTCTCGACCACTCTCTCTCACTCAAGGTCTCACTTTATCTTCTTCATTTCACCGCCACCGTCCTCCTCCTCTCGCTGTCGACTAACCGGCACCAGTCCCTGGGACCCCAGCAGTGGACGAGCTCGTCGGAGATCCGTCACTCTCTCTCTCTCGATTTGTTTTCTCTCTTTCTCTCCCTCACTTTCTCGGTCTCCATCTCTCGGTCACTCTCCTCCTCCCGTAAGCCGCCTTTGGACCACCATCTCGTGGTGTCTGGCCTCGCCAGAGAGGTCTCCAGTCACCGGAGGATGTAAGGTTTTCTCTCTCTCTCTCTCTCTCTCTCTCTCTCTCTCTCTCTCTCTCTCTCTGTTTGCGCTCTCGCTCACTGCCTCACTTGTGCCTGCTGTTTCGAGGCTAGCTTGTTTGCAGCGGTGTTCGGCCGTGACTGGGGTAAGTAGGGGTTGTCTCGATGTTCCCGGAGGCTTCCTTGTGCAGTGGACAGGGTGTTTTCTGATGTGGTTTGGTTGCTGTCCTGTTGCACTTTTTATTTATGTGTGATGTTGTGTGTGTGTTGGTAGCTGTTTTCGATGTTGCAAGGACCAAGGGCTGGTCGGGGACGACTTCTCAGTGGACCACCAGAGTCCCCGACGGCTCCAGAGCACACCACAACAACGTTGTTAAATGTTGAGATTGGTTTTACAGTCGTTACTCCTTATGCTTTGTTGTTTTGATTTGTTTTTAATGTTCGTCAACTGTTGGCCGCTGTTTCGCCACCTTACGCCACCGCCGCCGACCGCCATGACCTGGGGTACGTCGGGGACACTCTCATGAACCTGTGGGTGCTTCCTAATCCCCGGAGAAGTTTATATACAGGCGGTTGTGGTTTAATCTTGTATGATGTATCGTTGTGTAGTTGTCTGGACTGTTTTAAGTCATCGTCGGAATCCGTTACCGTGGGCGGAGCCACAGCGGTGCCACCGTGACCAGAGAGGTCGGGGACCAAGCTAAGTCCATGCTTGTGTCTCACGACTCTTGGAGTGACTTAAAATAGCGACATTATTGTCTATATTATGTTGTAATGTGTTGTATGCATTTTGTACCTTTCTCGCCGGAAACCACCATCATGGTGGCTTTGCCGTCAACGTGATGATTTGGGGGATTGCCAGAGACATTACCATGTCCATCATGGAGTCTCATAGCCCCCGGAGCGTCTCTATTTGTGGAAGTGAGATTTGCGAGCGTCATTTCATGTGATGTCGTTGAGCGTCTCGTCGCAAACCATCGTGTATGGTTGGCACTGCTGCTGGATTCCATGACTAAGGGAGTGTAGGGGATCACAACAAAACTCTCACGTGTGTCCCATAACTCCCAGAGAGTCCATATCGATGGTGATGAGTTATTGTAATGGCGAATTCATGTGTGAGTATTTTTATCACGTTAAGTGATCGTTGACGTGACGTAGGGCACGCCTACAACTTTTCCATGTCATGTTGGCACTCTACGAATGTTGGACCACACCCGCGAGCTTCCCTACTCGCTAGTGTATGGTCATTTTGAGATCTTATTAAGTTGTTACCGTTGAACGATATTGAAATTGTGTTTTTAAGTCGATTAGATGGTAATGACATCGTGGTTATGTCACCAGTCTGTGAGACTATGACATGACCTATTAACGATCGAGCCGAGCCTATAATTCATGAGTAGGCTTACATACATTATAATTATTGATGTCGTGATATATCAGTTGTGGTTGTTATTGTGGTTTCAAGTGCGAAAGAGAGTATTCGTTTTTCTATTTAATTGTTGAGTTATTCAAGTCATTTAAAACGATGGAAAAATGCTAAGGGTATCAACCTAGGATTAGTTAATGACTCGACCCATTTGATCAGAGTTTTCGACCTTGTCAGGTAGCGGGAAACTCGGGGATATGTGTTAGAAACGCAAGAGTGTTACGCAGGTTGCGATAGTTCAGGTAAGTACACTTGCCTTAAAAGCATTTGTACGTTAGTAAGCCAGTTAAGAAATTCTCATGTGATTCATTATCATTTATTGCTATTCTTGCTATTATCTATTGTTGGCATTCAAATTCCCTTATTTGCTTCGTATGTGTGTTCTTGGCGTAAGTGTGTCGATATAGTATCATGTGGCCCACACTGGTTGGAGAAACTTGGGTATTTCCTATTGGAATTACTGTTATCCACAATGTTGTGTGAACCTGGGTACTGATTGTGAAGGTGTCATGTGGCCCGCACTAGTTGGGGAAACATGAGCCACTCTCTGCAGGAGTGCCTGACCACCCTTGGTGTTTTGTGAACCTGGGCACTGGATTGTTGTGGTTATAGTTATGAATATTGACCGCTTATAGCCTCTTTGACTTTTAGAACACGCATGTTTTCGATTGCTATCATTTCAGTCTGCCTATCATGCACTTTTATCTATCTATATTCCTGTCTTTAAATCACCGCATGATATTTAGGCTGTTTTATTTGATATTCATGAATTACTGTGAAATTCTTTTAGCATTACTTTCGATTTCTCTCAGTTGCTCACCGTCTAGTTTGTGATGGTGGGTGCAGATATCTCGGAGTGCAGCTAGGGCAAGGGCCCTCTACTTGGTAATTTCCTTTGAGGACCTCTCAGAGTAAACGACTTCAGGACTAGGTTAGATTGATTCATATTTATTGCTTTTTGTATGATCTTTTATATATAAGATGTTGGTTATTGAACTGGGGATCACTTTTAAGATTGATACTATGAACACTCAGGGTTTCCACATTTATATAGATTTCCTAATTTTCATTTGATTGAGTTATTTCTCAATACTTGTTTAGTTTTTCCGTTGTGTATAATTGTAATAACTCTTTCATAAAACTTATAATTTGATTAATTGGAGGCTGACTAGGCTTGTCAGGTTCGCTGAGTATCGATTCGGGACTTGCACGGGTCTAGACCGAGCGTACCCAAATGCATTGAGAATTTGGTGCCATCACATTGTCAGCTTATGACAATGGCTCCGTGTTAGCCCGGAGGTGCTTGATCTCACAGAGGACGATTTGCTGGAGAAGTTCGCAGCTGGTTTTCAATGGTAACCTCTCTAGCATTGGCCATCTTATATCCAACATTGGCAGCCGTTCCCCACGTGTTCATCAACGCCTACAAGAATGCCCTAGCCATTGTTGTTGCCACAGAATACTCGTTCCCATAGGCTGACAAAGTCAAAGAATATTTTAAGGTTTGCGCTCACCCTGCTCGATGAAGATAATGCTCATTTATCTTGAATACTTCTTTGTTATTGCCTCTCTTTTTTCGTTCTTTTTGTAATTGGTAATTGGTAATGTTTCGTGACGAGATTGCTATATGACATGACACCTGTTTTGATCTCTTAATTTCTCTAGGATCCAAGCAAATTTGCTGTTGCTGCTGCTCCAGTCGCAGCTGTTGATTCTGGTGCAGCAGAGGAAGAGAAGAAAGAAGAGCCGGCCGAAGGGTCTGATGACGACATGGGTTTCAGTCTGTTTGATTAATTTTTCTCTCCCCGAGTTTTGATTAGTTACATTAAGTGAAATAGAGCTAGGTCAGTAGTGCTCCAGTTCTTTTAAGAAACTTATAAATTAAGCTGGTTTGTGTTATTTGCATGGTTGGATAATCTAACCACATTGTTTGAAAAGTATTCTCACCCTCTTCAATCCCCACTTGCACATCATATTCTTGTAATGCCACTGAAAATGTTCAGGAGCTGGAAATGATTTAAGCTTATTCTGCATTTGATTTAGGTTTTTAAAAGAGTCACAGATCACAGATCTGCTATCTAGAGTAAACAGATCTTGTACCAAAGACAGCCTTTGTGTCTAGGTACTTCCTTTGAAAATCAATTTTCCCCTCCAATTGCAACATAACAAATGCATATAATTGACTAGAAACATGTGACGGAAATAGTATGTTCTGGCTCAGTTTGTTTGTATTTTGAAATTTGAGATGATTGCCTTTCTTCTGCATGTGAACAGGCGTCAAATGTTGCTTGTGAAAGTTGTATGACATGTGATGTATGTATTACTTGTAAACATTGTCTAAGTACATTTATCATCATCACCAAATGGCTTATATAAAGGGTGCCAACCTCATTGTAAAAACACACCAAGTTGTATACAACTTCTCATTTCAACTCTCTCATTTCTCCTCTTCTACTTTGTAGTTGTAGTTCTTTGTAACTCTTTGTAGTAGTAGAAGTTCTTAGTTCTTCTACTTTCCTTCTCTAATTCTAGCAAGTCTCAATTCAATTTACAACACGTTATCGATGAGCTTGCTCTATGAAGGATCCATGACTTGATTTTTTATATGCTTACTAGTTTCTTATTATGAATGAAATATGACTCTTTTTCTAATTTGCCAAACATTATTTGTCTAGATGGATCAACAAATCATGTGTTCAAATCATGAATCAAATAAGAGCGATATATGTCTTGGTCGATTGTGCTACAACGCACACAATCCTTAAAAAAGAGAATATTTCTCTAATTTGAACTTAGCTGAGGCTAATGTTCAAACAATATCTGGCATCTCCAATTTGATTAATGGCTCGAAGAGCAAATATTATGTTGCCTAGGGGAACAACAATTCATGTTGACAATGCCTTATACTCTAAAAATCCAAGAAATTTACTCTAGCCTTTAAAGATATTCGACAAAATGGATATCACATTGAAACCATGAACGAAAATAATAGAGAATTTCTCTATGTCACATTGGTTTCAAATGGGAAAAAAGAAGTGTTAGAAAAATTCTCAGCTTTATCCTCTGGCTTATATTTTACTCATATAAGGCATGTCGAAACAAATGTCGTCTTAAATAAGAAAATTAATGATCCAAAGACATTCATTTTATGGCATGACCGGCTTGGTCATCCAGGATCATTAATGATGCGAAGAATAATTAATAATTCGCATGGACATCCTTTAAGGAGTCACAAAATATTTTCAATTTGTGATTATAATTGTGCTAGTTGTTCTCAAGGTAAATTGATAGTTAAATCATCCCCAAGTAAAATTGTTGTGGAATCTCCAGCTTTCTTAGAACGCATTCGGGAGACATATGTGGACCTATTCATCCTCACTTGTGGACCATTTAGATATTTCATGGTTTTAATAGATGCATCAACTAGGTGGTCACATGTTTGTTTGCTTTCGACCCGCAATGTTGCATTTGCTAGACTTTTAGCGCAAATCATTAAGTTAAGAGCACAATTCCACGACAACCCAATCAAGACCATCCGTCTTGATAATGCCGGGAATTTCAATCTCAAGCATTTAAAAATTATTGCATGTCTATAGGAATTACCATTGAACATTCTGCTTCCACATGTGCATACCCAAAATGGTTTGGCAGAATCTCTAATCAAACGCATTCAATTAATTGCTGGACCTTTAATCATGAGAACTAAGTTATCAACTTCGCTTTGGGGACATGCGATCCTTCATGCAAAGATCTATCATTCGTTATAGGCCCACTGCATACCATGAACATTCCCCATGCAACTCGTTTTAGGTCAACAACCAAATATTTCACACTTAAGAATTTTTGGTTGTGCAAAGGTATGTTCCTATACCACCTCCCAATAGAACTAAGATGGGTCCACAACGAAAACTTGGGATTTATGTTGGATTTAACTCATCGTCCATTATAAGATACCTTGAACCCTTAATAGGGGATTTATTCACTTGCACGTTTTGGCTTGATTGTCACTTTGATGAAGCAATTTTCCCACCATTAGGGGATAAAGAAGTCAATTCAAAAGGAATGGTGCGAAATTGCTTGGAATGCATCAACTTTATCACATTATAATCCACGAACAAATCAGTGTGAACTTGAAGTTCAAAAGATCATTCATTTGCAACAAATTGCAAATCAATTACCAGATGCATTTAATGATGCAAAACAAGTAACAAAATCACATATTCCAATTGTAAATGCTCCTGCAAGAATTGATGTCTCTCATGCGCAACAAAATGCACTAGAACCAACGAAACGCTTAACGCGTGGAAGATCGGTTGGTTCAAAGGATGTTCCTTTTTTTCCAATGAATCCCAGTTCTTCCACCAATTTCAAGTTTATTCGGTTTAAGTAAACATTCAAGCATTTGTTAGAAAACAAAGCTAGGACGCATCATGTGATTGGCATAAACATTGGAAATTCTTATCTGCGATCCGATTGTTTTTTGAGTGAACTTGCTTAAAAGAGGATTTTCTAATATGACCAATGATACACTTGGTGAACACACTCATCTAACACTTGCCCATGTGGCAAACCGTTATGCACCTCAAGACACATAAGCTCACATCCCAAGTATTGTCACATAAGTGAGTGTGTTTACCAAGTGTAGCATTCCCATTTCAAATATCAACTTCAATAAAGCCAAGATTACTTGTACAAGTTCTCACTTCTCATTTTCAGCAATCGTTTTTTCTTTTTTTTTTTTTTCAGTATTTTTCAGCAATCCTTACTTTCATTTTATGTAATGCCTTTCTCGTTTAAGTTCAACGCCTAATGCCCTCTTGTTGAAACAAATATTTAAATTAAATCATTTACTTTACTTGAACATACAATTCAATTTATTTTCTTTCTATATTTTTTAATTCTAGCACATTGAGCAATGAGGCTGAAGGAAATTCCCTCACTGCATGTATTTCATTTCGGCAGAGCAGTGAATCCTCAGTCAGCTTACCCTTCTTGAAAACACTTCTGTTACTGATCTCTTGTCAAAACTCCATAGCCATTCTGTAACAAATAAATGGAGGGTACGTATTAGATAAATATATCAGAATTTGATAAATGGTTCGCAATTACAAGGAAGACTCAACGGACCTTATGGATTTTTATGACTCCATGAACAGCCAAAGATCAAGTTCAACAAGGAAAATCATCATTTGTCATCTCTTAAAGCAAGCATCATTGGAGACAATTGCGGAAAAGTCGAATTCCCTAGTGTAGAAAGAATTGTTAATATTTAAGACAAATCTGAAGGGTTCAACCATGGGAGTGTTACTTGTACACATTACCTGTAAAGCAAATCCTATTTCGGCTTCATCTACCTTCAAAGTCACTCTCTTCAATCTATCCTCTCGCGACTGACCAAGTTTAAAAAGACCCTGTAATAATGAGTTCAAACCATCATTTCTAATTAGCACTGATAATTAATCTGTTAATAGGAGATGTTGAGAAAAAAAAAAAATGAGTTCAATAGAAGCTCCATGATTCTTCGTTTCATTTACCTGATCACTGAGAACCTTACACATGGTCGAAAATTCTAGAGCACTTGCCGGAGGTATTACAACTGACTTGCAGATCTCTGAATAAGATCGATTCAACTGCACGGAGATACTAAAGTTTAAAAACAAGCTGGAAATGTTAAATATAGTTTGGAGAAATTTCAATTCTTGATGGACATATACCTCTGCAATAGTTGTATCCTTCTTGCTCCTCTGAAAAAGCTTCACAATGGAGCAAAGCACCATCTACAATGACAAAGCACACACAATAATCAAGACCTCTCCATGCAATCAAACTCAAAGCAGAACTTCAGTTTCTGAACTAAAATATTTGAAGGAAAACCAGAAGCTCATGCATCTTGTAAATTGAATAAAACTTCAACTATTGGAACAGTCGACTCCATTTCTTTCACTGCTAAGAGCATACCTACTCTAGAGAGTTCTCTGAATCAAACCTGTCTTTCATATATTTAATCTTGGTTTAAAGGCTTGAAACAAGATGCAGTCACACTCAGCGTATGGTTTGCTTTCATTTTTTTGGCAGGATTAGTACATGAATCAAACATAGGGGAATTGTTCAACAATGAGATAATAGAAGAGATGATTATATTGAGCACTTGTTAAAGAGCAAGTCTAACGCATGAAATGAATTGGAATGATGAAATCAATGATAAAAATATGCTTCGATAAAAAAGTATACAAGCCCAATCATAATTTGTCCAAATTTTGACATTTTAGCAGGGGGACGAGTACTTATAACTACAAATTATTGCTAATACACAAATATTGAATGCATTTGGCAAGAAAAATTGCAAAACATTATGATGTATACTACTTAGAACAATATGTAGCCAGATCACGTGCAGAAAAGGCACCTGTTGATGTTGGGGAAGAGATTGTACTGTATCCACAATTGGAGATTTAAATGTTTTTGATAAAGCAACTGCCATATGATCAATGCGAACCTGCAACATTTTTCCAAAACAGTTATATTGGATGGAATTTCATATTTGGACAATGAACAGACATACAGTTGTGAAGTTTTAAGTGACAGAAAACTAACAGTGTTTTCATCCTTCACCAACAACTTAATTGTGCGAGATAGCGATTGATCAGGGGTAGCACCATTGGCCTGTACCAAGCACATCTTGCTGCTAGAATCTACCACCTCAGCCTCTAGCATCTCTACTGCACTCCTGAAGCACAGGAAAATGTAAATACTCATCATTTGCAGGTTTTTCGTCCTTTGGCAGTGAAAGAGGACATGATAGAATGATTGTCTTAAAGAACAAATTGTTTTCCTCAGGCAAGCATTGATTTCCTTCACGAATAAACATGATTGGATCTTGGCCACAAATCTAAGAGTTACAATAATTCATGTTTTGCCCCTTGCAATACGAAGATTATAAAGCTTTTATGTTATATGAAATATCAATAGTTTAAACTTTTCAAATATCAGTCATTTAAATATTATATTGTGGGAGGAAGAAACAAAAGGAATCCACAGAACAGATGTGATCAAAATGGTCAATATTGAAAATAAAGTTGAACCTTCAAGGGTTGTAAAACTTTGAAGAACAAACAATAAAACACTAACCTGCAAACAAAGAGGGCCTTCCTCATATCTCCAGAAGCAGCTGCAATTTTCTGCACACGTTTCAAAGTTCAGATTCTCAAGTCTTGCATTAAACATCATATATGAAGAAAAATTCTTGAGATTTTACAATATTTATACAGCTTCCTTACACAAATATGCATGTAGTTTTTCATCAAGTGTTGACTTTAAAAACAAAGCTACAACTCAATTAACCCTTCACAAAAGAGGATTTAGCATTTTTACTCATTTTGTAGGATACTATTGAGCACATTACATAATATTTTTTGCCACAAAATTAGAACAAGTTTATCACATCTTACACCCTTATTTACAAATATGACGTGTATACAACAAGTTTAACCAAGACTACTAGGCTAACTACCAGAGAGCACAATGAATCAAGAAACATGGAAATGAAATAGAATCAGACTCACCCTAGCACAAAGCTCCAATGCCTCTTCTTGAAAAACATCATAGGGAAGAACCTACCAAACACCAAATCATAAGAGTCAAAACAAAACTGAAATAAATTGATATATTTAAAAGAATCACATCAGACAATTGTTAACTCGTTTTTTTTTTTTTTTTTTTTTTCATACTATCAATTATTGCACAAGCTTCTTTAACAATCACTAACAGATGACATCTTAAAGGAAAAAACTAAACTTCTGTGCATGCATAAGATGCTAGGTGGAGAACAAATTAAAGTCCATCCTCCGGTAATCAGTTTTTAACTTATAATGTAAACAGGTAAAACAGAGGAATCGTAAGTAAAGAACATAACTTTTTAGACAGTGGAATATTAGCGACTGATGCTACATATAATGTAGAAATATTCGCTGTTCACAAGTACCTGAAATTAACGAACAGTTAGAGATGCTGCTTTTTTTTTTAAAGGAACGAGACTTTATTTTACTCCATAAAAAGGGGGTATATACATGGCGAGAAACATTGTGTTTCTCGTTAAAAAAAAAAAATCGAAAAAAAAAACCATTATGATAGTAAATATGAACTTTTTAGAAATACTGCTCATTAAGCATGTCCTCTAAATGTTAGTCACTTCAGATAGTAAATATGAACTTCTATTGACCTTGTAAATTATCTAGGAAGGAACAATTGAATAGTTACTTTAGCATCAAGAGCAAAATGCGACAAAAGGACCATTATTATCTTATATCAAGCATGTGGATCATTTTAAATAACTATAATGGTCAAGTGGCTCCATAAAACAAAACATGGATATAAAAAGAGCACAAAGTAGATCGAAAAGCCGTCTTGAGATTTATAGCATTTATGCTTCACCTATATTGGCCATGCCAAGTTGCCAACCTATTCATGAGTTAGCGGGATAACAAAATATGTTGCTAAATACCAAAACTCAGGGATATATCTATGATAAACTAGTTACTGGTGGCATTACATAGACAAAACCAAAGAGGAAAATGATAATCTAACACACTTTCAACACACACTTTGGCCGCACACCCTTGTCTTTTAGCCATTTATGGTGTTTTGTCATATGTGGGGCCATGCCTAGTGAGACAAGAAAGAGCCATAAATGGCTAACAGACAAGGGTGTGAGTCCAAAATGTGCGTAGAAGTGAGTCATTTTATCATTTTCCAACCAAAGAAATGTTCTCCTATGAAACCATAAAACATTAAAAACTTGTGAAACATGATAAAACATCCAACAAATGTCACCAGTGGAAAATGACAAGGTATTAAAGAATTACCATAAGCCTTTGGCGAAGAATTCTGAGGATGTGATCTTTTGAGTATGCCCGAAATGTTAGAACCATAGGTTTGCCTGAAGAAAACATTCAAGAGAATAAAACATAAAATCCATTATTTTAGGTCGCCATTCAGCTGGCTCATAAATCATACCAGAGTGCAAAACATGCCTCCCTAAATTCAACAATACTAAGCAGAATACTAAAAGCCAAAATCAACAGCCACGTGGCGAGTGGCCAATAGCAAAACCAAATAAATGGTATTGCTTTTCAAAGCAGAATAAACAAATTAAAACATCATCATCTAAATTACTTCAGGATCTGCCATTTTTAGTTATTCCCTCTTATTGTGGAGTGACAAAATAAAGTTAACTAATTGTTTTATAACAATACTTAGCCATGAATTTGAAAATTATGCAGATCAAGTAACTTACAGTTTAATGATTGAAGTTTTGGTAGGAACCTACTTGCCAGGTCTATTGCATTTGCAACCCCTTCAAAAGAAAGAAAACCAGATCAACTTTTCTCCAAGATTTTGAGCAATTACAATATCTAATATTTCGTGATTTTTTTTGGTACATTGATGTTTAGTTCTTATAATGACTTCATAAATGTTGAGAGAAAAATTCTATAAAGATTGGTAAGTTAAGATTAATGGGTTTACCTATTATTATACATCTGGATGATGGCAATGATGTAAGCAAAAATAGCTCATGAAGCACTGAACAGTCCTTAGTGATCAAATAATCCATCTCATCAGCTATGATCAACCTGTAATAAAGGAAAGTAGCAAAATTGGTATATATAAATACTACTCCGAAATGGAATGAATCGAAGAGCAAAATGAGCAGATATAATCCTAGTGTAAAATGACAGATTTGTTCATATTCCAAGAAAAATATATAAAATAGAATACTTAAGGTTAAGGCAAACAAAAGTCAGGCTCCATACATCATCTTTCTGTTGGACGCCTGCTTCTTTTGAGAAAATAGCTTCTGAAGTTGTTGAAGAGGTGATGAAGAACTACTGGTCTTTTTTTGCAGTTGGTGCACTGCAAGTATCTATTGCTACAAAGTTACCATATGCGGCATTGGGGATTGATATAAAATATTAGAAGGACAATTTAAATAAGTACCTTACTGAAAATCTCACTAGTGCTTGTAAGTGAAGTACAGTTTATAGATAATACATCTGGCTTTTGATGTCCTGCCTGACAATAATAAGACCGATAGAGCACTCAACGTTAGAGATGATTTGCAAAAAGACCAATGCGAAAGGACCAAGCACACCCAATTTCACATTAAAGCGGAATAAGTATTTTAACAAGTATCCAATACATTTGTCAACGCCACAAAATGACTAACCGCATCACACGTTAAGAACTATGAATAGGATTTACCTCTTTCACCCAATTGAGCAGGAGTTCTTTCACTTTCTCCACAGATAACGTCTTTCCAGTACCTGGACATCCACATGCATATAAACTACCCGGTTTCCTATTTACTATGCATTCCTTACAGAATTCTAACAATCTCGTTTGTTCATCTTCCCGGCACAAAATTGCAGATGGCGCCGTTGATACATGCAATGCTTCCTTAACGGCACTAATCTGCTCCAGGTCTATATATCGACAAATCAAAGAGTGAACCTCAATCAAGATTTATAACTCTGATCAATAATTCAATGGTAAAATCGTTGCAATTCTATCCAATCAAACATTCAAATTACATTCAATCACCAAAGAAAATCCGTTCAAGATTAAGTTAAGCATAAACATTTCTCACGAAACAAAATGCGACCTTTCGGATTCCACTTTGGTTTTGAAGGAAAACTATCAGCCAATCTCTTCCTCGGCGACTTAGAAACCCGAACAACCGATCCATTCACGATCCCCTGCAACATTGTCAAGACATGTTAGATTAAGAAACTAGCGATTACAGCCACACAGAGTGCCTTGCCGAACTCACATTAGCGCAGCTATTTGGGCTCACATCTTTGCTTGTCCGTGGCGATTTCCATTTCGACGGAGAGCACTGCATTGAAACACAAAGGATCCGATAATTCACACTCCACATTAATCCTAATTGAATTGAATCGAAATTAGGGTTTCGAATTGATGAACACAACTGTGAAATGAACAGACTTTGTAAACAAACTCACATTCATGGGGGTTTTAGGGCTTGCCGTGGCAGATCTGCGAGGGGATTTCCATTTTGTCGGCGAACACTGCTTTGAAGGACTGGAGACTAGATCTCCAGATCTGGATCGCCTCTTTCGAGTCGGCGAAACGTCGTGGATGATTGTCGGTGCTTCGCCGCATCTCTTCTTCTCCAAGTCTTCGTGTTCTCCGTTGATTCTAGAAGAACAAGGCGCGATCAAACTCGGCATCCTTTGAAACTGTAGTCGAAGAGATTGAAGAGGTTCAGTCTTGTTAGGGTTTCGATGGACACAATGTGATGTGTGTGTCCGTTCTGTAATGGCAAATATCAAGTGTGCTTGTTTTGGGCGGGAAACGGGAACCGCGAATCTGCGGTTCCCGCCATCGGTCTCCCTCCAAAAGAGAGAAAATGAAAAAGACGTTGACGCGGGTTTGGACAAGGTGTAGTTTCGTACTTGTGCGGAGCTTTACCGGGCTTTAAAGATGTTGGGCCGGTAAAGCCCAGCCCATGCCCGAGATCGCAGGCTCAACTTTTTTTTTTTTTTTTTTAAAAAACGTCCATACATGGTATCATTGGATATGCTTTAGCAATCCATCGCACAAAGAGTTCGTAGACTCCAAAATGAACAAGAGGGAGATCCATACCTATATTACATAGGTCTTATTTGGTTGGGGGAAGATGAAGGAATTGAGGTGACTTTCAGGGAAGTTGAAATTAATCTTGTTCAATTGGCATCTTATAGTTATGCACAACTTCCATACAAGTTGACTACCAACTACCCCACATATAGGAAAATAAACTCCCCTAATTAAGGGGGGTGTGGAAGTTACCTTTAATTCCATATAGGAAGTTGAGAGTTATGAGTCTAAAGATCCAATTGTCCCTACTTAAATCCCTTTCTCTTATGTCTCTCTATATTTTAATGGGTGTTTAATTTTATCAAATGCATATTTTACTATTTTTAAATTATGCAACTTTTCAAGGAAGTTTGAAGCTGAAAACAAAAAAATTCTTCCATGAAAGTTTGACAAAATGAACAAGCCTAGCCATGCTTCATTATGAAGTCGACCTGGGTTTCGATTCACCCAACTCCAACCTCTTTTTAGCTTTAGTAATCTTTCAGCAGTCTTTGAATTCATGCACCATGCGACATTAATTTTCACCTGGCTTCGATATGTCAATAACACAAGTGGCCATCACTTATGCACGTAATATTGGTAAACTTAAATGTAACGACGAACACGAGACGAAAAAAAATACTACATATAGTTCAAACAAATCTCTTTATCCACTAGTGTTAAAGGCATCTACGTACGTAGTTATCCCAAAAAAAACCAAACCCAAAGAACATCAAAACACAGCTGGTAAGGTTCATGTGCTGCGATAAGATAAGTCCCATACGGCCGTCCTTTCTCAAATATACCTAACGTGGAGAGTTGGGGATATCGAGGGCACAAAATCTTGGGTAAACTGGCCCCACATGATTGGATAATCACCAACATCCTTTATGTAAAGATTTTTTTTTTTTTTTTTTTTTTTACTAGAATATATGAGGCATAACCATAACTAATCTCAAACCTCTTATATGAGATGGTAAAGATATCACTTGTTAAAAAGTAAAACTTCAAAAAATTATGGTTCAATTCTCACTAAAGTAAAAAAAAAAAAAAAAAATGCTATCTAATCCAAAAATTGCCCTATTCAATTATAAGTAACTATGAGCTAGAAGTCAATACTAATGTGTTTTTTTATTTGAAAAATATATTTTTTTAAAATACTTTTGTAACAAAATACATGCACTTAGTGATGTCTCTTAACTTTCCCTGACGTGTGTACCCGCACACATTTTGATGCCTATCAGGGGGACGTCAAAAAATGCATGACTTTTGTTGGTTACAATATATAGTAGGGTATTTTTTGTTTAAATAAAATATTTCAAAAATGTATTAGCAAGTGTTGATTATCCTTTTCTCTAGGGAAGAAAGATGATTTAGCTACTAACTACATTATACTATAAAGTTCAACTCAATTGTAATCAGGACAATGGAGGTGCAATTCAAATTCCATTATGGTGTTACACCAACTACACCACCATCAAATTATTTTTTTTTTTTTTACTTCAATGAGAATCGAATCCTGCAACCCTATTTTTTGGCAAGTGATATCTCTACCAAAACTAGTTCATTTTAATTTTGTTTCAAGGCCAAATGATAAAAAATATCCTAACATTTACAAGTTGTATCAATTATATCTTAACCTTTTAAATTTATCAACTGTATCATAACCTTTAAAATTTAGTATCAATTATATCCTCAACTAATTTAGACCCTACCCACACATCATTTTTTTTATTTTATTATTATACCATTTAAAGATTTATTCATATATATGCATTAAAGCTTAATATTCTTTTTTAATGTATTCATGTATATTACACATATAGTAGTGTATGTACATATGCTACTCAATCGTATATATATAATCTAAGTACATAATTCTTTTAAATTACATAATTCTTTTGTTAAATTAAATAACTATGAGTACATTTTAATAAGTTTTATATGTTATTTTCATGTGTTTATATACATGATTCAACTTACTATTTGTGCTTTATGAATAACTAAAAAAAATTAATTAAGTTATTAATGTATCATTGATTTATAAATTTTTTTTGTGAGTTCTCATACATTAATTCAAACACGAGGCTTACAAAATTTCAATGTGTAAATTGATCAATATGAATGATCATGAAAAGATAAGTTAGAAAAATATGTTGATTTCATCGAAAAAGTGTCCAAAATTAGTTGAAGATAAAATTGATACTAAAATAAAAAGGTTATGATATAATTGATACAACTTGTAAAGGTTGGGATATTTTTTATCATTAGGCCTTGTTTCAATAACAACAGTTACTAA